>CM074304.1:6105406-6525406 GCA_037194245.1 Opsariichthys bidens | reverse complement strand
CGTCCAATCAAAATCTGTATTTTGCAGTATAAAAAGTCTATTTTCAACCATTTTCGCTATTTGTCATATCAATATTTGTACATATTGTTATATCGATGCAGTACATGGTATTATTCAAAGTATGATTTTTTTATTTAGTATTACTTTTTTAACTTTTTTAATAATAATAATAATAATAATCTATTTATTGTAATTGTTTTGGGTTTCTATTATAAAGTCTGGAATTGGATTAGAATCATTGAGATACTATTATAGTTTTAATATATAAATATAAAACAATAAATAAATAAAATAAATTAATAATATAAAATAATATGAAAGGTTTTATTTTTATATTTTATTTTAATTTTAGTTAAAGTTTTCATGTCTATATACTTGTGAGTTTTATTTCAGAATTAGTTATATTAATACATCAAGTTAAAATAAAAGAAAACGTGAAATGTTGCCTTTATTTTATTTCAGGATAAGTTTATTTCAAGTGATTTTAGTTTCAGTTTTGGTTAACTATAACCCCGTTGAGATCTAGTGTAATGGTGAAGCTAGTAGAAAATACGCATTAAGAGAGAGATAATTTACCAGATCTATGAGGGTTCCACCTCATCCAAAGAAATAAGCCAAGAATCTTATAAAGACCCAGTGGATTTCATTTGCCTCAACAAGATACCATTTCACAGTTGTTGTCTGTGGCGCAGTTTCACATTGAGAAGGAGCTTTCTCGAGTTACAGGACCGTTCGTCTTTGCCATTGTCTTATCGGACTCACCTGAGAGCAGCCCGGGGCGCTGCACACGAACGGCCTTTCCTGCTCGGAGTTCATCACTGTCACTGGCTCCTCATATACCTGAACACAAAGCAAAGGAGAGAAATTCAAATCAGGGGCGCCTCCAGGATAAAAACCCGCTCACATTATGTCACTAATGTATCGTGTGCCAGTGATAGCCAACTCCGTGGTTCCTGAAGAGGCTTTGACGGAATCTCAGTGAGTATTCGGTGTCTTACGCCCTGGGAGAGGGCATTAGGAGTTGTAAAGGTTCAGGGAGGGAGGCTTGAGTGCCTAAAACTGACCCCTAAAGTGTCACCCTGCTCCTTCGTCGCCATGGAGCCGGCGCTGACCACAGGGTAAGGTGTAAACTATCCTCTCTGTGTTGTGCACGCAAGTCTGTGGCTAACCCAGACACACGGCACCCAGGTCAACGTATCAGTGAACTGCCAGTCATTAGCAACTCTTTTGACACCTAAACTGCCCTTTTAATACTTCACCAGCAATGACTTTAGCAGTTTGTATTAGGTGAGTCAATGACAAAAAAGACAACATCTTTTAAAATTTGTAAAAATTTAGAAATGCCTTCTTTGTATTATTCAAAAAGTCATGTAGTGTAAGAACTTGTATCCTGCACACATCAAAAAGGGCACGTTTATTTTTCAAGGCAAAAGTAACATTTTTGCTTTTATATATATATATATATATGTGTGTATGGTGATAACAAAAAACATGTTAAACAAGATAAATCATGTAAGCTTAATGTCACGATAAGTATCACAAATACGGTGCATGCATATGTGTGTGTGTGTGTGTGTGTGTGTGTATATATATATATATATATATATATATATATATATATATATATATATATATATATATATATATATATATATATAATATTTCAAATATTTACACACCGTGTGCAGAATTATTAGGCAAGTTTATTTTCTGATCATAACTTTTCCCATACATATATTACCAATTCCAAACCACATCAATCTTAATAACTACTATTATGTTTGTATTTAATCATTTATAAATTATATATAATTGTTAAGGAAGGCTGGAAGTGAAAAACGCATAATTATGCATAATTATTAGGTAGATTTTCTTTTCCAGATAAAATGAGCCAAAAAAAGAGATTTAAAATTATTCAATTCTCATGAGAAGGATGCAATAATAATGCAATACAAGAAATTGCAAAAGTTAAGGCATGACCATTGGACGGAGAAACGTCACAGCAGGGTCAGACAAAACAGGTGGAGAAGAAAAGACACATAGATTTAAGAATTAAGGTGAAGAATTAAGTGTTAAGAATTTATCTTCCAGAATCTGGCAGTCAGTTTTGGGAGTTCATTTTTAGTCCATCTCCTATCCAGAAAAGTCCATCTTGCAGAGATGGACTGAAAATGATCTTCCAAAACTTGCTGCCATATTCTAGAAGATAAATTCTTCAAATGGTGGTACAAGAGGTTGAGGTGCTGGTCCTTCAAGAGTCACTCTCTATCTGTCTGACTATAAAAACACAGTCTTCATGTATTTTACAACACTTCAGCATGTGATTCTTATTAAGTGGTGGTCATTTTTTAGGATTCTTTACCTAACCTAAGTCTCTGAGATCCTGACACCTTGCACTTCTGGAGACTCCAGGTGGTTGGAGTCTGATGGTTTCACACTTAATTCTTCACCTCAATTCTTAATTCTTTTACCGTTAACATGTGCCTTTTCTTCTGCACCTGTTTTTGTCTGACCCTGCAGACCCAATGAGTGTTTTGCTCTCCAATGGTCATGCTTTATCTTTGAAATTTCTAGTATTGCTTTACTATTGCCTTCTCATGTGCATTTAATAATTGTTGACTTTTCAGTCTGAGTTAAATCTCTTTTTTTGGCTCATTTTGCCTGTAAAAGAAAAGCTGCCAAATAATTGTGCATCCTGAATTTTTTTTTTTTTTTTTTTCATTTCCAGCCTTCATGAACAATTACATATCACTTATAAATGATTAAATACAAAATGAATAGTGGTTATTAAGACTGATTGCTAATGGTGAAATATAGTTACCTCTGTCCAGCAGGGTGATAACGTTTGGCAACACAGCAAACTGCCAGGGTGACAAATTACAGAGAGGGCAATAAAGGGTAAAAATGTTTCATTACAATGACAAAACTCTGAACTATTTCTAGTGTCCGTTTCACAAGTGGTGATTACATTTCAATGACAAATCTCTCTCTCCGTTACAGCTCACCATGAGCACTGGAATCCCTTGTTCAGTGCCATGATGCTGCTAAATGCCATGGATGACAGACTGACAATGGAAAGGTATGCCAGTCATTCAGTTTCAAACACATGGAGTGTAATCGGGCTGCTCTTCTGATGCCGATGGGACGTAGTTTGCCATGGTTTTCTTATGTGGGCCCACGCTGAGCCCTCTACTACTGTCGCCATGGGGATCAGAGTGCCATTCTGTGGAATACATCAGGCACCATTTGTGCTTCAGACTCATTCTATTCAACAGGTGATGATCTGTAGGGTGTCTGGGTGAGTGATTCTGACTGTACGCCCATCTTTCCACCCCTGCATTGCTATAAGAATGTAATAAGCAGGCCAGGATGGAATCTATGGATGTTTTGCTTTAGAGGCCATGTTATGCCATTAAATCTTGATTTTGTTTTTTGGGGTCGAGGTTTTTAAATGTCCAAAAAACATCTTGTACTAAACATTGTATGAAGCCCCTTCTTCTGAAAAGAGTAAATGCTCTAATTGGTCAACTGGACCAGCATGTGGATCTGTGGATGCATATTCATATTCGGTGTGGGCCTGATTAAAAGATGGCATCAAATGCTTATGACTATTTTATCGCAACAGTGAAAACACTGTGTTGCAGAATTTGGCTGTATTTCCAGCATCACAGGTGATCATAAACTTGACCAATGTTTCTAACACCTGTTTTGGGAATTTTATAGCACCCTTATGTAAGTTTTGTGCAAAAGAGTAACAGTATTATGGTCTACCACTGCCTAATGAGACACAGCTGTAATAGTCCATGACAGCCAGAGTCGAGTACCCTTCATATACAGCAGCAAAACAGACTAATGACTGTGGGTATGTATTGACACACCGCTTAGACAGCTAACAAACACTTTCCAAATGTGTGGAAAATAAACACGTTCGAAACTTTGAAAGATGAAAACACGAGGAGTATGAATTCAAATGCTTCAGGCTTGGATATGCATGAGCCCTGCTCTGTGAACGCTTTCATACACGATTTGCATGTGGATTTTTTTTCTTCCTGTCCAATTGGTCTAGTCAACTGTTTCCTCCCATGCAGTCAAAACATGCAAATTTGCCGTTATGTTAACCAGACATCTTTTTCCTTACAGTCCGGCCTTGGGGCAGAGCCCCTCCAGGAGGCTTCTAACACGTGGTCCTTGGGGACACATGGTCTGGACAGAGTGTTTCTGTAAGCGAACTGACATCAAGAACACGTCTGCTAAATGACAAGTCACTAACACCACTAATACATAGCTTTCAGAACGTTGGGTGTCTCCAAGTCTTTACCGCATCTGTCTTACTCCATTCTCACTTTTTTCTCGATCTTGCATATTTTTTCTCATTGTAAATTACTACTTGAAAATAGTCATTTTGGCTGTTCAATATCCAACCTTGCAAGTGCATCTAATTGAGATTGAACACTTTTGCCAGAACTCTTTTTGTTAAAATCTAAAAAATTGTGTCATCATTTGCTCACCCACATGTCGCCGCAAACCTGTTTCTTCTACTTTCTTTCACAGAACACAAAAGAAGATATTCTGAAGAATTTTGGTAACCAAACAAATTTGGTCTGATTGACTTTCATTGTATGGTGACAAAAATCAAAACATCTTCTTTTATGTTCCACAGAAGTCGTAACGGTTTGGGATAACATGAGGGTGTGTAAATGATGACGAAATATTCCAAATATAAATATATAACCTTTTCTTTAAGCAAATGGATTTAACTATTTATTTCCGTCATGTGATATATTTCTGAATAGGATATTCAACGAGTTAGAAATGTAGAATGGGACTTTTTGATTTTATCCGACTTTTCAGAGATGGAGTAAGTCGTTTTATTTTACACTTTTCATCAAAGTGACCTGCGTTGGATTCAAGGTTTTAAGAAAACAAGAAAGACATACATGTTCGGAATAACGTGAGTGAATAAATTATTGGATATTGAATATATAACTTGATTTTTGTGAACTTGATTAAAAACATTCACTATAATTATCTGAGAAATGCACTGTATTGTCACCTTTGAAACAAGGCATATGCAGCTGACTGAGTTCACAATTAGATTAAATATAATTTATATCAACTGAACAATCAGTTTTATCAGTTCCCGCTTTTACTGGGAATTGAACCCTTGACCTTTGCGTTGCTAGCACAACGTTTTTATTTTTAAGCAAGAAGAAGGCTAGATGGTCATTTTGATGAATCCATGCCCAAACCTTTTGTTCTTTGGAATAAGGTGCACCTTAACCATTCAAAATAAAGACCATGAATGTGTTAAATATGGTAAGCTTTGATTTCGTGTTGACTTTAACAATTCACCTTAATAGTAAGAAACAAGTAGCTGTGTCCTTATCTATCCTTAAACTTTACAAACCTCTCTCCATATCAGTCAGAATTTGAGGATGTATTGTAATTATTGTAAGTACAAGACCTGAGATATGCTGTCTTGTGATATCATCTGGCCTAATTCCAAAAGCAAAACCAACACAATCAGACTCCTGAAGCAATATTCCACATTTCCATGTTCTCCAACATGTGAAATCCGCACTACAAAGTCTGTCATCAAATATGTTCGTTTAAACATAGGATTATCCGCTTCATTCATTTTCATGAAAAATATTACCGTATCATTTCCACCCTCCAGCAAGTCTTTTAGCCACCTAAACTGCTCGATATCCCCATGTGACACGAGGCCAGGTGCGAGATGTTTACTCACCGGTGGTCATACACTGCTTGGCTTTTATTTCACCGGTGTTTTCATTTAACACAGGAAATTTCGTTACACTTCAAATTTAGAATGGCCCGATGTGGCAGCCGAGGAGGATTAGGGGACCGGAGTACAGTTTCACAGGGAACCGGAGAGGAACTTTCTCCTCTGCTACACATTTGAATTCAAACAGTATGGTGCACAGGCCGAGGGGAGAAGGAGGGTGGCGAAGGTTAGAGCAAGCACAAACTTGCACCGCAATTCAAATCCAACCTCCCCCCGTCCTCCGCAGGCCTTCGGCGGCAAAGGTTCAAGGTAGGATCAGCACAGGGCCCGGGGCAAGGAATAAGAAACATACAGACAATGCAAAGGATGCCATAAACCTCTCATAATGAACAGACGAAGAGGCCCCACAAAGGCAGCCTTCAATCACTGTCAGTCATCACATCTTCTCAAACATAAACTCACAGAGACACAGAGAACTTCAGGCTGACTTTGATACCGGAGGTACAAACATTTGAAATGTGATTGTTGTTCAGTGAACAAAAGTGATGGCAAAATGAAAACAGGCCATTTGTGATTCAAATGAAAATGAGAAACTATGCTATCATTTTGAGTTTTCTATAGTAACATATTGTAATTCTCTCAATCAGCCAATTAAACAGGAGACGGAAGGGAAGTTTATAATAGTCATTTAGACATTTTTTCTGTATTTCATAGGTAGTATTAAATATTTCTAATCAGGTTCACATAAATCAAGCTACAAGTTCAATATCCACTGTAATGTTATTACGAACTTGTATGACTTTCTTCCTTCCGTGGAACACAAAAGGAGACGTGTAGACAGAATGCCAAGACTGACAGACTCAGTTCCCAGTCACTTTCATTATTTTTTTTCCATACAATGAAAGTGACTGGTGCTGCCATTCTGCCTTACATCTCTTTTTGTGTCACACAGAAACTAATACGAGTTTGTAAACGATGCAGACTTTACATTTTTAGGTGAACTTGTTTAATCTCCGACCTAGACAATGAGATAGAATTAACTTCATATTTACATTTTCCTCCCTGTATGAAGTCGGTTTGTAAATATATGCTTAATATGCTTTTTTTATACAATTAATATAGCCAGCAATTGTTTGCTGTACTTTCTTACAAACAAATGTTTATTTGTGTTGTAAAGAAAGGAACCCAGACAAACGTGCCAGTGGATTCAAATCTTTTAAGCATTTAGGCTTTTAGAAGAGAGTTTGCCTGGTCAGCACAAACCGCTCAAACCCTCAATATCTGGACGGTCAATCAAAGTCTGACTGGCCTGCATTATGACGTCATGCGTCGATACATTGCATTGCTTCTTTTTACAGTGTTACAAAATAAAAACGTGTGATTTAGAGCAAAGATTCATACGTGCGTGTATGCTTTAAGAAGCCTTTATAAAAGAGCGGACAGGGACTCCTCTGACAGTCGCGATAGCTCTCGTCGAAACGGGAAATTACATAGAGGAGCAGTAGTTTTCAGAGACGAACGAAGTTGCTCGGTTTCTGCGTGTTCATGAATGAGACAAAACAGGTTCAACGCTACAAACTAATTCTCGTGGACGGGCTGCTTCAAAGGAACAATGCAGAACACTTGTGTCACAGTGCGAAAGGGACGCTATGGCAAGCCATTTTTACACTTATTCCTTTAAACCAACTAATACAAATTTTTGTTATCACTTCTTTCCACTTGAAAGTAATCCAATAGCGACAAGAATCTTTCTCACTTACTCACTAGTACATATTCATTGCTTATTTGAATCACTATTCAACTGTTACTGGAAACAAACTCCACTGTTTTGCAACTGGATTCTATTCGGATTTGCTTCAATTATCAACTATTCCCTTCAGACTATTAAGTACTCCAATTGTTGCTGATACCTATTCTAGTTTTGCTGTAAATATTACTGTTTGCAGAAACTAAATACTTTAAATATCTGTAAGTTAATACGAACCATTCTAACAATAGCTAATATATTCGAGTATTACTCGTACTTATTTATTAGTAGCAAGTACCTAATTATGACGCACTACTAGGTGTTAGAATTGCATTTTTACTCACATTTGCTAATTCAAATCTGAATGGCTACTTTATAAAAAAAAAGTCTATTCAATTACAGATTGAAGGAAAGCTGGAACAGATCCTATTTGAATAATTACTTATAACTAAAAGTAGATACCAATGAATAGCTACTAGGGAATCGAAAATTGAAAAGTATACTAGGCCCGACTAGATTACTTACTATTAATTCCTAATAATCAGTAACTTATAGTAAAAATGAGTTCGTTAGCGGATTGAGTGTAAAGTCAGCTTGCCACACACATGCACATACAAACACATGCACGCACAAGTAAAAACTGTAGAAACACATCGTGTTTGACAGCTTCGTGCGCGCAAACTAACAACTACCGACTCCGCGTAAAGTTTTGCAAAATACAACGACTTAGGTTTGAGATCAGAATCAACATTAAGCTAGCTATTTAATGCGACACGATCCCTTAACGCGCAATTTGGGCTATTCAAAGCAAAGACAGCGCGCAAAGCTGTTACATGCAAACAATCCCTGGAGATCCGAAAACAATCAGTCATGTTCAGCGTGTTTACTTCTCTGCATGGAACGTGAACGGCTTCACGCGTACAGACAGAGTCTGTAAAAGTACTTGAAATCTGTTAATGTAACAACTTGTCACTTCTTCAGGCTCAAGAGAATGACTATTTCAGTGGCACCGACTCGGCAAGTGCATGTGAATGCGAAGGAATGGATGTATCGGCATGAAAAACAACTCAAACAACTCACCGCAGAAGTCTGGAGAAGATGCAGCACACTTTCTGAAGGAACCACGTTGGACTGAGGAAAGATTACAATACGATCTATTTAGAGAAGCATTACATCACCCTTTGGTGACGTCACGTGGGATTCCTGAACTTCTAAATCATTGCGGTCCCTCGTAGAGGCGGGGCGAGAGGGGCAGGCAGGGCGGGGTCAGGACCAGTGGGTGTGGCGGCCGGACGGCAACACCAACATCTGTCTGACTTCAAGTTGTTTTGTTGTTCACAGCAGCAGTGAGTCAGTCACCAAAAAGTGTAGGCTTTAAGATCATGAGATATAAATTCAATCTATAGCCTAATTGTTTTTCAATTATTGACAATTAAAGAACTAAATAAAGTTTAGGTAAATTGTTCTAAATGAATAATGAAATAAACGCTATTATATTACACAAAGTTTAAAATATCATTAGTTATATACTTTTAAATAATAAAAAAAAAAAAAATCTCTATATTATGAACGACTGACCAGTTAAGCTTTAGCGATATATAGCCGATGACGTTAGTAAATGTTTTGATTGACATGTTTTTGACTGGAGAGATGGCACGCACCGACTAAAGACACCCAACATCTCAGCTCAGTTCTCCATGTCTGTTAATTGTGCACATCTTGCCGGTGCCTCTGTGCTTACTAAATAATGAAAGTGTCATGGGTAAATAAATTATTGGCTGGATTATGTCTGCCTGCAAGTGTTGAATTTAGAAGATGGTGTTACAGAATCAAAGCTCTCACTCCTTTGTCTGCAGATAATTGCCAGGCAGACGTAATGCGATGCAGGTGGCATCAAAGGACAAACAAACTAATACCTTTGTTTATTTCTGTGACATTCAGCAGGCCTACTTTCTATTAATTCTCTCTTTGAACTCTCTCTGTACATTCTCTCTGTGAGGTGCTGGTATTACAAAACATAGGTGTATATATGTACATGCGATTAAAGAATTCACAAGGTGTACAATCAAATTAACCATGGATTTAAAAAATAAAAAATTTAATTTAGATTCAAAGTTATATAAGATTTTCTCATGGCTATGTGTAACTACACTGTAAACAACCATTTTCATGATTTATCACAACATTTTTTCTTTTGTCAAATCAACTTTTAATGTGTCTAATTGATGAGGTTCAGATAACATAATATTTTGAGTTTCTGTTGATGAAACCAATTGCCTTCATTGTATTAACTCAAATTTTTAATTTCAATGAACTCAAAATTTTAAGGAAACCATGCAAGTAACTCAGTTTTTAAGTTAAACCCAACAATTATTTTTACAGTGTATTTATGTTTTGGCAAACTGGTGGTTATTCGTATGAATTCTTACGATCATTCGTATGTTTTCATACAATCTGCTTACTCTTCGTGACGGGTTTTAGGGTTAGGTGTGGGGTTAGAGGAGGACCTTTATTTCACATCTTTGTACAACTCACATCGCATGATTTGACACAAAACTACCTCGTAAAACAATTCCCATAGATAGCATGACCTTCAGAAACATTATTACGGGCTAATGAGCCCAAATCTTCTTTTTACAACATGCAAAAAACAGTAATAGTGCTATTAAAACTGTTCTAGAACTATTAATCCAATATATTGTCATTTTATGAGTGTATTTTTAACTGCAAAAGACAGTATAGCAAAGAAAATGGTCATGAGGTTCATCATAGCTGTTAAACTGACACGTCAGCCGTGATAGGGTAAAAATAAAAAGAGTCACATGCAGCTGAGAGTAGACAGAGTCACAACCTTTCAAGCTTTAGAGAATGTGCTGGTGGCGGCAGTGTGATTTCTGATGCCGAAAGGTACACTGGAGGAGTCTGGGATTGCTTCAGCGATTAATGACTGTCTGCTCCTCGGAAAGGAGCTGTTTACAATGAGCCACCCGTACTAAGAGCTCTGTCACGGGAACAATAACGCTAGCCTCAACTGCCGTCATAACTCAGCCGTTTCGCTTGCCTGTGTCTTTTAACCTGGGCTTTAATCAAAGCTTTATGACAGTTTTTGTTCCTTTATGGTCTATATATTTCTCCCAGCGATCCAGACATCATCCCGTGGGAGAGCGGTGCAGTAAGTGGCATAAGTGCACAGTCAGTGATGGGTCACTGACCCCACACTTTAAAGGATTTTATCTCTAATGCATGGCAGGTTAGTCTGTCCCCAAACGTCTTATAGGGCTGAATTTAGGAAGAGGTGAAAAAGTGTCGTTTTAATGTCAAGTCTAATTGAGTTCGATTTTTTTCTTCTCAAATTAAACATTTGATTTACACTACCAGTCAAAAGTTTGTAATAATTAAATTGTTTTAATGTTTTTGAAAGAATATACTCACTATGGTTGGATTTTTATTTTTATTTTTTTACCAAAAACGCAGTAAAAGCAGTAATATTGTGAAATATTATTACAATTTAAATGAACTCTTTCGACACTGAAGACTGAAGAAATGGCTGCTGAAAATTCAGCTTTGCCATCACAGGATCATATATTAAAAATATATTCATATATAAATAGTTATTAAATTATAATAATATTTCACAACATTACTGTTTTTACTGTATTGTTTTTTCAATAAATCCAGGCTTGACTTCTTGCAAAAAAAATAAAAATAAATAAATAGTAGTGTACATTCAGTCATTTGGTTTGGTTTTCCTAAAGTCATTTTAAAATCTTCTAAACATATCTATCTAATTAAAGATATTTTATTAATGTATAAAGATAATTTACTAATTTTATTATTTAATAGTTTTATTTAAATAGTTATATAGTTCATTGTTTATCATATTTATATATTACATTTATATAATAATATGTATTTATTTATTTTACCATTTTACTTTTTTTTGTGAAATAAACTAATAAAACAGTTTTACACCAGCCTTATCCTTCATGTGCGTATACAGTCAGTCATTATGGCAGATTACACTCAACTTACCTGAATGATAACAAATTCGCACTTAAGATGTCCGATCCCAGGAACCGCAATTTGAGAACAAGACAGCTGAAACCTGATTGCAATTTGACATCAGAGCGTTGATTCACATGAGACAAAAGACTTCAAAAACCTCATCCAAGATGAGGTTTATTGTCAACAAACACAACCAAGAGATCATGTGTTTAATCTGTTCTTTGACTTAAATTGACCTTGAGCTAAACTAGATTCGCCTTTGATTGTGAACATGTCCCAGAACAGTTGATTTGTGTTCATAAGATTGGAATTGTTACAGAGCATCATTACAGGTGATTCACAGATACTGTCTGTTTATTGCATTATTTTAAAAGGATTTATTTATTCAAGGGGTTTTGCCTGTTGTTTGTTTTGTTTGATTGTTTCTTGCATTCTAAATGGATCTACATACTTATACACAGGGTTTGCCTGTAATTTGTTTGTTTGTTGCATTCTACTCATACAAGGGGTTTTGCCTGTTTGTTTGTTTGTTTGTTTGTTTGTTTGTTAGATTTCTAAATGGATCCACCAATTTATACAAGGGGTTTGCCTGTTATTTGTTTGTTTGTTGCATTCTACTTATACAAGGGGTTTTGCCTGTTTGTTTGTTTGTTTGTTTGTTAGATTTCTAAATGGATCCACCAATTTATACAAGGGGTTTGCCTGTTATTTGTTTGTTTGTTGCATTCTACTTATACAAGGGGTTTTGCCTGTTTGTTTGTTTGTTTGTTTGTTTGTTAGATTTCTAAATGGATCCACCAATTCATACAAGGGGTTTGCCTGTTATTTGTTTGTTTGTTGCATTCTACTTATACAAGGGGTTTTGCCTGTTGTTTGTTTGTTTGTTTGTTAGATTTCTAAATGGATCCACCTATTTATACAAGGGGTTTGCCTGTTTTTTGTTTGTTTGTTGCATTCTACTTATACAAGGGGTTTTGCCTGTTTGTTTGTTTGTTTGTTAGATTTCTAAATGGATCCACCTATTTATACAAGGGGTTTGCCTGTTATTTGTTTGTTTGTTGCATTCTACTTATACAAGGGGTTTTGCCTGTTGTTTGTTTGTTTGTTTGTTAGATTTCTAAATGGATCCACCTATTTATACTAGGGATTTGCCTGTTTTTTGTTTGTTTGTTGCAATCTACTTATACAAGGGGTTTTGCCTGTTTGTTTGTTTGTTTGTTTGTTTGTTTGTTTGTTTGTTTGTTAAATTTCTAAATGGATCCACCTATTTATACAAGGGGTTTGCCTATTTTTTGTTTGTTTGTTGCATTCTACTTATACAAGGGGTTTTGCCTGTTTGTTTGTTTGTTTGTTTGTTAGATTTCTAAATGGATCCACCTATTTATACAAGGGGTTTGCCTGTTGTTTGTTTGTTTGATTGTTGCATTCTAAATGGACACACATATTTATTCAAGGGATTTTGCCTGTTGATTGTTTGTTTGCTTGTGTGTTTGTTTGTTGCATTCTAAATGGATCCACATGTTTATACAAGGGTTTTTTCCCTACATGCTATTTGTTTGTTTATGTGTTTGCTTGTTTTTTTGTTGTATTCTAAATGGATCCAAATATTTATATAATTCCAATAGCACACTATGATCAACACTGCATTAACTAAAATTACAATACTGGAGATCTAAAACAAACAAACAAAAAAGCAATGTCAAATTTATCACACGTCTCTGGCATAATGGAGGCCTTGATGGGCAAGAACACAAAATAAAAAGAAATCATTTTGTAATTATTTTTGTATATAATATTTAGGATTTAGTGAGTCAAAACAAACCCATTCTGCAGTCGAGTAGTGTGTGTGTGTGTGTGTGTGTGTGTGTGTGAGAGAGAGTGTGTGTGAGGGAGGGCTGTGTGTGGCTGACCATGACATGAATGTATCGTGAGAGCCAGAACTGTATCTGATTTTGATAGTTGATTGAATTCAGTATTATGTCATAATTCAAGATGAATTTTACTTTCCCATGAACAAAACTACAAAAATCATATGCATATCTCAAAGAAAAACACACATGGTGGTGAGAACTCTTAATTCAGATTTGTTTAAGCACCATTTTGCCCCAGGTTTGAATGACTGAAGAATAATCATTAGATATAGAGCAAGAAAGCAGAGTTTGATCTTAACGGAATATTTCAGCTTCTCTCTGTTGAGTCATCTCCATGTCTCCAAGTTCCTGCAGGGATGGAAATGTTGAAGTATATACAGCTTTGTGTAATAACACATGCTTTCTCCCCCAACAAAGCTCATTGTTGTGCTCAAAGTGGTGGTCCTACCACAGGAGAACACTTTTAAATAAAAACTCATTATTTGATATTGAAAGATGCCCTGCACTTGATTCTAATGTCAGAGGAAGTGATGTCATGATGAAATTGGACTGTACTCTGTGGGAACTATAAGAGCATCTATAGATTCTGAATCTTAAGAGGGTTTTCACAAAAAAAAAAAAAATTTACCCCAGGTCAATCCAGCATTAGGAATTATTCTCTTCAAGTACTGAGATTTCATCCTTCACATTTGTAAAGCATGGATTAATGTTCTCATTTGCATATTTGCAATGTCAGTTTCACCGATTGGACAAACACAGCATGTGACATGTTTAAAGTCTGCATGAAATGAAAATTCACATCTATTTTCTTGATGCATGTAATAGATCTTATTGTGAACTATTCATCCATGTATATTGTCTCTTTTTTCTTTTCTTTTTTTGTCCAATGAAAATGACAAAAGTCTCTCTGATGACATATGCAGGACTTCTCCAATCACTGAGTCCATTTAAAGCCTGCTCCTTTCTTATAGTCAACTGCAAGCTCACATTCAGATCTGAATCCAATAAACAATGGATTGAACCAAGTCCTGTCCTTCATTTTTTTTCTTTTTTGATAAACCATTTCACTCCGAGGTATGTCACAATATGAAAGAAAAGACTTATTAAATAACTTGAAACTGTAAAACAGTCTTTCCAACACTCTACAATGCGTTTTCACTTAAACACTGAAACAAAAATACAGCGTGTGAATGTTTGTGTAATTGTGTAAAGCACATGAATATTTAATGAGGCAGGTGCTGCTCAGTTTATGATTGGTTGTTTGTTGCTGAACAACTGGCTCTTACTTTCTAAAACAAAGAAAGAAAAATAAAAAAAACACATGTGTGAAACTATTTTTTTTTTTTCATTTTTCATCATTTAGCAGACACTTTTATCCAAAGCGACTTACAAGGGCAGCAATTAGCCTTGCTCACTTTAGTCATGGTATTGAAGGTGGAGAGAGTGCTGTTTATTCACAATCCCCACTTTCAATTCCTGCCAGCATGGGAATCGAACCAGCAACCTTCAGGTTACAAGCCCGACTCCCTCACCACTAGGCCACGACTACCAACTAACTATTTACAATGTATAAAGCAGGTTTAAAAAGACAATAACCTGCCTATTAGAAATTTATAATAAGCTTTCAGGTCAAATAAAACCAAAAACCTTTGGACTTGCCTGTGATCTCAAAACCTGGCAACTTTTAGACAAATACTGTACGTAGGTCTACCACTGCACCACACTCGAGCATTTATAAACCAACCAAATTATAATAGCCTACTATTACCAAAATAAGTTCACTGAAACCATTTGAAGTGGAACAATGTAGCCATTACATAATGAACTACAGCATTTCTGAGTAGTTTATACATATGACTGCAGTGGTGAGGGCAAGATGCCATGTGCGTCTGAGTTCTGCATTTCCCACTGCCAACAAGGAAAGGCCAGTATTTGTAATAGTTATGTGTCTGAACGTTATGTCATTTACTTCCTTAATGAGGTCTGGGGGTTTACGTTTGGTAACATTAGGAGACTGAATCACACTTTGTGGACCTTAGAAATACCAAAATATTAATCTGGAGTGTCTTTACCCTATCAGTCATTACAGAATAGCTTCTATTTGTGTGATCTTGAACCAGATTTAAGACGATATTGTAGAAAAAAACAACCATAAATGATGGTGAACAGTCAAACGTGTTCTCATTTCTTTCATTCTTCTTTTTCGTTTCTTTTTTTTTAAAATGGAACATCTAACTGAACCTTTAGATAAAATTTAAAAAGTAAAAAATGTGAGAATATGAAGCTCACACCTCACAAAAACACCTTCATTTTATTCCAAACTAAGCAAAAATATGCAATTTGATGCATAGCCAAAAAGATGAAATTCTAATGCTTGTAATGTTCATCAGTGAGATATTTACAACAGTATAGCAGACTCACATATGAATATATGTCATCAGTCTATATCGCCCAATAATATGTCCCAGTAAGAAAATATTTAAATGTTTAGGTTTATGATCAAAGCTCTTATTGTGGGGTTCCTCAAAAGCCTGATCATATTTAATACTCACCTTTTAACATGATTTTTAAAAATGTACAGTATGCATGATCAGCTTGAAATATTAGAAGTTATTCCTACATTTACTTTGTATAATCGTTTAAAAATTCACAGCAAGAAGACATCTGTACCGCAACCTGGAGATAAACATTTTTAGAATGATACTAAAAGTCTTTTACTTGCTAGAAAAAAAAGTAGGAACTATGAATCAGCAGGCATAGATTGTGCACAGGTTTTTACAGGTGCTCATGTTGATAATTTAGAGGGCTGTGAAATTAATGTACAAAAATCAGATACAGAAGGCTTTTTTAGCGTTAAACTAAAAATATATTTGCACCATTAGCAATGTTGGATCATCTACTTCCGAGGAAAAAAGGATAAATTAAATAGGGAAAAGGTTTATTTTTGGTCTCTGAGATTCAGCTTTCCCCCACAAATGTGGCCTTGAGCAAAAGAATCTGAATCTCATCAGCAATAGCAAAGTCTGAGGTTGACAACTGACCATCCAATCACATTTGACTACTTGCAGAATTGAAAGCAAAATTAAAGTCCGTCAGCTCTGGAGAGCCTCAAAACAGAGTGAGTCAATGATGTAATGCTTTCACAGACATGTCCCATAGCGAGCTCCAGCGCTGCTGGAAAAAGCAGGCCGATCAGGGTGCACAGCTGCCCATGCTGCGCTCTGCTGTGGTGAGTAAATGGAGCCCAACCCAGCAAGCTCCCCATTACACAGTCCTGGGCACAACACCAGCACCATCAACTTCTGCCAACAAACGTGAACAGGAAATCATGGAAAAACAGAGCGGGGTGAGAGGGATGAAGCACATGGATGTGAACGCGAGTAAGAGGAAAGAAAACAGCCATAATGTAGTCCACACCACTGGAGCTCTCCATGGTGATCATCTAGTCATCTGAGTGACCACACGACCATTTATGGCCTTTCTGCTCCAAGAAGTTCATTTATATGCGACTGAATTCGTAGGACATTGAACATAATCCTACATACCATATGTGGGAATTGTTAGAAATGAGAAGCGTGATTATACAAACCAAACAGTGATGGAACCTGAGCTTGGGAGCTTTGTGATCACATACAAATCATTCAAATATTAATTTTAAAATATATGATTAGAATGTAGATCTTTATAGACCACCTTCTATATTAAATATAAATTGCAAAACAAAACAAAAAAACTTTTAGAAGCAGTATTCAAATACAATCTTATTTGACATAAGGTTTTAAGTTTATTTATTTGATTTGACAAAAAAGGTGCTGTGGGACTACAGTGGGGTTTTTTTTTTTTTGGACATGGTACAGTGGTGCTACTATGTTTAATTAGGCCTATCGATTGTGTTGCTTAGTTTTAATACGGATCTGAATCGTCGTTGCTGTTTAAAGGGACAGTTTTGTTTGTAATTTCACACTGCCATCATGTGGATTTCTACTGCACTGCATTTGACTTCATATGAACCGTTATTTACAGTTACTTTATAGAAACTTTTTTATTATTACTGATCTTGATAAAATACACGTGCAAGTTATTGCAAGGCCATGTTAAAATGTCTAGACCAACCGCAGAGGATGGAGTTTTTGTATTTGCCAAGCAAACAAAGTCAGTTTATGTGAACACCACATTGTCAAAACATCTGCATCTATAACTATATAATAAAAGAAACAATTATAGATTTAAATGACGTGTTTATTCTTTATTCTTTTTTTTATGTGTCTCTTCAATTGATTTTTTTTTCATGAATTGTATATGTTATATATATCATTGAAACAATTTCAATGAATTTAAGGTCTGGACTCAAGAGGTGCCAATGTGTGAACATGATTCTTCATGCTCCGTCCCAACAATTCTTTCACAATTTAAGCCTGATGAACCTTGATATTGTCATCATTGAATATGGCTATAATGTGTCTTCCAACATGGTTGTTTAAGAAATGAAAAGCTACACACTCCATCAATTAGGGTTAAAATAACCGTTGCCGTTTATTGCACTAATTATCCAATCAGAGACTCTTAAGCATTTTTTCAGCCGAGCAGATATATTAGTTATATTAAAATAAAATAGAATGTTAATTACAGAAATGTGTGTGTGTGTGAGTGAAATATATAAATTTTTCGCCCTATGAGGAAAACAAATCATATTTACATCATACAGAACGACGTTTTTTTGTGATGGGTATAGGCTTAGGGGATAGAATATACAGTAAAAATCATCATGTTAAGCCATGTGTTTGTGTGCGTGATCAGTGTGTGTATTTACGATTTATATATAGCTATGCAACTATGACAGGGCAGCACATTTTACACACAATGTTATACTTTATATCTATATCACACTCTGGAAAATTGCCCAAAGTTTATATCTTTATATTATAATAGTTGATGTTTTGACATATTTTGAAGTAAAGCTTTCAAATAGCTAGTCGACACTCATAATGTCTTCTTGAGCAGGACTAGTGCTGTATTTCATATCAACAGGTATGACGTGTGTCGGTGGGTCCTCCTCTCTCTCTCCTGCTGCGTCGCGCGCTCTCGTCCTGCGCCGCTCCAGCTGCTGCCGCTGCCTGCCTGCCCGTGCGTGCGCGTGGGTGCGATCTCCTTTCCGCTCGCCCCGTGTTGCTGCTCTTCAATGTAGCGAAGACCATGACAGGCATCGCCGCCGCCTCCTTCTTCTCCAACATTTGCCAGTTCGGGGGCTGCGGACTGCACTTCGAGTCGCTGGCCGAGCTCATCGTGCACATCGAGGATAATCACATCGGTAAGTGCGCTCGCGGAAACAGAATCCGAGCCGCTGCAGCGCGCGCAGCAATGGCCGGCTCGCGCGCAGCACAATCACACTCACTTCCTGCGTCGCAGCGGCGCTGTTGCTAGGTGTGGTGAAGCGATGGGACTTCACTGCGTATTGCTCGATTTCGTGACGCTTTTAGGCATTGATAGCACAAGTTATGGACTCGTTCGGTGTTCGTTAAGCCCCTTCAAAGTAGTACATGATCTTAACATGTAAACACAAGCGGTGGTATTGCAGTGCGAATGCTATTTTCTGCGCGAGGCCCCCAGACATGGAGCTGCTGCTGAGATGTATCCATCTCACTCGCTCAGAGCAGCTCATAAACACTAAATGCATGGATAATGAGGATTTAAGTCCCCCAGAAGTGATCAAATATGTGTTATCTGGTGCGCCATAAGTGCTTCCTTTATATGGCTAAAGGTAACGGGTACTTGTGGATGGTCATGATCATTATGCGTCATGATAATGATTTGCCGTGATCATGATGGACATACTAAAGCATTAATAGGCTAAACGACTATATGCACGGCACAAAATGCAAAGCAGTGACATAAGAGCATCAGATGACTGCAAGACAAGTAGGTGTTATTGAATCATGCACATTAATGGTGTATTACAATGTCCTGTGTGAAGTATAACACTATGATGGGTTGAATTTCAGTGCTATGTCAACATTTCCAGTATCACAATTAAAAAAATGAAAGTAATTTTGGTTTTAACGTTGAAATAAGACCCATTGTAAGATAATTATGAGAAATAAATTCTTAATTATGAAATATAATGGCACAACTGTGAGATATAGAGTTGAAATTATGAGACATTATGTTGCGTTTACAAGAAACAAAGTTTAAATGATGTAATAATCACATTGGAAGAGTCACAATTATGAAATATAAAGTCACGCTTATAAGAAATAGTCAGAATTACAAGAAATAAAGTCACAATTGCAAAAAAACTCACAGTTGCACGATATAAACCTCATAATAAAACTCACAGATTTGTGATATGTCGCAAATTATGCGTTACGCTACGGTTCAAAGGTTTAGGGTCAGTTAGATATTTTTGAAATGTTTTTCAAACAGTCTCTTAGCCTCACCAAGGCTGCATTTATTTAAAAAAATATTGTGAAATATTATTACAGTTTCATTATAACAGTTTTCCACTGTTTTAAAATGCAATTTGAATTTTCAGCATCATTCCTCCAGGCTTCAGAGTCACATGATCCTTCAAAAATCATTCTAATATGCTGATTTGATGCTCAAGAAACATTTCTTATTATTAACAAAGATATTTCCGTGGAAACTGCAATACATTTATTTGAAATATAACCTTTGGAACAGTAGTTGATGTAGAATAAAAAAAAAAAAAAAAAAGGGAATTACTAGATAGCACATTGTAAAGTATAATTAGCTTTTTATTGTTTTGTTTTTTTTACTCTCGAGTCAGAAATGGGCTTCTTTAATGTCCTGTGTTGTATCACAAAGCAAGCAACCATGGCATATCCGAACAAATACTGTATTACTGCTGATTTCTGGTCCCATGCTGGAACAGAAGTACAGGTTACATTAAGGCACACTTTATAGTGGTTTTTATTATTTACAAGTGCAGATCTAGGTCATAAGGTTGCTCTGCAGTCTATGAGAGCCTGAATTGTTGTCATTCAGGGGTTGCACTGTGGTCAGGAATCCCTTTGAATCCCAGCCTGCAGAACTCTTATCCAGTAGAACACATGTGTAGTGTCAAGGCCCTTTTATGGCCTGTATTGCCTTGCTAAATCACTGTAGTGTTACGGTTATCTTAATTCAGAAATAACTTTATCGATGTGTGCCTGTAAATGTGTGATAAATGAAATGGGTTATGAGGGTTGCGCACAAAATCAACAGTGCTCGCTGGTTTTCTGGGCTGTTAGATACACAGAAATAGAGCGAAAGTAAACATGAAATGACTGAGGGCCTCTAAGGGAAATCCAAAAATGTAAGCATAGTATGCGATGGAATGCTGGTTTGCTTTGAGCACAGCTGAAGAGGGGTATCTGTAATAATCCAAATGCTCTTGTGATATCTCTTTCATTTTTTTGAGATCTAGTCTCTATAGTGCTGATGAATGTCTCAGTCAAGGGGGCAGGATCTGGACTCTCCTGATGTAATTTAACACCGTTGAACTACCTGTCGAAATAGACTCTGGCAAGAGCCTGTATGGAGAGAATTTGTAAGGAGAAACCTGATTTCTAGAACACACACACACACACACCAAACCATCCCCTTCCCAGCTGACTGACATTCCCTGTTGGCTCAGCTGATCTGTGAGAGAGAGATCAGACTGGAGAACTGGTGTAAATCATCAGTCCAGTCAACCGTTTTAACTCTTTTTGCTATCCATACATGCTCAAAACACACTCTGCAGCTGAATGAACTTTGCCATGTAAGCATCACAAGTCAATAACTTCCCTTCTCTCTCTTAACAGGTTTGTTGGAGATGCATCAGCATTTTGCAGACCGATTAGTGTAGGACTTCAAAGTACCACAAGAGCGATTCAAAAGAGAGTCATTTGCGCTCCACACGCTCTTGCAGTACTTTGAAGTCATACGCCGATAGGATCTCAAACAAGCCTAACATCTCTTATGACATGTTTTCTGATGTGAGGTTGGACCAACTTGTCACTCACATGACATCACTGCAGTAGCAAACCACAAGCATCCAATCAATTACCCAGGGATAAAATCAAGCCCCGCCCAACATTTGTTCTTTTTTGAGAAGCCATTTCTCTCGTCACTATAGAGAAGAAAAGACTGTGTTTCATGCCGAAGTTAAAGTTAGCCAGAAGTATTTGCAGAATTATCTGATCTAATGGTGCAAAATGTATCGGTACCAGTATCAGTTATAGATATTAGAAATGAATTGAATTTATCCGTATCAGTCTATATTTGTATATTATTTCCCTTTTTTCATTTAGATCATTTTTATTGTTTATTAATTGTATTACTAATTAAATACATTTTATTTTATTTAGATAAATTAGTATAGAGCTAAAATAGTATAGAATTTTAATAATGCTGCATCCCAAATGTGGTCTTTAATGTTATAAATGATTGTTACATGTAGTTTTTGTTCTGATCTAAACCAGGCTTTCCTGTAGTTTGAAGTGTCAGATGCTAAAGGCTTGTTTTCAAATGAGGTATTTTACATGCAAGTAGGTCATAAAGATTGTATAGAAGATATAGTGAGGGAACATTTTGCATACTAAATTCTACATATATAATCTTCAAAGTCATCTGCAGCTGACCCAGTTCATTGCACAATTTATATTCACCTTTGCACTGCTATGTAATACTTTGTATTCATCTACTAGGCTCAATTAATGTTAAGGCCCACACAACCTTCGTTCAGTCATGCGACATTAATCTGAGGTTTTATCTAGTGAGCGCCCCAATGTCAGTGTTAACGTTTTAGCAGAATTAACCGTATGTTAAGGACATTTAAACAACTGAATATTTGTATATGACAGTGTTTTTTAAAAATGTTATCAGAAATAGTGTATATAGAAATTATGTAATTTTTGAAAATGAGTGTGTGTGCAAAAAAATGCAACTGTTGAGTGATGATTGCCAAAGACTTGCTGCATGATGAAGTGTTCCGTTCACATCTATAAAGTAAAATCGGAAGGCTCTAATATTTGGAAAATTGAGTCTGCGCCGATAGCCTCGTGGGTAGCACGCCAATATTGCGCTTTGGGCAATCCGAGTTCGAGTCCTGGCTTGCGGACCTTTCTCGATGCCGTCCCCTATTCTCTCTCCCACTTTGCTTCTTGTCAGCTTACTGTCCTATCATAATAAAGGCAAAAGTGCCATCAATAAATATTTGAAAAATATTTTGGGAAAATTCATGACATTGTCATATCAAGTGAAATCTGCGAAACTTTCAATGCTAAAAGATATTAGTTGTGCTGAACCTCCATGCATTAGTGTCGTTACTAGGATGATCTGAATCTATAATGATGTTAAATCATGTTAAAGGTGCTCTCAGGAAGGCTTGCCTCCATCTCGTTCACTCGGGAAGTGCTTAGGGAAGTTCGCAAGTGTATATCTAAACGTGGGTTATGTTGCCTTCACGTGCTTTCTGAAATTGGATAATTATCTCTTCCGAAGTCATGATTACGAGCTCATTCAAGTTTCGAAATGGGAGGGTGTTCATGTGCAATTTTTACCTAGGAAACTCGTATTTACAAAAATTCCAGGGACACATGAAGGCAGCATTAAACACAGCCTAAGTATATATACTGACACCTACTGGCCTGGATGCATTAAATTTGCATTAAATTAATTTAAGTTATTTTTTGTCCACATTTTTTTAACATTCTTGGATTCAATCTCAAAAAAAAAGTTGTGAGGGTTTGTGTTGGGATGTAAACAAGTTACTCTGGCTCCAATGCAGTGTCTTAAGGAAGTATATTGTGTTTTTTTTATCATTTGGTTTACTTATGTCAGAAAGCAAAATAAAACATATATGTTTACTTCATATAGCGCTATTGTAATCTATTAGCTATTGCTATTTGTTTTAGTAGAAAGTCTGTCAATTGTACAACACGGTTGGTCATGTAATGTCAAGATGGTGGCTTCCATGATTGGGCGACCCGCCTCACGTAGGGAAAAAAACGGATTTTGTAGAAAACCTGTCCTTTATGTGAGTGAGTTTAACTGTAATGTTATTTCTCAAAAGTTCTTAAAAAACTTTTTTAAACTGCGTGCACCTTTAAATTCCACTGTGGTTGATTTGCATTTTTGTGTTTGCCATGGCATCGCTGTGACTGAATGTTTTAGCGCAGGCTAGTTTTACAAAGGCACGCAAAATGGCAACACAAGAGAGCACTGCTCTGACAAAATAAAGTGACCTAGAAAAACATCGCCCGTTCCACTCAGCACTCTTAAACCTGTCGTTCTGAAAACTGATAGCCTTCGCCTGCCTGCCTTTGTTTAGCTTATTTTCACCAAAGGATTTATGTGCCAAGTTAAATTGCCCTCAGGACCATCATGTTTACATCGAAACTAAATGTGTCAACACACTCTCTGATCGGATGAGATGGAGGTTGATCAACTCCAGGCAGCTGAGCTGAGCTTGTTTTAAGACCTCTTCTGCTCTCTGATCGCATGTCTCGCATGTGTCCGGGGTGTTAGTTGAAGGAGAGTGTGGCTAAAGTGACTTATTGCGCAGTAATGAGGCAATTAGTGTCCCATGAAACCCCTCCCTCACCCACAGCCCTGCTCCTGGCGAGGTGTGAAATCTGGCATGGCCCCACATAGGCCTGGAGCGAGGCTAATTACAAAGTGGGATGGTGGATTTTGGCCTCTCTTCCTTTTCATCTGGGGACCTGCTGCTAAAAACATTCTCTGCTTTAATTAACACCCAGCTAAACAAAGCTCACATTCTAGCGGGTGAGGTGGGTTCATTGACAGGTGCTCTCGTGTCCATTAGGGGGCGATGGCACGCTATCAGAGGAGCTGCAAGGAGATTTGCGAGGTCGGGTGGAGAAATGTTGCCGATAGGCCTCATTGCTTACAGCAAATGAGCTTGTGAAGTTTTAAGGTTGTAATATTTTATCACCTTCGAATTTTCCCTTGTCTTCAAGAAAATTCTAGTTTGTGGTTAGTTACCATGCTCTCTAGGGTTTGATTGTTATATGTTACGAAGGCAACCATGTAAATATGGAGAAAGAGTAGTAGGGGTGTTCCTAAACCTTTTACTGTTCGTACTTGTGTGTGTGTGTGGGTTCTGCAAGCAACATGTCCTTGAAAAGATCCCTCCGAGACTCTCGCTGGATGTGACAATTAATGTGGTTCTTTTTCGACTTCCAGCTCTTACAAATGTGAATTTAAAACTGGCAGGTCACGGCCTCCAAGGGTTTCACATTAAAAGTGTTAATATGACGCTGAGATGATTTAGGAAGTTGAATGGGTAACAGTGCTCAGAATTATTTTGGTGGCGACTGTAGTGTTTAGCTAGCTTAAATCCTCCTGTTGACCGGAGGCTATTATAAAAAAAAAAAAAATACAGTTTACACCATATGCTGAACCTGACACAGTCAAATTGTCACAGTTTTGGCTTTTAAAACTTTAGCTTCACCTTGTTGGGCAGTGTATTTCCTCCTCTATCATTTCATTGATTCAAGTTAATCTACAAAAAATTAGAGGTCTTCTGCTTTCGAGATCTGCAGCCCTCTGAACAATGAACCTCTCTGAGCTTCACTACACTGAGGGCTCCTGGAATGGCCTGAGAAAAAAAAATCTCAACGGAAATAATAAATTTGAGCAGCGGTGACTGGTGCCCCCAGAGCTGCACCTGGTGAACCTAATTACCTCAAACCAACACCCCCTGTTCCCTCCCAGCCCTCCATCCAAACCCAGCGCAGGCCAGCTAATGACGGGAAGAGCTGATATTACCTGGATTAACCGTGGCAGGGGGCTGCCGCTGATTTAGAACGTGTGTGTCTGTGTGTTTTAGATGTGTATGTGTGTGTGACCACCCATGCACAGAGGAGCAGCTATTGTATCTTCTGAATGACAACAGGTTACACAAATCCAACTACTAGTGCGGTTTAGTTCTTGGGAGTTTTTCTGCTGATGTAATCCACCATGATTCACCTTTCAATGGTTTCTTGAGGGTAATAATCATCCTCTCTTAGTCACATAGGATGCAAACACTTTACCTGTTATAAATCGATCGCAGTATTGACGACATGGTTTCCTATAATGCTTTGAAAGAAAAAAGTAGGTGGAGTTTTTGTCTCTCCTAATGTGTCTGGTAGAGTAGAAAGAGGATTGTGGGTGAGGAAAAAAAGAGTGAGAGTGTGGAGAATACTTCAATACCTGTGTCTGAAATTGCCCCCTATACCCTCAATCACTATTTACTATATTACCTTACTAATATAGTTTGCTTTAAAAAGTGAATGAAAACGAGTGTGAGTGAATTCAGACACTTAGTGTGCCGGAAGGGCTGCAGCTTTTGCTGTTTTTGCTTGCTGTTTAATAATCATTTGAAACTTTGCAAAATGGCTGCTCCAGTAGTAATGAAAAGATTTATCTTGAACTCTGTCATGGAAACTGTGTGTAAACCTTAATTAAACAATTTAATAATCAATTAAAAAGGAATTTATATCCGTATGATGTTACACTGTAGCCACATTGGACCAGCGGTTTGGAAAGTGGATGCATTCGATTTTTCGCATTTTTTCACATTTGCTGTTACCAAAAGCTCACTTGAAGTTAATCTTTAAAACACTCATTTAATAAAATTGTTAAATGCAATTTTTAGCAAATCGTAAAATTATTACTAGTGTCAATTATGAAGGCGTGATATCTAAATCACAACTGTTTTTTTTAGCCATAACATGAAAATAATTATCAGCTTATTTGTCATAAATAAATTACATTGCTTGTCATATTCAAACCTCATAAACTCAGACAATCCTATTGCTTGTAATATATATATATATATATATATATATATATATGACAGATATGTTTTTTAATGGCCAGTATACTGATACTATCTAGAGAGCAGGGTGACCAATGGCCAATTTATGATACTGATATATATGTAGTACAACTTCACAATGACAAATGAGATGTGTAAAATAAGTATTCACTAATATTGTGTGCATTTAAAGGGATAGTTCCACCCAAAATCATTCTTTAAAATATCTTCTTTCTTGTTCCACAGAAGAAAGTAAGACACCGGTTTGGAACAACATGAGGGTGACTAAATAATGATAGAATTGAAATTGTTGCGTGAACTATCCCTTTAATTCACTATTGAAAGCAAATGCTAATCTGTGAACAAGGTTGACAGTTAATTATAAAATTCATACAAGTGAGACATATGCAGATAATCGTTAGCCTACTTGGCCGAACCAATTGCCTATAACTGTTTGTTGATCTGTTCAACCTCTGAAAGTGTTTCTGGCCTTGAGCAGTAGGGAAATAACGTGTGTATGTGTGTGTAAAAGAGAGACCACCATGGTAGACCACCTGTTTGTGTACTTGTGGACCACCTCTCCCTGTAATGGGGTCCTGGTAGGCAGCAGCTCTGGGGCCCCTTAGTGACTTCAGGCCCTAAGGAACCTTGGCAATTCTATGTGTGATTTACGGAGTGTGTGTGCGGATTGATCCATGTGTGTGTGACTATATGCAGCTCTTCTTGTTTCTCCTCATCTGGGGCTTTTCCCCTGCACGGGTCATATGCACACCTACAAAACTCCTTTTTCTTGGCATTGGAACAGGACTGTGCCTAATGATTTGTGTGTGTGAGTGTGTGTGTGTGTATGGCAGAAAGTTGTGGGGTCTTTCTCACAGTAGTTAAATCAATGCTAATGAAACACTGTAGCTGAGGTGCAGGCCGAGCTGAAAGCTTTAAACAATGAACCGACACGGAACGACACATCTATATCCTACTTGCTCTTCGAGAACGCGGCGTACTATACATTACCATCGTCGGTGCTGGACTGTGAAGCATGTGTGCATCACTAACGCAACTATTTTTGTGGCTAAAGTCGAATTTAGGAGGTATTCAAAACTTAATCACTGACTTCTGCTAAAATGGATTATGGATGACATCATCATGGACTTCACACAGCTTCTCATCAAATATTCTGTCCAATCAAATACTCTGTTAAATCTGAAGTCCCGCCCCCTCTTACACTATAAACAGACGCTGAAGCTGCGCCTGAAATCGGTCATTTGTTCACACATTGTCTAGATTCTAATGGCACACAGTAAACTATATAGTGGATACGGAACGATTCAGACAATGTAAATATGCTTTCCATGAATGAGGTCCGTTTTCGCGTTAGCCATGTGAACCGCAGTAGAGCACAGTCTGCTCCAGTCCAGAGACACAAACAATGCAGTATTTTAAAGCTATTAGTGCTGCAACGACGCGTCGACGTAATCGATTACTTCGACGCGTCACACTGTTTACATTCATCTGGCGTAACGGCGGCTTCTGCTCCTGGGAACGGAGAAAGTTCCATTCAATCAAAAAAACCCAGACCACGATGATCAAAAGTATGGGAATACTTTAAACAGAGGCCGAATAAAACGCTCCTTGAACCGAAATGGCGTACCACCTATGGAACAGGATCTCTGCCAAATTTTTGCGCGCGCAAAATCATATTTTGAGCGCGTGAAAGGGCATTTCGCGCGCGCGTGAACTGAGTTGAGGAGAAAATCTTCGTCTCACAAATAAGAAAATATTTCGAGCGAACGAAAATCAGTTTTGCATTTCAAAGAAGTTTATTTGGATGCGCGCGGACGTTCTCTTTCGCACGTGCAAGGTTTCAGCTGCTCGCGCTCCTGATTCCCGCCCCGCGCGCTCGGGAAGACTCGCTGCATCACAGACAGCGAGAGGAAAAACACAAGGTTCAGGAGACGTTTGTTCAGTGGCTTGAACACTATCAAAGTTCCTTTAAGACTGTAGAGAAAGTCTTTGACACTCTTCATTTTAAAGTTCAAATGTCTTCCACTGGACGAACACACATAAGTGGCTTATTTTTAATCAAAATCATATCGTATTATTACATAATGGCGTGTCCCAGTGTTTCTACACCTCAACGAACCGCTAAATTAGTTCTAACTTCTTACTTAAAAAATATTACTAGAAAAAAAGTAATAAAAATAATCGTTAGATTAGTCGACTAATCGAAAAAAATAATCGTTAGATTAGTCGACAGAAAAAATAATCGTTAGTTGCAGCTCTAAAAGCTATACGGAGTTAGAGATTATGAGGAAAATTCTGTTTTACAAGCTCAATGGCTCTGGCCGAACAGTGATGATTGCGAAACGCTATTGGTCTTTTTGGAAAAGGGGGAGGAGCTTCTCGTCCTGTCTTCTTGTTTCATTGGAAATTACGTCAACACAGTGAATAAAGCTGCGCATTCCAAGGCACTTAAGTGGGCACTAAATGTCCAAAACATAAAATAATCACGCATTACCACGCGAGTGCGTTGGGCGTCGCCATGGTAACAGCCAGTGGCAGCGTCTGCGTGCCTGCGCAATTATGAGGTGGCAGAGCCACGGAGGGTGTGATGCCACGCTGGCCGGAATCGCGGGTCTCGCACGCCAGGGTGCCGCGTGGTTTCGAAGAGCTGAGACAAATATGGCTCGGGTTAAACGGGGCAGAAAGAAATGTGTTTACTCACAGCAGAAGCATAAAAAGAGGCAT
Organism: Opsariichthys bidens; assembly: GCA_037194245.1. NCBI lineage: Eukaryota > Metazoa > Chordata > Actinopteri > Cypriniformes > Xenocyprididae > Opsariichthys > Opsariichthys bidens. The sequence continues at coordinate 6,496,487 of CM074304.1, read as the reverse complement.
TGAGACGCATCACGGGGGTGCACAGGGGAGGCTCATTAGATGAAACCGTGTGTTGGCAGTGCTCATGTTAATGGTGTTGGAGAATGCCCTGAGAGACAGCCATCTGAAAAACATTACCCTGGCAGAGCCGCTGGTATGCGGGCACAGCCGAGCACAGAAGGGACGTTACAGTTGTTGGGATGTTTTTGTAGGTAATGGAAGTAAACGCAATTTAGATACGCTTTGCTGGTTTGTGTTCGAATCAATCTTAAAATAACAATAAACTAGTGAGCTAACTTAACCTAGAATATTTTATGTCTGTCATTTAAAAAAAGGATTTTAAATTATACACATTCACCACAAGGTGGCAGCGTAGTCCACGGTGATGCAGCAGGGACGCTTCGTGACATAGAATCAGACTCCGTTTTGACAGACCAGACCCAAAACAGATATCTTCATTTTTGAAGTCGACTCTTTAATATGCATAACTAAAAACAAGACTAAATCCATCTTTGCCATGGCGAGCGTGCGTGCGTTTGTATCCAGTCTGAGGCTGATCTGGGTGGCCCTGGTGTGCAGAAAATGAGCACATCTGGGAGGAATGGCATGAGCTCGTTGAGTGTGGTGTGACACTAACCAAATGGCTGTCTTAAGTTTTACCAAACAGCTATTGGATACGCTCTCCATAGCTCAGTCCAGTCTCTCCCTCTTGCAGACGTTCTGAGAAGTGCTGATTTATTCCGCCGCTAAGTGGAGTTTAATGAAAAAAAACTTGATTAATGGAGTTAATTGCCATCTGCAAGTGATTGTGGACATGTTGTGTGGCAGAATCTAGAATTGAGTTTGAAAGTCAATGATTTTAACAATAAAGAGAGTAATAGCTTCATTCTGGCGATGACACGTTAGCTTCCAAAAACTCTGATGCCACAAAATGACTCTGGGGTGACACCGAATCAAACAGGTCAACAACACTGCTGTCACCCGAAGACATTTACATGTGCTTTTTGTGAATGTTGTTCAGAATATATTGTCATGGTACTAAAAACCAAAAAGCCTCAAAGTGTTTTTGTTTGTTTGTTTGTTTGTTTTTTGTGGTGTGTTTGTTTGTATCCATGACAATCTAGTGAATTATTCATCTCTGTTTCGTTTAGATACAGATCCTCGTGTGTTGGAGAAACAGGAACTGCAGCAGCCCACATATGTGGCCCTCAGCTACATTAACAGGTACAATACTATATATGGTATTATTAGATTATATATGACTATATATGTATTATATATAGAGAGAGAGAGGTATTAATATATAGATGGATAGATACACATAAATGTACATATACATTATATACACTTACACACGCATTTGTGCGAACCTCTTTACAGTCCCTCTAGAAAAACGCGGGATTTTTTTCTTGATTATGCGGCACGTTTTCTTAAAAAATGCGATGGAATATGCGGGATATTTTTGCAATTTTATGCGATGAAATTGTGGGAACTTGATGCAAAAGAGGGAAAAAAGGTGATTCCCCCCCAACACCCTGTTCTCACTAGATACTACCTTAATGTAAAGAGGCAGAATTACTAAATCACAGAATATTGAAGTTCTCATTCTGTTTTATTTCAGACTTTAATCAACACATTCTCAAAATTACAAAACATTGAGTCAAATAAGTTCTGTAGCTTTACAAAAGGAATATTCAACTTTTGTAAAAATGAATAAATAAAATATAAAAAAATAAAATGTGTGCTTCCTGTTTAACAGAGGTAGCGATACAAAACACACATCTTCTGTTAAATCAAGTGCTTCCAGTGCACAAAGTGTAATCTCTTACTGCAGTGTAAATTATTTTACATACTACTAATTTACAGCGTCATGTAACACACTGGGAAACTTCTTCGCGCGGTCTTTTGAGCTTATTTTTGTTGGCAAATGAGAATTATTGGCGTGCTTCATCACGGTTTCACCGCGGGGTTTACAGATGACGTTCACGTCGCGTAATTACGTCACTTCATAAGGTTCCCATGGCAATAGGGGGAAAATAACGGCGCTTTACTTGTGTGAAGTAAACGCAACATTTTTCAACTTTCTGCTGAGATATATGAGACTTTTTTGCAGCAAAAATACAGGGATTATGAAATCATGCTAGCCCCGCATATTTTTCTTGCTGAAATCGGCAATTTATGCGGCGAAAGTGCGGCATATTTGAAAAAATGCGACCCTCGCATAAATATGCGGACTTTGGCTGATTATGCATTAAATCAGGCGATTGCATAATCGCGTTTTTCTGGAGGGACTGACTTTATTGAAGTCACGGTTTGGTACAGCAGTGGTGAGAAAACTAAACATAAAACTGTTGCTTTTTTCTACTTTTTTTATTAAACTGGTTTATTGAACAAATTTTGTCTCTCTCTGTATATAAATTCAATTATAATTAACATTTTCTTAAGGATATTTTTTTCAGCTAACAGGAGTAAATATAATGAATACATAAGCTAATATAGGTCACATATTTAGTGAAATGCTTCTCTCTAGAGTTTCTCCGGGGAACTTAATTAACACGTTATGTTAGCTAACTGCTCGATTTGTATATGTACATTTCTGAAATGCATCACTTGGATACAGTCACCTCTGATGACAGATCACTAAATTGTAATGTACACGTGTATTTTCTGTAAAGCTGCTTTGAAATAATATGTATTGTGATAAGTGCTATACAAATAAATGGGAACTGAATTGAACTTACATGCTGTGGACACTAAACGACTTGCCTGAGGTAAATGATACTAAGTCAAATATTAATGTCAAGCTGACGTCTTTCCATGGTTGAAACACTGGTCGAGAGATTACATGTAAACATATCTGTGCATAAATCGTCTGTTCTTCTTCTGTGCATTTTCCTGTTGTGGTGGTTAGCAAACAGTGTTGCATTACGCCCCCTTCTGGATAGGAGTGTGAATCACCTGTGACTGACTGTATTTGCCGTCTGACTGCATGCACCGAACCGTGACGGTTGGGGATGAAGACATGTACCATTACATCCATAATATATATATATATATATATATATATATATATATATATATATATGTACATAACTTGTGTATATTTATTTCATGTTTCATAATAAAACATTTTCATTTAATAAAATTTTTACACTCCTGTTTACTCTCTTAAGAGGCAAAGCAGGTGTCCTTTTTGTCAAATGCCATATTTAATTTTTAGTTTGTTTACCACACTGTAGAAAATTTCTTTTGGAACTCCACAAACATGTTTTATAAACAAAATGCAAACATAAAGATATAACATAGTATGAAATGGTATGCATTTTAAATACAGTTAAAATTAAAAAACGACATAACCCTGAGAGGTTGGCTGTGCATTATACAGAAAAATATTGATTAATCGGGCGAATAAAGGCACAATATGTATTTTTTTCGGCACTAGGGGTCGCTGAACTCTTGAAAACAATAAAAAAGCGTAGTTTGATGATGCAGTGAATATGGGATCATGGAACTTGTCGTCAAGCCGATGGATCTAATAATGTTTGTGGGGAAATAATGTTTATGGATGAGTGAATGCATGTTTTTAGTGGTATGAAGCAGGGCGTGGCCGAGAATCGCGGACACGATTACTAATGAGAGACAGGTATCACACGCGAGTCCCAGGAATAAAGGAACGAGGACATTTCATTCTACCGAACTACTCGCAAGTGCTGAAATACTACTCATACAGGTCAGTTTATTGACGAATTAAAACTGTGAGGTAACGCAGCGCTCTTTCTCTTGCTCTAACGTTTCACTATCATACTAAACTGGATTTGAGTGTGTTGAAAGTTGTTATTCTGTGTATTAGTCTGTTGGCTTAACAGTAAACTAGATCAATATTACAGATTAATTAATTAATTACATCATTAATTCTGATGATATTCTTATATTTCATCGTGTTGAGTTATCTAACATTGATTAGTCTTATATAGCCTACATTTGCTGACCTTGTCTAATAACGTCTCTGTCAAGTCAAAGTTTGTTTCAAAGCTCTCATCCTCGCCGATATTGATCCTCGTTTTTTTAAATTTCTCCTTTTGTCCCAAAGTTTGTTTGCCTTGGTCCATATTGTTTGAAAGAAACAACAATAGCACGCTGCTAGACTTTACGCAGCTGTCCGTCTGTTACTGTGCAGTACAAGCGGAAACCAGGGATAACGCAGATATTACGCAAGTGACAAGGGAGGGACGGGGCACTATTTAAAATTGTGAATTTCTCTGAATTGCAAATTCTTGGAAATATTTAGGATAATGTAAGTACATAGCGAAATATAATGTATAATGCTGCAAGTGGTTTTTGGATATTTTAATCTAAAAATTTTACATATTGTGCCTTTAATAGACTTGGGTCAGTAATTTATGTTACATTGAGTTTTTCAACCTTGAAACTGTTGAGCAACCAAATAACAAAGACGATTCTCTTCATGATATAAGAGCATTTTCCTTAATGAGATTCTGTAGTTTCTGTAAAATGGCCGTGTGTTGTCAAGTCTCGTCTACATCCTCTAAAAAGGGATCTGGTCAGTTTATGAAGCTATAATGAACTTCAAACCAGCACCCAAGTTCTCTTCATATATACTCATTTCCACTCCACACTGTTGAATGCGGTTTGTGTAGGAATACTCCGAGCTCAGCGACGGAGAGCAGCTTTAATAGGCTGAATGGTGGTGGAAATTCTTGCGTAACGAAGAGGAGACACTTTCGTCCTTGCATTACTGCTTTATGTGGCTTTCTGCTGGTAATCTGTTAACTCCACTCCAGCCTTAATAATGTCTGTGTGAACATTTATGCTTTATTACATACATTTACTGACAGTTTTATAATGCAACAAAATAACTTGGAGCAAACGCGGTGTTACGAGGTGGATTTTAGACCCCACTGAATCACAACATGTAGACTTATATGTCAGATGGTTCATTTGCATTGAAGGAAGCTGTAGCAGGTTGGCCTGGTATTTTGGAACGGAGAGAATTGTATGTTTGTAAAAGACTTTTACAACTGCAACCATTTAATTTTCACTTTGTGGTCCTATTGGTTAAATTTGGGACATCGGTTGTACGTGGACACACAGTACATCACTCCTGTTTGTGAAGAATCGGGGGCCGTAGAACATGTTCTTGCATTCAGAAACCGATAGATGGAGTGCAACTGATCGAATGGAACAGAATGCAGATGTCTTACGACATGTTTATTAAAGTTGATCCAGTTTTAACTTGAAACAGCCTCTTAAACTTGGCGTTAACAGTTAGGACACCCGTTTCATACATGTGCACTACCGTTCAAAAATGTTTTCTGATGCTCACCAAGGCTGCATTTATTTGACCATAAATACATTGAAAACAGTAATAGTATTACATTTTTAAAATAAATATTTTATATTTTAAATGTAATTTATTCCTGTGTTTTCAGCAGTCATCATTACCCGTCTTCATTGTCGCATGATCCTTCAGAAATCATTCTAAAATGCTGAATAAAAAGTTTATAAGAACAGCATGTATCTGATAGAGAAATCTATTGTAATATTATAAATGTATTTACTGTTACTTTTGATGAATGTAATGCATCACTGCTGAATAAAATAATTATTTCTTAAAGAAAAACTGACTGACCCCAGTAGTGTAGCTACATTAATCAACATTTACTAAAACATATAAACAACGTATTAATGAAAAAAAATATGAATTATTAATTAAATTAATTAAAACATGCCGATTAACCTGTGTTTTTTTTTTCATACTGTCAAATTTTGACATCAGCTAATGTATTGGTTAAAATTCTTTCCATGGGTTTTGTTGAACTTGATGCAAGTGCAAATGTGCTTCATTTTTTGCCCCAAGCTTTTTCCATTAACAGCAATGTATTCCTGTGCCGACTCATTTTCATTGTCACATTGTGTTCACTGTGTCTGTATCTTGTCAAGGTATTTTTCTTTCAGTTAGAGTGGACAGATACAGGGCTGGAAATATCAATCTTTTCGTAGTGAGTGAATATATATATTTTTTCTATAAATTGAATTGGCTGTAAAATTCTTTGTGTACAGTCTTCATTTTTAAAATTTTTAAAATTTTTATCCAGTGATCACAAACACCTGGAAAAGTCATGAAAATTAATTAATCAAAAAGTGTGGGAAACACTGAAGATGGCGAATGTGCTACGTTTTGTATGGCTAGATCAATTTGTGACTTTTACGTGACTCATTTGGTTTAAGTGCATCCATTGAGTTTCATGTAATACAGTTCACTTCTCTCTTTAGGTTCATGACAGATGCAGCGCGGCGGGAGCATGAATCTCTGAAGAAGAAAGTTCAGCCGAAGCTGTCGCTCTCACTGATGGGCAGCCTTTCACGCAACAGCGTGGCCACGCCCCCCCGTCACAACAGCGGCAACCTCACCCCACCCGTGACCCCGCCCATCACGCCCTCATCTTCATTCAGGAGCAGCACCCCCACAGGTAGTCCCATCAAACACGTGCTCCCGTTTTTTAATCTGGCTATGTGTCTGACTCTGTACATGTACTTACACACACATGCATCATCTGTAACGGCTTTTATGTGCAGTGTTTGTTTTATGCTTATTATGTTTCCTAGAAAGATGAATTTTGGGTAATAACTGCATTAAACCTGCAGTGCTTGTTTTGATACTCTGTTGTATTAGATAATAAAATAATCACATTCTGAGTCACACAGTTTTTTTTCATAGCTGCTGTTTCCCATGGCCTTCTCTAGAGCAACATGTGCTCTCTCTCCCACAATTAGATGTTTTAGGCATTTTATTTGTGTGGGTTTGGAACACAAACTAAATAGTCTCCAAATTGCTGGTATCATACTATTACTGTGCATTAACCCTTAGACCTTCTTATGCCTTCCAGATTCTTTCTCATAAAATGCAAATGCTTTGCTGGCTGGGCACAGTATTCTGATGAGGACTGTGAGAAAGATTAATGTACCAGTTTGATTTAAAGAAATCACGTGTTTGTAGGACAACCTGTCACTCATACGAGATCAAAGCGATAGCAAACCACAACCATCCAATCAAATCCTGATGGATAAAATCAAGTCCCTCTCTACATTTTTTCTTGTAGAAGCCGTTTCACTCACATATACATCACAATATGGAAGGGAAGACGTCCGACTTTTTTGTGGCTGATGGGGAAATGCTGTTTTCTGGTTCTGTAGTGGTTAAATATGTGGCCTAATAAGTTCTAAAGGATTGACTCTTCCATAATATGAATAATTACTAAACGATTCCTTGCTATGTCCTCTCAGGCAGTGAGTACGATGAGGAGGAAGCAGAATACGAAGAGTCCGACAGTGACGAGTCATGGACCACCGAAAGTGCCATTAGTTCTGAATCTATCCTCAGTTCCATGTGCATGAATGGCGGTGATGAGAAACCCTTCGCATGTCCCGTGCCTGGATGCAAAAAGAGATACAAGGTAAAAGGACTTAAAATAAATGATGTGTCTGTTCACTGTATATTTGTGGATGAGAAATCCTGATCTTTTTAAAAACATGCAGGACAAAAATAATTTAAAGGATTTGTTCACTTCTGAATTAAAATTTCCAGATAATTTAGTCACCCCCATGTCATCCAAGATGTTCATGTTTTTCTTTCTTCACTCGACAAGAAATTAAGGTTTTTGAGGAAAACATTCCAGGGGTTTTCTCTGTATAGTGGACTTCAGTGGGGTTCAAAGGGCTCTACGCGATCCCAGCTGAGGAATAAGGGTCTTATCTAGCGAAACGATCTTTCATTTTCTAAAAAACATTATATATATATATATTAACACTTGTCTTGGACTGGCTCTCTTCTTCTTCTTCTAGAATTCCGGCAGTGTATACTTCAAACTTTTTTTGTGGAGGGCAGTAATACACTTTGCACCGTCTACACTGCCGGAATTCTACAAGAAGAAGAAGAGAGCTAGTGCAAGACGAGCATTTGTAGTTAGAACGTATAAAATGTAATAATTTAATTATAATCTCTAGATAAGACCCTTATTCCTCGTCTGGGATCGTGTAGAGCCCTTTGAAGCTGCACTGAAACTGCAATTTGGACCTTCCAGCCATTGAACCCCACTGAAGTCCACTATAAAGAGAAAACCTCTGAAATTTCTTTTCGACTGAAGAAAGAAAGACATAAGCCTCTTGGATGACATGGGGAGTGATCTAATCCTTTAAATCAGTGGTTCCCAAACTGGGGGGCCAGCGAAGTTATCAAGTGTGCAGCACTAGTCCTGAAAAAAGTGAAGCCAAAACATTTTGATCGCCCCCAGATGGCAGGTTGCAGTATAGCTCATAAACCTCGCCCTGTCCATGTAATTTACTGGGATGTGAGACAAACTAAACAGTCAAATTACACTTCAAATGCTTTTTTCCAAAGATGGTTTCTGTCAATATAGGTAGTTTTTATCACGCTGATATAAGTTCAAATGTTGTTTTATTTTAGTTAGTTATTTGATGCTATAAAAACGTTTGACGTCATGATTGACAGCTGAGATTGACAGCTTCTCTGAGTGAAGTAGTCACTGAGGGACAAACAAACTTTTTTCTGGATTTTCGGAAGATTGGACCTTCCACTTTTATTTCTACTTTTACATAACGGTTTATTTCACACCAACACAATGAGTTGTTCTGCAGGAAACTGTGCGAACCGATTCTGCGGGAGTGTGGGAATAGTGTAAAGTCAGCAGAATGTTATGCAAAATAAACCTGTTCAGGGTGATACAAGACCCCACTGCGAAATTATCGCTAAAGTAAGTAAGTGAACACAAAATATTAATTTTTGTTTGACATATTTTGTTACCTCAAGATGACTTGCAGTATCCGCTTGAGCGGTCTGTTATCAGTCACAGCGGTTGTTGTTGTTGTGGAATAACCTACAACGAATCGACTTCAAATATCAAAATTACCAAAACAACATGTCAAAAGCAATTCTAATCAGTGACGCAGTCTACACTGGACTCAACACAGCAAATTTCTGACAGTAAACTGATGCCCTCTTCTATTTTTGACCTGCTCTAAGCATTTGCGCAAATTCTGACACATGACAAATGGATAATTTAATAATTCAAATGAAAAAAAAAATGTTAAAATCATTTTTAAAGTAAAATAAATTTATATTACAATTTATTTCAATTATTTTTAATTTATACATTTTATCAAAAGATGTTATTTGTGTTTTATTATTTAAATGAATGTCTGAAAATAAATGTATTACCACCATTATTTAAACCTGTTTATTAGGATTTCATTCTCTAAAAAGCAAGTTTACAGCACACATGTGTGTCCATAAACAGTACCAATCACCAGTGGCACAAATATGATCAAACCGTGAATGCTGGCCTCTCATTGTTTAGCCGTCAAAGAGTTTATTAACACTAAGAGCTGTAATATGGACAAGACTGGTAGCTTGACATACATTTTAAAGACATGCATGCAGTCCACTGCAAGGCCTGTGTGTTTTATGAGATTTTCCACTGCCATCTGGTTCTGGCTGCTGAGATAAATGATGTGCAATCTGTGAGAGCTGCATTCAATAAGAGGCAGAGGAAATGGATGATGACAGCCATGAGGGTGTCTTTGCATGTTCAGATGTACTGTTAGATGTGGGTTTATTTGGCTTCAGTCAGTGCCTGGTCTCCACCTCTGTCAAACAGCTGACGGTTTTCTTCATGATTTCACACAACATTGAATGTTTTATATGTCTGGAATTGTTTAAGTGCATTTTTAGTCACAGATCATATTGTTGATAAATGATATGTTATAATGTCAATACAGAATTTAAAACGTGATAATTGAATTGGATTGTAAAGCGACATTTGTTTGCACAATGTGAGCAGCAAATGTGCTCTCTGTGGTGTTTTCATGAACAATTCTGTCAGTCTCTCCCTGGAATTGAGTCTGCCTAGGACTTCAAAACCATTCCATTGGCTGAAAAAACTTTTAATGGGGACTCTTTTCACTTCCTGATTAGAGATCCTATAAGATCACTCTTTGATGTTTGTTATTTGAACTGTTATTACAACCATTAATGTCTGAAAATGGTTACATTTTCTCATTTATAACTGAAGCTATAGACTGTGAAGCATGTCTTTTTAGCTGTGTGAAGTACAGTGGGTACAGAAAGTATTCAGACCCCCTTCAATTTTTCACTCTTTGTTATATTGCAGCCGTTTGCTAAAATCATTTAAGTTCATTTTTTCCTCATTAATGTACACACAGCACCCCATATTGACAGAAAAACACAAAATTCTTGACATTTTTGCAGATTTATTAGAAAGGAAAAACTGAAATATCACATGGTCCTAAGTATTCAGACCCTTTGCTGTGACACTCATATGTAACTCAGGTGCTGTCCATTTCTTCTGATCATCCTTGAGATGGTTCTACACCTTCATTTGAGTCCAGCTGTGTTTGATTATACTGATTGGACTTGATTAGGAAAGCCACACACCTGTCTATATAAGACCTTACAGCTCACAGTGCATGTCAGAGCAAATGAGAGTCATGAGGTCAAAGGAACTGCCTGAAGAGCTCAGAGACAGAATTGTGGCAAGGCATAAATCTGGCCAAGGTTATAAAAAAAATTCTGCTGCACTTAAGGTTCCTAAGAGCACAGTGGCCTCCATAATCCTTAAATGGAAGATGTTTGGGACGAACAGAACCCTTCCTAGAGCGGGCCGTCCGGCCAAACTGAGCTGATCGGGGGAGAAGAGCCTTGGTGAGAGAGGTAAAGAAGAACCCAAAGATCACTGTGGCTGAGCTCCAGAGATGCAGTCGGGAGATGAGAGAAAGTTGTAGATAGTCAACCATCACTGCAGCCCTTCACCAGTCGGGCCTTTATGGCAGAGTGGCCCGACGGAAGCCATGATTTTCAGGTGTGAAAAACTTGTTGCATCTTTTCCAAAAAGACTCATGGCTGTATTAGATCAAAAGGTGCTTCTACTAAATACTGAGCAAAGGGTCTGAATACTTAGGACCATGTGATATTTCAGTTTTTCTTTTTTAATAAATCTTCAAAAATGTCAAGAATTTTGTGTTTTTCTGTCAATATGGGGTGCTGTGTGTACATTAATGAGGAAACAAAATGAACTTAAATGATTTTAGCAAATGGCTGCAATATAACAAAGAGTGAAAAATTTAAGTACCCACTGTATTGTGAGCTCAACACTACTGTAGCTTAGGATGTTACTAAACAATTAGCCTAAACCCTATACTATTGTTCAGTTATGTTTTTATACATTACCATTCAAATATTTGGGGTTGGTAAGATTTTTTTTAATGTTTTTCAAAATAGATTTTATTGCTCACCAAGGCTGAATACAGTAAAAACTGGAAAGTTTTGAAATATTGTTAAAATTTAATATTAGTTTCTGTTTTAATTAGTGCTGTCAAATCAGTTAGTCATGATTAATCATTTCTAACATAATGTGCGTACATATATATATATATATAACAATCAGGCATAACATTATGACCACTGACAAGTGAAGGTCATAACACTAATTATATCTTCATCATGGCACCTGTTAGTGAGTGGAATATATAAGGCAGCAATTGAACATTTTGTCCTCAAAGTTGATGTGTTAGAAGCAGTAAAAATGGGCAAGCGTAAGGATTTGAGGGAGTCTGACAGGGGCCAAATTGTAATGGCTAGACGACTGGGTCAGAGCATCTCCAAAACTGCAGCTCTTGTGGGATGTTCCCGGTCTGCAGTGGACAATATCTATCAAAAGTGGTCCAAGGAAGGAATAGTGGTGAACCGGCTCATTGATGAATGTGGGGATCGAAGGCTGGCCCATGTGGTCCGATCCAACCGACGAGCTACTGAAGCCCAAATCGCTCAAGAAGTTAATGCTGGTTCTGATAGAAAGATGTGAGAATACACAGTGTGTCACAGTTTTTGCGTATGGGGCTGCAGAGCCGCAAACCAGTCAGGGTGCCCATGCTGACCCCCTGTTCACTGCCGAAAGCACCAACAGTGGAGACGTGAGCATCAGAACTGGACCAACCTGGGTCCTTTCTTTTACATCACATGGATGGTCGGGTGCGTGTGCGTCGCTTACCTGGAGAACACACGGCACCAGGAAGCACTGAAGCAAGAAGGCAAGCCGGCGGAGCCAGTGTGATGCTTTGGACAATGTTCTCCTGGGAAACTTTGGGTCCTGCCATCCATGTGGATGTTATTTGACATGTACCACCTAAGCATTGTTGCAGACCATGTGCACCCTCTCATGGAAACGGTATTCCCTGGTGGCTGTGGACTCTTTCAGCAGGATAATGCACCCTACCACAGAGCAAAAATGGTTCAGGAATGGTTTGAGGAGCACAACAGCGAGTTTGAGGTGTTGACTTGGCCTCCAAATTCCCAGGTCTCAATCCGATCGAGCATCTGTGGGATGTGTTGAACAAACAAGTCCGATCCATGGAGGCCCCACCTCGCAACTTACAGGATTTAAAAGATCTGCTGTGAACATCGTGGTGTCAGATACCACAGCACACCTTCAGGGGTCTAGTGGAGTCCGTGCCTCAACGGGTCAGGGCTGTTTTGGCAGCAAAAGGGGGACAAACACAATATTAGGAAGGTGGTCATAATGTTATGCCTAATCAGTATATGTATATATACACTCTTAAATATTTAAAAACTTTTATGTTCCTGTAATGGCAGAGCTACATTTTCAGTCTTGAGTGTCACATGATCCTTCCGAAATCATTCTAATATGCCAATTTGTTGCTCAAGAAACATTTCTTATTATTAGTGTTAAACAGTTGTGCTGATTAATACTCGAGTGAAAAGTTTCAGTTTTCATCGATAAATAGAAAGTTAAAACAGCATTTATTTGAAGTAGAAATCTTTTGTATCGTTATAAATGTCTTTACAGTCACTTTTTATCAATTTAATAAAAGTATTAATTCAAACCTTTGAATGGTAGTGTATATATTACTAATATTTGTCTGAACAGTTGGTATTAATTCATTTAAAATTTAGGTTTTGTGGGTCCGTCAAGAATTATTTCAAAATGAATCAAAATGCATCAGTGAATTGTTGAATTTTTCCTGTAGTCAATTATCGTGAATATATATAGTGTGGATACTAAATGATTCTCTGTTTTCTGCTTTTGTGTTTTGCAGAATGTGAATGGTATCAAGTACCACGCCAAAAACGGCCACCGCACACAGATCCGCGTTCGCAAGCCTTTTAAGTGCCGGTGTGGTAAAAGTTACAAAAGCTCTCAGGGGCTTCGACACCACACCATCAACTTCCACCCGCCCGTCTCTGCCGACATCATCCGCAAGTTGCAGCAGTAGAGAGTGCCACGCATGTAAAATACATAACGCATCCTCTCATGTATATACAGTACAAACAGAACAGCTCCATATCCATCCACACCAGCAGCTATGGCTGATCCAACTTGTCCTCTGATTTTTGGAGGACATCCAAAAAATATTTGTCTGGAGGACGTTTTTTTCTCTATTTTACTCTTTTAAGAGTAAGAATCCATTTTCCCTTTTCATTCCACTCCTCATGAGGAGGAAACTTTAATCTTTTTATATTCCTCTTCCTCAAGGAAGACTCCTTGAATCCCTGTATCATTCCGTACCTCCATGAGGAGGATTTGATTCAACCATACTTCAAAACACTACACTCTGAATTGCATGCTTTTTTTTTTTTGTTGTTCATTTGTATTATTTGTATTGCTTATTATTAGAGTTCAGTTTTGTATTTTTGCACATTCGCTATTATTCTTTTTATTTTCCTTGTCTTATTTTTATGCAAGGTGCTTATTGTAAAAGAATGATGATATGTTTGGAAAGGAGAGAATCGTGGCTAGATAACCAGCCACTTTGTGAGAAACCGTAAGATAGGAAAGCCTTGAAAAGTCTGAATGTTTGTAATGTAACAATATCTACCCCTATATAAGCAACATTCATAGCTACAGATTGTGAATATAACTATATTCTATAAGCTTTCATAGTCAGATTTAAATTCTATACTTTATTCCTAAGTTTTATTTTGTATATTTTCATCCGAACCTCAGAGATGACAATGGATTGATTATGGATGTGCAGTTTTCCCGTAGTGCTTTCACCCGCTCTGTTAATCTCAGAAAAGCACCAAATGACTCTCAGGTGACAAATCGCCAGCATTTCACAACCATAATCCTGCCCGACCTAGCCGATAGTATTTTTAGAGTAGGCTGTTACACGCTTCCCGGGTCCGCTGTGGCCGGAGTGTTCTAGAGCCTCTGGAGCGTTCTAGAACTCCACAGTGATCTTTAGGCGATCTGGTGAAGAACATAAAGCACTTTGTAGTGACCAGTTGCCAACCTGTTTAGGGCATTTTGTATTGCCAACAAGTCTGATGTTGCAGTATGTTGTCTGCAAATCAGCTGCGAAATTCAAAGGACTAATATGACACTTTGGGGGTATCTGCTTCTAAGGTTTTTTATTCTTTTTTTTCTAGCTAAGGGAATTCATTCTTTTGCTATACCTCCAGTGTGCTTGTTAGTTGTGAGATTATTGAAACTGGTTGCCTTGAATTGTGGTACACCACAGCATTCCAGTACAGTATATGTGTAGCCAAGTGATTCAGATTGTGCGTTCACCCTGATTCTGGCTCGTCTCTGGTGTTGTCCGTGTGACTGTTAATTGACCCTTCGCCGGCAGTTTGATTGACAGGCGATCTGACCAATCATAACCCCGAATGCCAAAACCATTTTGTCCGACAAAGCAGTCAGGGGATTTGATAGATTAACGTTGGTGAACTTGAAAAATTATGTGTACTCGCGTCTTTCCGCAATTTCTGAAAACATTCCTTCTGGTGTTCCATTCATGTTTATGATGATATAAATGAACTAGTATGAAGAGACAGTTGGTTCAAAAGCCGTTGCGATCTGTCACGACACATTAAAGAGCCACTATATGCTATTTATTGTTTAAACATCTTTAAAAAATGACAATATTTGAAATATAAAACTGTTTCATATCAAAAGTAACCTGCTCTGTCTTGTCTGTCGACGCGTTATCAGTGTCCTCTTTGTATTTTTCACCTCGTGAGAACATGATGTGTGGCGTGAGGGCGCAAGGCTTAACAGTAACTAAAGGGGGCGGGTCTTTGCAACCGGTCACTTGGGAAGATGTATAGTTACAGCCAACCCAAGTGTGGACTCGTACCTTGAATCGGAATGGTACTCGATTTGATTTGCTTTTGGACTTGTGGGTGGTATAAATAAGGAGTCACTAGACCTCCAGAGATCACAGCCAGATCAGGGCCTGCCAATCACTCATTATGACATCACTGCATGGACGTTAATGTTGTTGGAATTGCAGTGTCAATTTAGATGCAACATTGTAACAGTATTACACTGCCAGTATAGAGGGAAGTATTTGATATATTGTGTACTTATTGTATTGTCTCTGTGTGAGTGATTTAAATTATATTTTCTTAAGTTTCTGGACAACAATGTTCCTACATGTAATGAAGTCAGACACCAGTGGTTGTTTTGGAACTGGGGACATTTTCTGCAACAAAAATCAAAAAGAAAAAAAAAGCTGCTTCGTAAATGTAAACCTGGTTACATTTTAAATATTAAAATGGCCTTCATCTGTTTAAGGAATTTTCTTTGTCATTTATTGCCTCCAGGATTTTTTAAAATTTCAATCTAGATGTATTATACACGTACACACAATGTCTTTAGTACCTTTCTGGACCTTGAAAGTGATTATATTGCTAGCTATGGAGGAGTCTGTTACCTCTCAGAGTTCATCAAAAATATCTTAATATTGTGTTCCAAAGATGAACGAAGGTCTTACTGGTTTGGAACGACACGAAGGTGAGAAAACACCAGACTCAAAATTTGCTATGGTGGCAGTTCAGACTGTCCTCTGTCAGTGTGCCAAACTTCATAACTTTTCCGCAAGTGCTGCCATAGGCTTTCAGAGTGGAAACGGAAGAAGAAGGGGGTCCGTTTTGGTAAGCCAAGGTAAAAAGTTTTAAATGTATAACTCGACATGACCCAAGTAAATATTGCTTCAGTAAATCTTTATTAGTTTAGATCAAGTATGTAAGACACACTCACACAGTAAGCGACCAAATGTATTTAACTAAAGAAATGGAACAAAAAAAGAGGTTTGTGATTTCAGTGCACAGGATATGTGAGCATGCAACTCAATTAAAATAAGTGATTTAAATATAAAGGAAAAAAAAAAAACTAACTCAAATAACTTGTTTAGCAAGGTTTATCTTTAAAAGCTTATTCTAAAATAATTTTTCATATAGGATCACCCTCTCAGCTGGTCACATGTATGCCCTGACAGAAAAAAGCTGTACCCTGTCTACTCAGAGTATAGTAAGCCATACCTGACTTAACCTATGGAACCTGGTGACGCTTCTCAACAGAATCCATTAATATGACATTTGCTCAGTGTTCTTAAAATATTCTTCACCACCAGCCCACCAGCTAGCTTGATATGAGAGGCGTTAAAATGAGCTACAAGAAACGGTACAGTCCGATAGAAAGGATTAATCCCCAACTAAAATGCACATGAATAAAAGACCCTAAAACGGCACCTAATTTCATCTTTCAGACATTTGGAAGTCATTAACAGTATCCAAACTTCACCTTGACTGAGTTTAAATAAAGAATCAGATCTCTACAGATGAATGCTCAAAGCTAAACATGCTGTTTAAAGTGGCTGTTAACTGTAACACAAACGTGAATGTGAAGTGGAGGCAAGTATTCTTTTTCTCGTCTAGAAGTTGAGCACGTTACTGTCGAAGTGGGTGAGGACGTGCTTCTCGAAGAGCTGCTGGTCGCAGTCAAGAGGGAACTGTTCGCTGCACATGGGGCAGATCTTCCAGTGGCTCTCCACATGCTCCTCAAACTTCGACTGGTCGTAATGAGGAGGGAAGATCACTTCGCACAGCGGACAGCGCTTCTGCTCCCCGCTGCGAGAGAGAGAAATTAAACTGGATCATAAAGGCTAATAAAAACAAAACAAAAGCTTGAAAAACTGAATGAGGATAAAGTGTGGTAAGATGTATTTGTGAATAAGTCGGTGCTAGACCAACAGGAGAGTAAACGGCAGTAAAACAGCATCTGTGTGAAAGCGATGTGGGTGGGCCGTTACGCTAACGCACATATTCACACCGCAACCACATGATGGGTAACAGCCGTGAGGTTTGTGTGTGTGTTCTTACCTGGGTTCAAAGCAGAACGGTATCTGCCCATCATTGAGGAATTCTGCAGGGTCAGTGGCTGTAGGCTGATCATTAGTTTGCTGGGGAGGGGGAAAAAAAACATTTCCTGTCAACAAAAGCTGGAACCGTAAACCATGTAAAAACCTGTATTAGACAATTCACTGTAGGCGTATCTGTCAATGAACTCGAGTGCGTTTCCCAAAAGCATCGTTAGCCAATATGGTTGTAAATAAGGTTGTTATTGCCATTTTTGCATAATTTTGTGTGTATTGGGGCATATAAGCGGTGGAAGAGAACTGTACTCAGGACCACATGCTGTCTGAGAGGCGGTGTTATAACAGCAGCTTTCTGAGCACATGAGTACCGCACTGAGTTCTTTTCCATGGCATATTGTGCTGAACTCTTTTTAACATTAAGCAAGTTTCATGACCCCCAGAATACATTGTTGTATGAATATCTGAAAAGCAGCATATCAATACAGAACAGACCTTCTGCTTTTAAACAAAACCAAACAAAAAAAAAACACGGAAGCATTGTCTCTTAAATGACAGAAATTTCTGTCAATGTCGAGGACAGAGTTAAAATAATTCAGTTATTGCAAGTCATTTACATTTGCAATATTTCAATAATTTTGATATATCATGCAGCCCTACTTGTTAGTATGATCTTGCTCTTGGGCACAATAAGCAAGCTAACATGCTGTACATTATTTATCTTTCATTCCATTTCAACAACATCACTTTAGCAAGTCAACAATCAGCTGTGTATTTGAAGAGTGAGCATGTGCAAAAATGTGGAAGGGAACCCCGGAGTATGACGTGACGAATCAAAAACGTGGGGATCAAAAACAGCGCAAAGTCCTTAAATGCCATAGAAATTACAGAGAAAGCCGCTGACTGAATAAACTGCTTGTATACCGGAGTAAAGTCAACGAAAATAGTATGCTGCTTGTCAAGGTGTTTTTTTTTTTTTAAATTAATGAATTTCTGTTGTTTGCATAAATGAAGAATAATCATGAATTGCAAAATAAAGTCAATTAATTCACAGAATTTATCAGTCCACCACCGGCATGTGACATCATTAATGACAGTCCTATATTGTGGAACCAACGTGGTTCAAACACCTGCGGTGTGACCATGTTACCTCACTTTCAGGAACAAACAATGCATCACACTAAGCGATTAACCAGCAAGTTATGTCACGGAGTAGGAAACACACATCTGGGTAGCTCATATAAATATTGAACATTTTACTCTGGATTTAAGGAATGGAATATTTACTGTATATATACACTATATACTGGCTTCCATTAAAAAAAAAAAAACATTTTAGTAGTATGCTGCATTGTCATATAGCTTAAATATGGTATTTTTCCAATTTTAATCTGCGTAGTTCATTTTATTTATTTATTTTTTAATACAAAGTTCTGCAGAAGAAAATAAGTCATACAGGTTTGGTAATGATGTCAATTATAATTCTGGGGTCAACTATCCATTTAAGAAAGAATACTTTGTGTTTAAAATGGTTTGTGAACATTTTATACTTTCATATATTTCAGTCACATCAAACTTGGTGTGAATAGGCCTCAAGTCATTTCAGATGAAAGGTGACCGTTTTACAGCAACTGACTGAAGCTCTTCCATGTTTAGTTGGGTATGTCCACCGTTATCCATGCAAGGCTAATGAGCTCAATTAGTTGTGAGCATGAGCACTTCCTTAATGGGTCTGCTCTGGGTTACCAAGGCTTTAATAATGCCAGCTTAGCTAAGCCCTGCCAGAGGCCAGCCCAGTGGTGAGAGAAGGGCAGATAAAAGAAAGAAGAATTTAAACCCATCTGCAGTTCTGACTTGATTAAAACCTTAATCCCACCTCTATTTCACTTCTAACGGCTGAACGTTGAGGCAGCCCTAATGAACTCACAGCGCTCTGTGGCTCCTCTGGTTCCTCCAGTCCATCAGGGCGACTGAGGTTACGAGCGGGCTGTATGCACACCACATTGCTGTCCCAGGATGGAGGCCCAACTGGGGGCAGTCGGGGCATCTGGTCATCAGAGAACTCTCCATCGGCTCCATCTGTCAGGAAAGGAAACGCTTTAATGCCTTAATATCTAGATTTATAACTTCAGAAAACCCCATAGCTAAAACAAATGTAAGCATGTACAGTGGCCCCAAAAAGTATTTAAAGCCTTAGGTCAAACATGTTTTACTGTCATTATTTTAGACACAAAATATCAACCCAAATGGCATTTATTTTATGAAAAATAGTACATAGGAATTCTAGGTGTCAGTGGCATTAAAAATTATATTTAAAACAATAAAGTGCAACAGTGCCTGCCCCCTTTTCCAGCGCTGCAGGTTCCGGAAGTATTTTTTTCATTAATTTTTCCCGTAGGGATTTTAAAATAGTCTTTGTTAAAGAGTTATAAGCCATAAATCAAGCCAATCAGCTACAAGGTGAATCTCAACACTACAAACTTTTTGAAGCAAAAAAGTTTTTGAAAATCAATCAAGGACAAAAGGTAAAAGACTGTGTACTTACTGGTTTTAGTGAGGGAAAGAACTACAATTGCAGACATTGTAAGCATTGCAAATAATCAAATTAAAAATGGTGGAGAAAAAAAAATCTAAAAAAAACTCATGTACAAATGTTGATTATATGTATAAAAAATTCATTTAAAATAAATATGCATTAAAAAATATGTGTCTAAATATATATATATATATATAGTAGGTCTGTCTTCAAATATTTACAAATTATCGTTCAAAATCAATTTCCTTATGTAGAAAATGAATTAAGTTTTTACTTCCGGAATTAAGAATAGTGGTAAAATACATGTCTTAAGGTGCAGATCAACACTGAAAATCCGCATGACAAACTTGAGCCTGTTGCTAAATCTGGGGAAATGCAAAATTTTGCGGCTCTCATGCAAAGTTCTCTATTGCGCAGGTTCCTATTGAACTGGCTAGATTTTGCCCGCAAAAAAAATATCTCTGAACAGCAGTAAATGCGACCACACTTATATTCTATGCTGCGCTTACTGACATGTTTTCCTTTGTTTATAAATTTGATCCCTTATTTATAATGAACAATTGAAACAAATGATGAGATCGTATCATTGATACCCCTGGAATCAGTAGAAGAGTACGGGTTCCCAAACATCAGATCAGTGGGGCGCTGGGGCACCAGCAGAGGAGATGGGTCGTCTTGAGGGTACGGCATCGGGTACTGCAAGAAAACTGACTGCACGTCCAGATTGCCATCTTTCTTTCCCTGTTCTTCTTCCCTGCTGACACTCCTTTGTAACTCCTGATGGGACACAGGAAACATCACGGCTGTTAAGTTCTGGTTGGCTTCAAGAACAATGGCAGAAATACCTCAATAGCTAATGACCTAATCCAATTGAAACTTGAATGCAAATTAAAAGTTAAAGTGGGTAAAACTGGCCTAAAAGTGACAAAACTAAAAGCAAAGTCTAATTTAAGGCCAGGAATGATGTATTGACAATAATTCAGAGTCAGGTCCCATTTTTCCATCCTTCTCTTCCTTCTTCGCTCTATCTTTAAGTCCAGACAATACATCACTCACCACAGTGAGCAGCGG
Source organism: Opsariichthys bidens (assembly GCA_037194245.1). Taxonomy (NCBI): domain Eukaryota; kingdom Metazoa; phylum Chordata; class Actinopteri; order Cypriniformes; family Xenocyprididae; genus Opsariichthys; species Opsariichthys bidens. Next base: position 6,475,669 of record CM074304.1, on the reverse strand, counting down.
CAGTGGCGTAGAGCAACTCGCCACCCTCACACAAACAGTTTAATTAGGCCCTTCATTAAAACTCCTCTGCCTGTTCAAAGGGAGGCAGAGCTCTGCCTTTTATTGAAGTCTTCGGCAGGCGCCAATTTCATTTAGTCTCAACCTCAAATTGGGTCATTTTGCTTCTCGAGCGTCGAGTTTTGTGTTGTACCTCGACTAAGAGTCCCTCTCTGTGGTCCAGAGTAATTGAATGGAAAATAAGGACTCACTTGCACTGCTGGCCCAATTAGAGAGATATGTTAAACCCAAACCAGATCCTGAGAATAAAACAACAAGCAAGCAAAACAACTGCATTTTTAGATTCGCAGAGAGGCCTGCGGAAAATGAAAATGAAAGCACGCACCCCCTCCAGTTTCTCTTTTTCTTTGGTCAACGCAAAAAGGCTGTCCTTCAATTCCTTGAGTTCTCGGCCCTTCTCTGCCACCTGGCTCTGGAATGAGAAAAGGTTATTATTGAGATTGATTTACTAAAAACCTTTACTTTAGAATAGTCACATATGTTATGCAACAGACATATATCAGTTAATATGAGAAATAATGTACAGTTAGCCGCTCAGTATAAACCCAGACAGGGGGGACTTTAAGCATCGAGGGGGACAAGTCCCCTCCCATAATCAGATATGGCAAAATTGTATAATTTAAAAAATATTTTAAATTATTTATCCATGCACATCTCATTTTTTAAAAATTTAAAAAACGCATAAATAACTAAATACATGGATTTGAGTTTAAATTATTTTCAGTCTAATATACAGTTAGCTTATTATATCAAAACATCTTCCTGCCTGACCAAATCAAATGAACTATTCCAGAGCCATATAACATCTATTCACTAAAAATGTGAGGAATAAAATTAAAACATTAAAAGAATGGTCTTGGAAATGCTTTCTGATTGCAAATGATATGCATGCAAAAATCTCTCAATGGTACAAGATGGCTTCTCTACAACACATTTACATCTGTCTTTGCATGGCTCCATGTGAGTCAGAGAGAAAAGTCAACTTAGCCTGAAGTCTACCACTGATCTGCACATGACCTTACTACTTAAACAAAACTGAGTCCCTTGCTCTGTCTCCTGCTGCGTAGGGAGGCAGCCAGCAGATGCATTATCCTGTCTTGATCCCAGGACTCCCAACTGTCCTTCCTCCACTGTCTCCATGTCTCATGTAAACAGCAGTAAAAGTCAGTCTCCTCAGTGACACACTCATAAACCAGCACTGTCAGTGTATTTGTGCTAATGCAATGATACCGGGCTTGACTCAGAGCAGCCGTAAACAGTGTGGAGGAGGAACGGTATTAAGGTCGTTCTGAATCTCTTATCAGAACATCTTAAGGTCTGCTTATCTGTGATCACATTTCCTCCTGATCTGAGTCATTTTGTTCTAAACCGTACAAAGGGGGGGGGGGGGGGGCAGCACAGCTTCCTTTGTGGAGATCTTAGACACTGAATATTGCTTTAGATACTTCCTATAGTGGAAAGAAAATATACTGTGATACTAGGAGAAGCAGAGATAAAGCGGCCTCAAGAAGATAAAGTTAAGCATGTAAATGTACGAATCCAACTATTTTCTCAATTTGGAGTCGAAAATACCTTGCACACCAGCTATAGGTGGAGAGAAGAGAGGGATAGAGCCAATTGAATGGATGGGTATTATTAGGAGGCCATGATCGATAAGGGCAAATGGAGGGAATTTGGCCAGGACATGGGGGTTACAACCATACTCTTTTTTTTTTACAAGAAGTGCCATAGCATTTTTAATTAACACAGAGAGTCAGAACCTCCCTTTAACATCTCATCCGAAGAACAGTGCTTGTTATAGAGTAATGTCAACATATGCATTTCCATACCTCTGCGCACCCTGCTCGCTCAGACATCACACGCCATCAGCGCATTCCATGAAGCTATGCAAAGTTGCAGACAGTCACACACCAAAAACAAACAGCAGCTACCTTTTACAGTTCCTCCTGAACCAAGACAACGAGCTTATGGTGTGTTCACGTCATGTCATAACCATAATTATGAGAAGGCAACACATGACATTCTACCCGGAGCTGTTCACATCCTCAACCTCGGATTTATACGTTCCTTTGTCAACACTATCAATGCCGAAATTAATCTGCAGCAGTCAGGTGGTAAAACTCGGAGCTCTGTCAATTGTTTACATTCATTATAATTGTGATGTTATGTGATTTAAGACATGAGGTAATTTAACACCGTCTCACGTGGCTCTACTCTACCTGTACGCATTCGTGTGTTTTGAAGGAGGCGAGGCTTTGGAGAGTGCTCTGAAGGAAGGGAGGGATCCCATGTTTTCAAAGCTGGCTTGCTATTGATAGCCTCTCTGAAATTGCCTATCATAGCTTTAATGATATCTGTGTTTTTGTATACTAGCATGTTAATCCCAAATGTCTTCTAGTATAGTAAAGTAAAATAAATTAATCTATGGACCAGTAGGTGACACTGACCTTGTAGCGATCCTCCTCAGCAGCCAGCTGCATTCGCAGGCCCTCGTTGGTTTTTATCTGCTCCTTTAGCTTCACCTCCATCTTTGTGAGTTCATCGTTTATCATGCTGCACCGCTCTCTCTCCTCCTGCAGGGGAGTATGCCAAGTACTTTAGTATATCAAGCAGATCCAGTATGTCAGAGACAGAAAAGAAAAAACAGAAGAACTTACACTAAGCATCTGTTTGCATTTCCTGTATTTGTCATTTTTCTCTGGCTCCTTGCTTGCACTTTTCAGCCTGCCCTGAATGATGGCATCTAACACAGAATCTGAAGTACCAGGGCTTCCTGTTAGCGGTACAGAGAACACAACAGCATGTCCATACAATGTCCGCAGATATCCTAAAAACATGGAAGTTGTTGTTTGTATTGCTTAGTATGAACTTACCTGGTGCAGATGCCTCTGGACTGGCAGACAAAGGACCAGCTAATGGTTCAGACCCTGGACTTCTCTTCACCTAAGTAAAACACAAAGGTAGGCTTATTTTAAAAACTAGAAACAGCTAAAAACTCAAAACAAAAGACTCTGCAGGTAGTATTGCTATATAATCGGAAAATTAGGGTTTACGCACTCCTTGTTGTTCAGTGAGCTTGGCCACTTGTTTCTGGAACTTCTGGCATTCCTTGTATTTGTCTTTATAGTGTTCAGCAGCCATCTGCAGCCTGAGCCGTAAATCCTCAACTTCTCTCTGCAGTTCGACAACAGCTAACACTTCTGTCTCCTTATACTGGTGAGGGAAAGAGATATTATTCAGTTACACCATGAAAACAAAAACTTTTCCTAACATTCTATAGTTAGTTATAAATGGTACACACAGTTTGCAATCTAGATTAAAGAGTAGACTTATTTATCAATGGACGGCGCTATCGATGGACTTTTAAGGTAGTTATTTTTATTGTTGGAGTTTTATTCAATTTAAATATCTAAATGTTTCTAAAACTTTTAAATATCAATCAGCATATCCGATGCACGTTTGAAGGTATCTTGAGTAAAACGGCTCTATATGTAACGATGCACATACTAAAGACCTGAACCGGAACCCTTACAACCGGTTTTACAGAATACGGAAGTTTGTTGCACATAACCCTCATTTTACCACAAACATGATAAAACAGGTGGGCATCTCTTTACCACCTCCTGCTGGGTTGAGTTTTTCATCTCCTCCAGCTGCTTTTCTAGGCGGCTGCACTCTGCCAAGGCCTCCGTCTGTCCCTTCTTGAATGACTCTGCCTCCAGGCGGATCCGGTACAGGTCAGCCATGCTTCTGTCACGGGCGTTGGAGGAGTCGCGCAGCTCAGCTTTTAGCATGTTTGTCTGCTGCTGAGTAGCCTGCAACTGCTCCTCTTTCTGCCTGAGCTGCTCCCTAAGAGCCTTACTTTCCCCCTGGCGAACACAAAAATAACACTTATGTAAATCACAAACCTATACAAATATACACATATTTATTGATATATACAAGAAATTATCAAGAAAAGAGGTGGAAACGCAATCATGGAGCCAAATCTGAACTCAAGTCATTCACGAGAGCACAATGGCTCAATGTGTTAACAACTAGCCCACAGCACCGACCATAACAATGTTTTTAACGGAGCAATATCCCTACAATATAGACTGCTGCGGGATGATTATTTTTGTAGGCCAACCTGTTCCTTTGACAAAAAGCCAATAGGATTTTTCCACAGGATTTTGGATTATTGCAGAAAATAAGTCTGTGATCATCAAAAGTTTATGATTCTTACATGGTGTGTTCATAAACATAATTTTCACAAATGAACAAAAATATTTGTTTTTATAAAGTTTAAATACAAATCGAAGAAGTAACTAAAGTTAGGCTATAAACAAACTACACCATGGATGCATCCAACATCACCACCACAAAGTTTCTGATAGCTCTTTCCATTTTTACTTAAAAGCAAAATTTGTAATTTTTCACTGCTAGAGGTCATCTATTCAAAACAAAAGGAGTAGCATGATGATCCTAAGATTAATAGAACAGTGATTAGTTTTCTGTCTATGAATGTATCCTAACAGTTTTTCCCTAGGTCTAATAAAACATAAAATATATGAAAGCATCTTTGGTGATTCTATGGTTTCTACATAATAAAACCTGAAAACCGAGGGCAATGCGTGTATGGTGTCATTTATAGGTGACTCACGGACATGGTCAGTGTTGTGGTTAAAATTCATTCTTTCTTTCTCTGGATTTAAACATAATGGGATAATGTAAGTACAAAAAAAGTCAAAAAAAATATGTAAAATTGTTCTAGTTGTTTTTGGTTATTTTAATCCAACAATCTTATATATTGTGCTTTTAAAATCTACAAGCTGAATAGTTTGCAAGAGTGCGAGCACAAACACAATGAGACTTTGTTTTAAGCACAGACCTTATTTCAGGGATTAAACCAAAACCCAATAACTTTGGGACAATGGAATCTGAAGTGGAAAAATTGTAACTTAATTTCCAGGTTTTAGGATTCATTCCTGCAGCACACAATGTAGAAGCTTTTTGTGTCTGTACCGAGGGTGAACTGTTGGCCAGTAGCTGGCGGTGCTGTTTTTCTTTCTCTGCCAGACAGGATTTGACTCTAGTCAGTTCCTCCTTCAGCTGAGCAATGGTGTTCTCCTTATTCACATCCACTGATTTCAGCATCTGCAGCTCAGCACTTAGCTTAGTGTTCTCAAGCTCCCGGTTCTTCAGGTGAATCTGTGCCAAACACACACAGATACTTTATTCAAGTAGACTGTTTGACTTTCTCTTTGCACATCTGCTGTGCAATAACCTGGGCACATGGCACATAAAACTAGCAGTGTGCCAAAGCCAGTCCAGATCCTAGACGAGCTCCCAATTATCCACACAATCTCTACAATGAGGTGTATTTCCGCCTGGTGAGGAAGTATGTGAGCTAGACCTAATTATAATGCAGCAGTAAGACAGCAGCAACTCTGCTTCACCCCCACCCTTCTCAGCCTCTGCCTCAGGCAGCTGCTGTGAAGTGAGGGCCGGCTGTGTTTCCGTGGCTACAGCCCAGGGTTAACGCCCAGTTCCTGTCCCCGCCACAAGAAAGTAGGGATAGAGGGTGAGACAAAGTGAGTGATGGAGAGTGAGAATTACAAAGTGCGATTCAGAGTAATTAGGAAAAGAATGAGGACCTGTATTATACTTCTCCATGAATAAATGCAAACGCCTTTTCAAAAATTGTTGGTTTTAGATAAATTAAATAGATTAGGGATAAAAAGGGAAATAGAGGGTATAAAAATACCAAGAAGTTATACGTGGGCACGAATAGGTGTCACTTTATATTAATTAAAAGTCAAAGTATTAATCCAAACAATACCCAAATAAGGATAAACAAGTTCCCACATTTTCATTTTTGAGTATTCAAAAGCTTTTGCGTAAAGCAATTTGCAATTATATTTCTTTAAACTGTAATTGTTAATATATTGTCAATAAATGCAAGAGAGTCTGGTTTTAAGCTGTCTTGACACGTGAAAGTAGTTGTCCATCACAGACAGCAATTTGACTCATTAGATCTCTAAGATTGATGTATTATATAAGTAAGGAATAATCCACAACTAGCTGTGCATTAAACGATTTCAATGCTCGACACGGAGGCAAAGAACCGCCCAACGCGATGCAAAGTGCACTCAAATCGATTATTGCACAGCTAGCTGCGGATTATCCCGCTTATACCAAGGGTCATTTGCCAGCATTAACAACTTAAAGCTGTTAGTGATGATTGCAGTGCAATATTTGACCAGAAGGGCAAAAATGACGGATCTATTTCATCAGTTATGGCTCATTAAATCTACTGAATGAGTGAATTATAGCATTTATTTGAATTCATTAGTGAGACAGAGAGAGAGAGAGAGAGAGAGAGAAAGAGATGAAAGATACATGTGTGAATTACCTGTGTCTGTTCAGCATCTCTCTCAATTACCAACGAAGCTGTGAGTTTAATTACTTCAAAACCAGTGATGTTACCCTCTCAATGCTGAGAAATGATAATGTAGCAAATGAGTAGCAAAGCTAGTTTATTACTAAAAGTCATGGAGCAGCGTTTATAAACTTCTGTGCCCTTTCTGTCTGCGCACAGCGCGATCTCAGAGTGTGTGTGCGCTTCAATGAAAACAGCATATTAATATAGAACGGTGATTAAATTGACTATCTATGCATTAAACTTTTTTTTTCTTCCAGCCAATCAAAATAGAGTATTCAGAAAGACCATGGTATAATGTAAAAAAAATAATTGTATAAAAATCACCTGTCAAGTTCATAAATCTATGCTTATGAGAGCCAATTATGTATTATTTATGTTATCGTCACTGACAGACAGCATGTTGAAGCCGCTCAGGATGCCATTGGAATTCTTGGAAAGCGATCATACAAAACAAAACATCCAGTAAGTGTTGGTTTTCCAGGTAATGTGTGTACTCAATAGACCTCTGCCTCTAGTAAATAGTACAGTGATAGTGCACGTTACTTTTTTGAGACATCGATGTCATAATATTCAAATGATGTGGATTTGAAGACATGATAATGTAAGTAAGGGGTGAACTGTTGGATTTTTTGAGTAATTATAATATGTTCTGAAGACAAATTTCTTAAAATAATACTTAAGTATAGTAATTAAGTGCAATTGACCGTTCACAAAGACCCGCCCCCTTTAGTTACTGTTCCTTTGTCCAACAAGCCATGCTGCTTTCACACCACACATCATGTTCTCACATAGTGAAAAATACATCAGAGCAATGGCCACTGACAACACGTCGACAGACAAGACAGAGCAGGTTACTTTTGATATGAAACAATCAATAAATACTGTAGAGTCGCTCTTTAATGTCTCGTGACAGATCGCTGTAGATCCTCAGTTCAAGAGGCTTGTGAACCACCCATCTCTTCATACTAGTTCATTTATCGCATCAAATAAACATGAATAGACATCAGAAGGAATGTTGTTTCAACCAAGGACAGACGTGAGAATGCAGTTTTTGAAGTTCAAGTTCACCAACGTTAATCTACTAACTTCCCTGACTTTCCCCTATCGGACAAAGTGGTGGATTCGTGGGGTTAGGATTGGTCAGACCGCCTGTCAATCAAACTGCTGGCGAAGGGTCAATTACTCAGGTACTTCACACCCCTTGTACAGAAAGCATGTACTCCATTTCTTGTTCTTGGGGAAGCCAACAAGCACATGTAGTGTAGTGAGCAAGTGGCATTACCTTATAGAGCTCCTTCTCATCTTTCTCGTTCTTCAGCTGACACTCAAGAGCCTCTTTCTCCTGGGTTAACTTCTTCACTCGATCCTTCAGGCTGACAAATAAAAGCCATTATCAATCATTCAGCCACACAAGGAGCATAAATTTCTCAAATCCAGCAGTGGATCTTCTAAAGATATGAATCTAACAAATCAACTCTACTGTAATGGCATTTTGTAATCTTATGATCCTATGTAAAACAGTTACATGGTTTGTTATAGGGATGTCAAGCGTACTGGTACATCGATACCAAAGTCGATACTAACATGTAACAATACCAGTTTTTCTACAGTATGATTAGTACCAAGAGTTGTTGCTAACTGTTTACTTGGGAAAAACCTCACTGAGAAATGCTTAAAGGCCACATGACTTTTTATAATTTAATCAATTTTTTTTTTAAATGAAGATGTCAACCAATAGTATATAGTATTATTATCTCAAAACATGCAGGTAGTGACAACTGCATTTACAAAAACTCTACACGTGTGAACTGAACAACTAGTTGTTCATGAAGTATTTTAATGTGCATCAGAAATGTATCTCTCTCCAATATATGCAATACAAGAAAACACGTGAGACGCCACAAGTTGGTGTCCACGGTGGCAATCATCTCAGTTTTATGAGTGAGCCATGTTCCGTACACACATGGAACAATAATTTAGGGGACTCGCATTTAAATGTGGTGGTCACTCTTTATACTTTACAGTTTGTACGTGGCCATTGCGAATTACGGAACTGGAATGGACTATGGAAATGTTGGTATCATGACAACCCTAGTTTGTTAATATAATCAAAGAGATTGCTGTAGTTTTCTCTGAAAACTTGATTGTGGCTTCTTCGATATGGTTAAAAAAAATGCACCAGTCTAGCTCAGTCTCCTTCTGCAGGCCTTTCTGGGTGACTCCGATCAGATCCTCCTCCAACTGCAACAGTCGTGCTGTACTCTCCTCCATTCTCCTTTTCACCTCCTCTCTCTCCTCCTGCAAGCTCTGGGCAGACAACTGCAACTCCTGTGAGCACATATAAACATGCATGAGCCATATATTGTTATATATATTTATTATATAAGTATGTTGTCTGTATAGCTGCTGTAGAAAAGACGGGAGCTATTGCAGAATACACTGTTGGCTCTTGAGTTTGTGTGTGGTCTCTGAGAATCTGCAAACATGACTAATGGAAAAGCAGGTCTCCAAATCCCACTCCAGTCTCTTCTGCAGTACCATTTCATGTGCAGCATTTTTAGAATTATTTTAGCAGCACATAAAACAACATATAAAAGTGCGGCCATAAAATTAACAGCCAGAAATGGGTGTGCTTGTTTTCATCTTTAAACCAGCTCTGCCTCAGAGGTGATACATTTATACTTTATGAAAATTGCCACTTAAAAAGCAACAAATGGTGCAGATGATTGTCATGTCAGTAAAGATATAAATTATTATATTTTAAACAGTTTTTCTGTAAAAGTCTGAAGAGAGACTCTCACTAGGTGGTGCTGAGAGCCTGTGAACTTTATATTCAAAAACCATTTAGATATAAACTGTATATGACATATAAAAAAAAAATGCTGACTTTTTTTGCCCAATTCACATCATATGTAAGAGGGAAAATACTGTAAATATATAAAAACATCCTTTTACCACTTTAATAAAACAGGCAAAAGGTATTTATATTTTCAAAATATTTCTAAAACCCTGAAACACATGACATTTTGGTTCTCTCTCTCTTCTCACCTGCACATCTTTTCTGAGCTGAGCACTGCTCTCTCTCTCATGCTCATATTCTTTCTGTAGTCTGTTCTTCTCATCAATCAGTTCATCTCTCTCTTTCTGAAATTGGTCCAGATTTTCCAAAAGCTCCTTTTTTTCCTGTTGAATTTGTTCCATCTTTTGCTGGAAGAAGAAAAAGTGACAACCCTCATATGTGAAAACTCTATTCTAATAAATCTATTATTATGAATTGAGCAGTGTGAGTTGACTAGTTTGAACTGAAAGAAAAACAAATCTCCTCACCTCCAGGTAACTGGCCTTAGTGGTGACCACTAGAATATCGGATCCTCCTTCATCCTCCACTGTCAACAGTTCCTCCTCCGTGGGGCTGTTGGCACGGAACTGGAATGGAGTGCTAGCCCCGCGGATCTCTCCCTTATGCGTCACATAGCAGAACTGGTAGAACTCACCATCATCATTTGGAACGTAGTAACCTGCAAAATACCACAGAATCAAACAGAGGCTTAGATAACGGCTCTATCGTTAAAGTAGGGAACCTATTACAACAAACTCATTTGTCTTTCCCATAGGCATTAAAGCAAATGACTCCAATGAATGATAGCTAAGACTAATGAACATAGCCTGAAGTCCATCATTTACATCATAACTTTACAGTTCCACTGCAGTTTTATGACAGACTCGTGTCCTTTCCGTTTAATGGTATTTTTTTTCTTAATTGCCGTAAGGAATCCGGACTCACGCCACAAAAACCCTGTAATCCCTCACAAAGATTCCAGCATGTGACCTGAACCACTCCAGTAAAACTGGCCCATCAACACTTCAGCCTTCTAATAGGAGGCGTCAGTGTTTCATATTTTATTGCATCCGTCACTACATACCCTGAATGCACCTTTGAGGGGCCTTCTCTCTGGCGCGACATTCATCGAAGAAATGGTTGCATAAAACCCCATTTTGACTATGTTATTTTACCTTGGAAGACCACAGATCTGTTGACTGCGGTTCCCTCGGTGTAGCTGTCTGGAAGAGGTGACCACAGGAAAGTGTAGTAGTCACGAGCGGTGCTCCAGCCAACCTGTCAGAAAGAACAAGATTTTAAAGGGTTAGCATATTTGTCCTAAAGCAAAAGTAATGTTTTGAATGTTAAAATACTTTTTTCCTTTCCCAGCGTAATATGCTTAACACTGGCTCAGCCAATGGCAGGCAGGAGGGAAGCTTGTTTGAAAATTCTGTTTGGTGACGCCGCAGTAGTAACTCATATACAATTGCGATGAATTCACAGCGACCTCATTGTTAGGTTTTCGTTACCAAAACACTTGTGTGTACAAATTTTCTTGCTTGCTTACAAACAGCCCCAAGCCATCAGGGTGAAAACGTCACCATTTTTCAACGAGTAACTTTTAAATAGCGAAACTGTTTTACTGACCAAGTAGAGGGCTACTGCAGAAAACAAGGTCCTGTGTGCATGAGAGCTTCTGTGCGTGTATGCGTATATGTGTGTGCGAGAGAGAGAAATAAAAGACAGCATTGAAAATTATTTCAGAAATAAAACAAAGTTGTTTGACATTTATATCTTATTGTTTGTCATATTTATATGCTTGGTCGATGTATTTGTTTTTGTGGCTCTTTTGCTGTGGTAGACGGCAAGCCACTTTGAAATAACCAAAATAATTTGGCAAAGCAATGTGGAACTGCAACACATTCAAGACTTGCAACACTTCTAAGCCATGTAGCTAATGAAAAGTAGTCATCACCACTGACTATGGGGTTAACCAATTAGAATCAAGCATTCACAGCACTTTGACTTATAAGATATTATAAATCTATACTGCTATAAACAAAATCAAGAGTCTAAATGATAAAATCTCCATTTTAGAATTGTAGAAATATTCCTGTTAAATCATGAATAAAATCATTATAAAATGTATAAAAGAAAATGCCAACATATCACATAAACATTAATATATATATATATATATATATATATATATATATAAATTAGAATTAAGCATTATATATAATAACAATATATTAAAACACTATTACTCATATGCCTCTGAAGTCGAAACAAAAGGAGCATTTGGCAAATCTTAAGTTTTAATGCAATTTCTCCCACATACATTAGTAGGAAGACTGTAAATGCTTTGTCAGGCTGTCGTGGTCTTGACCATTACCGGATTCACATCATGCAGCAAAATTCTTTGGCACATTGTGCGTTTTTCTCATCTCTGAGAGGCCTAGTAGAAAAACTTTGAGATGAGAGCATACAAACATGAAACCGGCTGCGTTTTACGGGGGCAAGTGAAACTCAGCCTGTCTGCCACGTGTTTCTCGCCAAACCCTCGTGAATATGTTCGGTTGAGGGAGCGCGGCTACAACTCAGCCTTAACAGGAAGAAGAAAATAGGTGAAAATTTTATACATACTTCAGAATGGAAACCAAGATGTAATTATATGAATTTTATGTGTTGTTAACTGATGGTTGATGAGGGGGGAGTACAGAAAATACATCCATAATTTCAGCCCTCTGTCATAAAACTGTCAAACAAAATCAGACTCACATCGGGCTGGCTGTGTTTGTGAACATGTAAACGTACAAGCCTAGTACCTGCTATTGGCATCTATGTGGGAACTCTATAGTATCCTGGAAGTAATACAAGCACACTAAAAAAAATGCAAACTCACTGCAGCTCAGTCATGTTAGAAAGCTGTGTGGCTTGTTTGCTCAAACCATACAGCTGTCCTCTATGTCCACAATAACATTAGTGTTGCAGAAATCGCCTGATTGTACAAGAAAGTTGCCTGAGGTACTGGAGCTGTAAAGAGCAGGAAGCCATTAAAGGCATGGCCCATATGGAGCATCATTAGTGCCTGGACCAAACTCCACTCATTAGAGACATTTGGGGGGGAAGGAGGGCGAAAATTAAGCCCCTGTGTGTCTCTCATTTAGGTCTGCAGAGTGAACGGTAACCAAATGGAGAAATGAAGGATGAGGATGAGAATGGCATGAGAAACTACGCAAGAACATTTCAGAATGAAAGCAGTTCAAAATAAAATACAAAAATAAATTAAATAAAAATTATCATTTGGGATCAGATTATTTTAATTTCCTAGATTATTTTGGTGGGGAACAGCATATAAAAAAAAAATCTATCTTTATTATTACTAACATTTAATTACATTATATTAAATTTTTATCGTATTGTAAAGAAAAACCATTAAATAAATAAAATAAACTGCAAGAAAAAAAGGTAAACTTCTATACTGATCCCAAAATGTATTGGATACTTCAAACATTTGTCATTGCATTAGATACCAAAATATCAAACGAGCACGCTTTTTGAAGCAATATATTTTAAAAAATGAATACACTTATTACATTATCGGGTACCTAATGCAATAAAAATAAACATTTATGAGTGTTATGCATATAACTCCACAGAGAACAGAACATCACAGTGTTTGTGAGAAAGTACCCAATTCCCTGACTCGAAATGACGCACAGACTTGGCCCATCACTCTGTCTGTGCTGGATACATGCTGCATTGGGTACAGCGGGTCTATATATCAGGATGCGGTACAGAGAACAACTACAGCGCTGACAGGATAATTATAAAGCAGTGTTCACCTTCTCCATGGTGAGTTTGATGGCGTGTTCTGACAATCCAACATGACGCTCACAAGTTTTTCAACTAGACTCTCTCTGTAACCCTTCCAACTTCAACAGAGCCACAGGCAGCATGCCTGCTCAAACAAGAAACAATAGGCATAAGGAAAATTCAATGACACCGAGTGGCTTTCTCCTTCAGAGTCTTTAAAACATCTCCACACATAATCATATGTCATCACAGACAATGCTTTGGCTCGGATATAACTAACTAAGATGGGGAAGTAGTTGACGTCTTCCATTGTTAATTCAGAATTACACTGTATTAGGATTTCATGATTTCAAGAAATGTATTTAAATTTCATAAAGCTGCCATTCAGGTGAGATCAGTTAATCTCCTGAACACTAGGTGGCAATGATAGCCTTGCGACTACCTGCCGCTCCAGGGCAAGTGACTCATGGAACAGGTCTTGCAATTTTCTGGTGTTTGGCATGGCTGCCTTTTGTCTGTCAACACAGACATAGCCATGGTAAGATTTATGATCTTTTGCCCTTCATCGCCAGAGGTTATTCTGTGTCTCTGGGTGCAGACAAATGTGCGTCAGTCAGTCAGCTCTGTTTGGAGGAACATGCCTTCCCTTCAGGGTATAAGAAGACACTGCTATCCAATGGCACCCCAGAATACATAACAATGAAGTAAGTTCCAACATAATTGAGAACATAAACAACGATTGCCATTGGGAAGTAAGAACAATTACGTAGAACCAAAGTTCTCAAGGACCAACTGCCATTACTGCATGTAATGAGGGAGTTTAGCTTTGTGAATTGCATCAGTATTTGATATAAAATGTGGCCTTCATGTGGTGTTGAAAAGATATTGGCCTTACGAGTTACAAGCATAATAAATAAACATGATTGAATGAGGCGAGTGGATTTCTCCTTCAGAGCCTTTAAAACTTCCCTACATGTAATCTTATGTCATCACGTGTCATAATAATAACAAAGGTTGCCTAACTCAATAGCTTCCCTGGTACACTCTAAATCCATGTTCACACAGCAGCAGAACACAGCTCTGTTTCTGAGTCCTTAATATGGTTACGTTCACACACATTTCAGTTATTACAGTTATTAGTGACAACCGCATTCTATAACCAAACACGCACTCGTAAATTTTCAGGACTCACAACCAGGTCTCTGAACCAGTTCAAGGAATGAAAACAAACAAATTAACATGAACAAAAAAGAAAAAGTTGAATTGTTCTGAACAGAAACACTTATTTGAAATGACTATTAACGGTTAATAATGTCATTTTATTGTTCTGTTCAACATTTTAATTTGATTTCCAAAAGTACGGCCTATGCAAATGTGACGTTTGACGGATCCAATGTGAGTGAAAAGTTAGAATTGTGTCTTTATGTATGGTCAGACACTTACATGTATCATTTTATTAATAACATTTTACCAAAAATCAAGCTCAAATGGAGTTACAAGCTTGTGTTTTGTCAGTCATTAAAACAGCTGTCATTTGAGCCGCATTGCGTTAAATTTTCAACAACTTTACAACAGGTTACAAAGTTTATTGTAGCTATATGGGAGCTCAGTTTTTCCTGTCATTTAATACATTTGGCCAAAATCTTGTGTTATAAAAGGCTGTACGGGTAAATAAATACCAAACTAAGACACTCTTCTCAGCTCCTCAAATAAATAAAATATTTACCTTTACAAACATCATGTTTAAGTAAAAGAAAACACTATACTTATTCAAAGAATTTTTTTTTTTAACTTGAACTTGATTGGACTCTTGTTGTGAAAGACTTCAGTTTTATTGATGTTGCAATCTTTGATCACTGTTGCAATGCTTACTGGTAAGAGAATACAGGCTTGACTCCTGTTGCAGACAGAATTCATGATGCTACTGTAAGTTGCTGTGTGAACTGGATGTGGTAAATGCGGTTGTCAATCCCAAAAACTGACAGTGTGGACATAGCCTAAGCTTCTCAAAAGCAGATTTCTGACAATTACCATAAAGTCTGGGAGCTTATTCCAGCTAAGAACCCATTGGAGGGGAATATATGTATATATAGATGTGTGAAAATAATATGTAATATTGTTAGAAGGTGCCCTGTATAAATTACAGCATTAACCCTCTACAGCACAGTGTTGCCCCGTCAGGCAACGGAAAGTTTTCTTAAGCCCTAAAGTACGTTTCTCTTTAAATGACTGCAACCAATTAGAAAAGTCAAAAAAGTATCAAAGAACAGTCCAGTAAGGTGTGGGACTCACTATCAAGCGTCATTTGAAGTTGGGACGTCCTGTTATGACACACGGAGCAAGTGCTGTGAGAAGGCAAGATTATTTGCTTTAGTAATCTCAAGGGAAGAAGAGAGGATGCAGGGTTCCTGTGTGCACAGGAACACCCAAAGTGATGTGCAAAAAGTACACCTGTATTTCACAGCAGAGAAGAACTGCTCTTTGAAGTTTCGTACGGAGTGAAATCTCATTACATGAAGTACATGATACAAACCTATGCATGTATCAAATCTAATACATGAATGTGTTTCAAGTGATTTGCCCTTTTTACTTAATGATTTCTTGCCATTTTTGAAAAAGATTGGTGATTTTGTATTGTTCTCTCATAAGAATTTTCTCTGATTCTGTACCATTGTTGTATTGCTGGGTGGGGGGAGTGTCAAAAAAATATTTTATCAATAAAATGTTCCCAAATGAACCAAGAAATGATGCGGAATAAATTCTTTTCATGTGCCATCATAATATGTGCAGTTGAGAGTTAACTGAAAGACAATTTCATTTCCACATGTACGAAAAACAGACAACTGAATATACCAGAAATTAGAATCGAAGCTACAGCTTGTGTATCAGAACTGAATTGAATCAGGAAATCTGTATTGATAGGCAGCCCTAAGTACATTTGAAATCAGATATACCACTTTGTGCTCAAGGATATTTTGTTTTTATCACTTGAAATTAAACTTTAAATATATTTAAAAGATAGCATGAACCAGAAAAACCCTTTTAATCAAGAATGTTGGTCACAATGTGAAAGAACTGTTGAGAAGCCTTCCTGACAGTCAGCAATAAAACAGCTTCATCAGACTTGCTATATCATTCGCAAAGTAAAAAGTTCTAAAACACCACTTTGATCTGGTCTGATCCGAACCCAAATACTGAACCCTGACAGTGACCACACTCAACTCCCCCTCCACTAACCTACAGCAGTCAGATGTTCTCTTTAATTTCCTCTCATCGTCACATCCATAATGTTGTAAATACGGTTTATGTTCATTCATCCAGCAGTAGCAGGGGAACTCCAGAAAGCAGACGGAGCCAAAACACCCCACTTATTCTGCCAACCCACATATTTCATTCCCATGCACACCGTCATGACCACATTCGCGTTCAACTACACTCCAGAATGACTCACTGCTTTGTGCCAACATAGAGGAATTTTCAAACTACCAGAGGGCTGTAATATTTTATATAGTTTTTTTTTTCTCTGCCGAACAAACTGCCAAGATCTTTCACAAATACTCAAACCGCATTCTGTTACACAAGCGGGTAGTAAACGTTCATGCTCACTTGTCGAAAACCTTGTTAGAAGGGGAAGCAGTTGTGACTGAGATTTTCCTGGATATGATTCACAGTTTTTCCCGAATAACATGAACAAGACGAACATACCCCATCGGTTCAGGGAGTCACGACACATTTTCTTCAGGTTTAAAAAGAGATTTCCTAATGAGCTCTCCATAAAAACATCTTCCTCAAAAACCATAGCAGATGAGCATCTTAACAGCTTGCAGGGGGAAAAAAGTGACCTGGCTATATAGCCTACTTTGAATCCAGAATCTAGTATGCATCAAACGCAGACATTTAGGTTACTCTAAATATAACATCAGTTATACATCTAAAATGATACCTCTGGGTCAGACTAAAGCGAAATATGGTTCTAAAAATCTTTTACAGCAGGAAACATTTAAGTGACCAGCAATAAATCCAATATTATGTTAAGCACCAGTAATGGCGGCTCCCCAAATATTACACTGCCAAATATGACGGCAGGGCCTTGTAATTTCCACACTGTGGAAACTGAAGATGGCAAAATGGAATCAAGACATTAGAGTTGCAGTAGCATCGCACATAATTTCTATAAAATGGTAGGAAAGCGCCTTGGCTGACTTGTACATTGTCACGAAATAAGTGAAAAAGGTCCAATAGCAGATCCCATCAGGTTAGATTGCATGAAAATCGAAAAAAATCGAAACAACTAGACTGCAGTTCAAAGAGAAAATAGAGAACCAAGTCTGTATTTGCCGCATAACAATAGTTGGTGTAATTTATTAGATAACTTACAAGACTACAGTAAACACTGGCTTCCAGGGGCAAAAAAGCATAAAAATACAAACATTGTGTGAAATTATGTGAAAACTAAGCACAGATTTAAAGCGTGAATTAAAGTGTAAAGAGTGAGAGAGAGAGAGAGAGAGAGAGAGCGTTTTAATTTTTTGTAGAATCTTAATTCTATGTGCCTTGTTTAAAGGTGGAATGGTGATGAGATGAAACAGAAGCCAAGTGAAGTCACAATCTCTTATCTAAACTTCTCTTGGTAGATACTTCATATCCAAGAATTGTACAGAACATGGCAGAAAAGCAAGTTAAAAACAGAAGCAAAATGAAAGCGAGTGTCACCTTGAATATGCCGACCCAATCCTTGGGATTTGGTTTAATGAACTGCGTGAGGGTGTAATGGCATTCTAATGCTGCGTGAGGGAGGTAACTTTTCCCCACATTCTGGAAGATGACATGGGCAAAATTGGATGTATCCATGGCGCTGCTTGCTACTGTCCCCTCCAGGAATAAAGCCATCTGTCTATCAGCAGCTGTGTCTGTGGGAAGACAGGACCCATTAGAAAAGTGAAACAGAGAAGAGACACCTGAAAACATTCTGTGCCAGATTCTTCAGTAATCTAGGGTGAATGTCTTAATGTAACATTATGAAATCAGTCAATGTCTGTAGAAGAACTCGTACCTTATTTTCACACTAAATTACATGTTATTAAATCATCTGATAATTGCTGTACAATTAACAATCAAAATCACACACAATAAATAATGTCATCCAGTTATTATTGCAAAATTATTATTGAAAACATAAGCCCACTTATTACCAAATAAATAAAGAAACGGACACAAAATATTGAGTTTAACTTTGTCTATTTTTTTTTCTCACATAGTAAAACAAAGTTCAAGAATGTAACATTCTATCCGTTTATTTTACATTAATGACAAGCTGACAGAATTATTTATATTATTACATGACTGCTTAACAAATAAATTAGGAAAGCACCAAAGTGTTGGCCAATAATAAGTATCAGCTAAAAAAATATACATATAATCTGCACTATCAGATATTGGCCAATTGTTAAAAACAGCTAATGATCAGGCTGATTGTATCCTGTCAATCAAAAGCGAGTGGAAGAATGTGCCAAACTGCAACTCATACTGTCTGTGAAGAAAATGTCTTGTTAACTTTGACAGCCCTAAAAATGAATTCTACACAAGACAATTCATTAACGCACACTCACTTTAACGCAGTTAAAACAAATCACTGGTAACACCCCTAGTTCAAGCCAGGGATGCCAAGTCCAAGGTTTTTCCCTTCACCAAACATTTTTTGTAGTGCGTCTCCTAGGGGTGAGCAATATCACAATTATAGATCATGAACGAATAAAATATATCCATGATCTGCTTTTAAAGAAAGATCGTAGGATCGTACAACAGTGCGCATATTATCAGTTGCAGTTCTGGCACCAACGTCTCAACATAACACAACGCACATTCCCATCACATTTTTAGCGACACGGCGGTATTTGCATGCGTTTTAATTCGTTGCCAGTTAAACTTTTCATTCGCTTGACGTGGTTTTCTGAGCACGCGCACTTGAAACACACACTAAAAGCCTGTCACACAGCTTGTGAGTACTGAACTAAGTTCTCTTTGCATCTTATTGTGCTTAAACTGTTATGGTGCTTAAAATACACTGCCCTTGGGATCAACTGCAATAGAGAGCTTTAAAGACAGAGGGTGAAACTCTTAGGGTGCGTTCACACTTGTCATGTTTGGTTCGATTAAAACGAACCCTGGTGTGATTGCACAGTTAGTGCGGTTCGTTTGAACATATGTGAACGCTGCCATCCGAACCCTGGTGCGGACCAAACAAGCGGACCGAGACTGCTAAAAAGATGGGTCTCGGTCCACTTCCAAACGAACTCTGGTGCGGTTTGATTGATATATGAACGCAACACGGACCAAAGACATGTAAACGAACCAAAGAGAGGACGTGATGTCACAAGATGCAACGCTACAAGTCAGCTGATTTGACGACGCGGAAAGATCGGTGTATCAAAAATGAGTCGAAAAGATCGGTGTATCAAAAATGAGTCGAGGGCAAACATGGAGCAACGAGGAGGTAAAGGTTATGTACACGCATAAAATGATCGAGTTTAATCCAGCACACAGTGTTGTTTTGAATTTTCGGTAAGCGAGCTCCGTCGCAAAATATACGTCATAAAAGCCGACCTATCAGGTTGTGACCGTATCCCTATGCCTTTGGTTCGGTAACTTAAGGTTCGCTGTTAAAAATGCCAGTGTGAACGCTAAGCGGACCAGGACTATATGTTTTGTTTTTGTTTTTTGGTCTGGACCAAACGAACCAAACCAACCGAACTACAAGTGTGAACGCACCCTTAAACGCTCAGTCGGAGTGTTCAAGACAAGTAAAAGCGAGTGAAATCTAACCATTTACTATCCAATAGCTAAAAATAAACAATTTAGTCACCTAGCATGAAAATTTAGTCGCATGCGTAGTGATTTGTAGAGAGTTGCTTATCAATACTCAACAAGTTTCATCATAGCATTTTAAAACAGTGTGTTTTTGGAGGGATGCTCAAACAGCAATATTTTGATTTGATATCTATAAACATCTGATAGACACCAAATACAAAAATAACAGCAAAACACAGTTGGATCTGAGATAAAAACCAAGTAATTTCTCTGCAATTTATCCTTACTGTGTCTTTATTTTTCAAAATAAATCAAGCAGGCTTAATAATAGGCTCCCTAATGCACAATTACCTAAAATTATATATTTAAAAACTACAGAACGCAGCAAGGCCTGTGCGGACTTGATGAGCCTCTATGTGAATGAAGTATAAGAATAAGAACACCATGATGCATGCTGACATTAATATTGCTTGATTTTTAATTGTTTTAATAAACATATTTTGTTGTCGACCAGGAGTAGAAACATGGTTGTGAAAACAATCATCATTTACATATCACTCACCTAAAAATTTACGATTTAGAAGCCGTGCCCCAAGAGTTTACAACATAGAGAAATGTAAAGAGAAACTGATTAATTAATTAAATTAAATTCATTTATATGAATATTAAATACCAGTAAATAACATAAAACCTTTCCAAACATTACAAACAAACATACGGCCTACGCTATTTTAGTTCCCCTCACTCTACAACAAATTCGTTAAACTTGCTGATTGGCTATTCAGAACAGAACAAAAATGAAAAACAGGTAGCTATTAAATTCTAAAATAAAACACAAACTAGGCTATAGTGGCATTGATTATAAACAATGTACAAAAATAAAGCCAAAATTTATTTATTTTAAGCTAAACTCAAACTGGTCTCAAACAGGCTACATCTCTCATTCGGCATGAAGCCAAATGTTTCCATATTCGTGATCTAACATTTGGTTGCTAAACTATTATTCATTATGTAAACAAGGCTTCACAGTACTTGTAGTGTTAACAATACTTACGTAAAACATAATCCTTGAAAATGTGTAATTCATCAAAAAATGTGTTTGATGGGGCGGCGGGCAAGCTGACTGGCACATTTTGTACAGCGGACCATTTAATTTGAGCGGTGTAACTTTTATGTTTGGTTGACAGCATTTTAGTTTGATGATGAACTTGCTGAAACATCAAGTTAATGGTAACGGTAGAACTGATACATTGTTTTTTGAGAGGTGCCTGCACAATCAGTTTGATTTAATAAAATAGAAAAATGAAGAAAACAAATACAATGCCGTCTTTCTGCCGTCTCGGTTTCCGGTCAGGAAAATAATCTAAATGAACAAAATTCTCTCATAACAATTCTCCACCAGATTTGCTATGCTGCACGCAAGTTCACGCCAACTAAAAACTTATGTACACGAGCTGAAACTTGACGTGAGATTTGATCGAAGCCACAGCTCACGTCCATACTTATAGATGCCAAGTACTGTACGTTTTATAAATTAAGGTCATCGTCTTCTAAAAGAAAAAACGGATTCTGAACTGGCGAAAAAAGTCCTCGGCAATTCCAGTGTCACTTCCGCAACATGTACGCATGTTTGTAACACATTTGCATAATGCCAGCCTATGGACTTCATTGGCTGCCCGTGAACAACGTCTACTTTGATCTGCCCTCAAGAACTGAAGTTGTAGCTGAGAAGCAACATGTGGTAGCAACATGTCACGTTGTTGCCATGTCGAGTAGACGCTGTTTTCTGCACTGCAAATCTACTTTTCATGCATTTTTAAAGCATGAGGACTTGCACTGGAATTAACACGGTAAAATAACAATAGGCTTTTGGAAGGGAGAAGTTTAGAGAGACTGAATCCTTTATCAAGCCATTTCAGACACCGTGAGAAAAGAGATGATGTCCAATGTATATTATGAGAAAATTAAAAACTTTTTTTTTTGACAGTTTTTTCTGTCATCCTTTGGCTGCACTACAGTATATGACCACGCAATTATTCATTCAATTGATATTAAACCACTCAAGAGCCATACGCAAAAAAAAAGAAAAAATAACTTAAATCTGTACTGACGTGTATCTGTGAAACAGTTCTCTATGAACAAACACCCGAAACGCACACACAGAATGCCACTTCAGACAGTGTGCCAACGGTTGTGCATTTTAAAACGTAAAAGACAGGCGTCTAAAACGCGTGCAAAGTGCGGCCGCGCCGTGATGTTTGCATAGCAACAACACAAGCCAAGGGAGCGCATGTGATTTGGAAAGAAGTAGAAAGCGCCGCGGCCGCGCTTTTCACGCGTTTTTAGACGCGATATGTGAACGAACCCTTAAAAAAATATGAAGCAGCTGTGCTAGCAGTAAGCCTTAAAACACGGAGCGTCGATGTCCCCCGGTCAGTAGGCATCTGAAAATTGTAAACCGTTTCCAGAGACAGAGAAGAGAACTATATAAAAACTATATAATTTCAGAGAAATCTCAACTATGCCCTATGCTCTTTTGTTGAAGATGCGCTTTTGTTTAGCTTTTTTTTTTTTTGAGGCTGACAAGTGTTCATGCATTTTATCTATGTATTTAAAAAGCATGTGACTTAGTCTATATACCTTCCTCATCCACTAGAGGTTGAATAGATGCATTTCTTTGTTGTGAATATAAATTTGTTGTTAAGTGCAGATAAACCTAGTTCTGTTATATTTCTGTTAAACTCTTTCTGTTACTATCGTGGTGCCTTACACAAAAATAAAAACATTTGAAGAATCTGGACTGATGTCTGCTATTATAGTTAGGCCAAGGCTACTAAAATATCAGTTTCATCAGTGCATCTTAGATTTTTCTATTCTCCTGGGTGCACAATCTGCTGACTATATGGACATTATAACAAAAATATTAACTTATTGGTTATCTGTATCGGTAATGAGAAGGACTTAATTATCGGATATCGTATCGGTTAATATTTTTCATATCATGCATCCCTTTATATAACATATGAACACAGAGAAAAATGACAATCTCCCAAGTTGAACTGACTGGACTGAACTAGCTCTTTCTCATAAATAAATGCAGAAAACCAGGGGCCTGTACGATGATGGTAGTTGAACAAACTCAAGGTTATTATAGGATTAGTTTCAAGTTCACAAAATCAAACCACTCCAACCTGGCTTTGTTGGTACCATGATAATTATCATCAACTTTCTCTGTCAACTCAGGCTTTGATTCTGAGTTTGTGGAGCAAGTGCACATGAATGTGTGACATCAGTGGCAAACAGCCAATCACATGCCTTGCAACAAACATAAACTGTGATTGACTTCTGACGATTCAAAACTCTTTTGCTGAAGGTTAAGAAATTCAAGAAAATTAAGAATTTAAACACCAAAAGAAAATATTTGTCCATGAAAGAGGACAAATAAAAGAAATTATCTTGCTCTATCAGTGCAAGTGAAACTTGTGAAGTTAGTTTATATAGTTGATTATATAGCGATAGAGACTCAAACATATAAGGTCACATGTAGTGATTTAAAGAGTTATCTATTGATTTTACAGCTTATTAATATTACATATGATCTGTATATTAATATTCATTTAAATTAAATGCTTAATAACTGTTAAAATAAAAAAATTGTGCGTGTAATGAATTAATATTATAGATCATATAATTAAATAGATCTTATATAAATCATAAAATAATTATCATTAAAGTCAGACAATTTTATTGTGAAATATTTGTTTTTACTATATAGTAACCTTTATTTTGGAGGAACAGAAACTGGGGGAGTGAATTTATTGCATCCGATGTGCTGGTGTCACATTGCTCACATCTGATTGGTCCAATTTCGGTAAGAGAACTCTTACCCAGAACAAAACCTGCCCCGGAGCAGGTTAGCCATGATGAAGCCCGCTAAAAGCCAAGTCACTTTCATGGTACCTAAAACCCAGGATTGGCTCAAACTAATCTGAAACTTACCTGGCTAGCCAGCTAATCCGGCTTCATGGAACAGGCCCCCGGTGACGTCAGATTTTGTGACATAACTTTGACTTTGCTTTTCAAACCAGAAGTACAAAATTGCTCTGAAAAATGCAAAAATAACCCATTTCCACTTGTTGTAAACTTTATGAGAACTATTAGTGTTTCAGTGACCTGTACATATCGGTTCACATTTCAAAAATGTGTTCTGGGGTTTCATGACCCTTTAACGGGACAAGTCAATTTGATCAGATCATGCTTCTGAGCTATACCATATTTCTCAGCTCCCTCAAAGTTCCGCTCGTTTTTAATAAAGACACTCTAAAGCATATCAATATCTTTTTGCTTTATTTTAAGATTTGACCGAAATGGTTGCCATGTCTCAGGCTCATATGGTGGTGACTCAGCAAGGAATGAACAAAGTCTGCTGATAGTCAAGGGGTTTTTTTTCCTACGTGGTTGTGAACAGTCAACACTAGCCACACTGATAAGACAGAGTTATTTGTTTTGTAATCCCAACATAATATTTCAGTGGTGAACAAAATTGTGTGAAGTGGTTTACCTGACTAGTTCGTAGGCATTTGGTGCAAATGATTTTAGGAGCGCGTGACGTACGTAAAAAAAAACTTATTTTCGTATACTTCCCAAAATTTTCAACAAAAAAAAATCTTATTTAATCTAAAGAAACACAACGTCATGTTATTATGCATGATCAGAGCAGCAGCAGCAGAGCATGGATTTGATGACACTACATAGACTACATGCTTTCAGGAACAGCTGAGCTCTACAAAAAAAAACAAAGCCGTCTTATTTTTCACGCGACACATCTCAACATGCGAAGGAGAGAAAACTTCCGACAACTGCCCATAAAACATGGCTCTTTTCTAAAATCATGATAGTATTACCTTCAACCGAGTCCGAGAAGTGACGTCACACGTGACGTGTCTTACCGACTTGAGCTGTAAAATGCATCACGTTCTTATGTTTACACAAACGTTGAACCCTTTAACAACAAAACTAAATTTATGGCGACTATTTAGTTAAAACTTCCGTGAAACTAATTTGACTGTCAATCCAAAGGTCGTCACAACACAGATTACTGCCACAACACAAACAAATGCGTGACATTAGATCATTTAGCCACAAATGAATTAGTCAAACGTTTCAATGGCTGTCAAAAAACGATGTACCTCAATACTCACGTTTTCTAGACATTAATGTGATTCTATTAGGCCGAAGAACGGACACAACTCATTTTAGTGTTTATCATGTCGTAACGAGAATTTTTTTTTTAGTTTAATAAATTGTGTGTTATACCGCACAGCATATATATTCCATATATATTTATACCACATATATACTATACATCAAGTTTCTATATTAGCTAAGCTAGTGGTAGCGATGTAGCTTGCTAGCAGTTTATTAGCGTATCTTAGCCGTCTGGCTAAACAATAACAAACCATAATGTCAAGACAATTGCAGCTCGTTGGCTTTTGCCATTTAATCAATGTTCAATCATCACAAAGCCACATATTATTTGCTCTTTATTTGTCTATAAAAACAGATCAGTTAAGTAAATATCTTAAGGCAAGTCAAAGTGTGAGGCCGATAGTTAAGGAATAACGCTTATCATGCTACCTACCAAAACAGAGTTCAAAATTATATTACAAGTACAAATAGGAAATACTAATAGGCATATACACCTATAATAGAAGTAAATTAAAAGACGGTACAATACCTCATTTTCATGCTGAAGGACCACAAAAAACCCAGCGCTGTGTTTGACGCACTTTCCAGTCTCAGCTCAAGTACATCCCCCTGTCCGTGCCAGTGGTTTCCCGGAACAACACAATAACAACAACACATCACACTCATCTCTCACCATAACCGGGCTGTGACCAGCCTTTCATACTAACGTGACTGTTAGAGTAAAACCCAAACGATTTATGTTTATTGTGTGAATATAGGTGAAGATAATACATTTAGTTGCGCGTGCTTTAGTCATTTTACGATAAACTGTACAAATGTTTCATGTATTCGTTTTGTGTGTGTGTTGTTTTGTTTTTTTACAAATAACAAAAAACAACAAAACTACATTTATCGAGGCTCTTTAGGTATAACTTCCGTGAGGCTAATTTGCCTGAAAATCCAAAGGTCACTAATAAAAGGATCATTGGCACATAGTAACGTGACATTATATAATAGAGATTAAAAATTATTGTTTTACATGACTGTCAACATATGATGTACTCAAACTCTACATATTTATATTAAGTAACTTTATTTAACATATAACATATTTGGTTGTTGTTTTTTTCTTTGTTTTATAGTTACGTTACATTTCAAACGAGTTAAAAGAGTGAGTAGTGGACCGATGAGGGGATATTTCACTCAAAAATGAAATTTCTGTCATCATTTACTCACTCTCAAGTTGTTACAAAAGAAGATATTTTGAATAATATGGGTAACCAAGCATTTGATGCCCCATTGACTACCATAGTAGGGAAAAAATACTATGGAAGTCAATAGGTTTGGAACAGCTTGATCGCAGAAATTTTCATTTTTGGGTGAACTATCCCTTTAAGACAAATTTTCCTCTATCTGTTAGCATATAGCCTACAATTAAAAGACAGAAAAGCAATAAAAACGTTTTGTTTTTTTTTTAATACAAATAATAAAGGTTTTTATAGATTAATTCAATAACAAGCTAAATAAAGGCAGTTGCGAGTTATTTATGTTTCTCCATTTGAGACTTTGAGGATGTCCCGCCTTCCCTTGAATACCATTGGATGAAGAAATCTGAGATGAATAAAACGTAAGGCCGCAGATGTGTCAATCATCGATTATCCAATCACGTCACTGTAAGTCGAAGGTCAAGAGCGAAGCAGCATGGCCGCTCTATTAAGGGGCTCGCGGTGTCTAATAGGAAAGTGTCATAACCATGTCAACGCCGTGCAGGGTAATGTGTTTGCACTGTTATTCTAAAATTGTATAGGGTTTTTTCTGCTACTGTGGATTTCCATGCTTATCTTCCGTGCAGCAAGCAAATGATATAATGCAGTGCACTGGGAGCGCTCGGTAATAGCTGTTAGGCTAAAGTCACAGGCGTGTGTAAGTCACTGAAACACAAGTAACTGTAAGACAAATATACTTAATGTCACCAGAATCAGCCTCCATTGCTTTAAATCATGGACTGTTGTTAAAGTGTTGCAGTTGCTAACAAGTCTTTTCCGATATATGTTGGAGTGAGACATAATGTGTCATTAAAAAATCAAGTTCATCTAACCAGATAGCAAATTGTAAGGGACAAAGCATATTGAGATTTAACTAGTAAACAAGCATTTGATTGAGTTTTTTAGTTGAGCGGTTGTGCTCTTTTTTCACTGATTAATTTTTGGTTTTACTGAGATATATAGCCAGATGATATATATATATAGCCAGATGTTTTATATATATATATATATATATATATATATATATAGCCAGATGTTATATATATATATATATATATAGCCAGATGTCATATATATATACATATATATAGCCAGATGTTTTATATATATATATATAGCCAGATGTCATATATATATATATATATATATATAGCCAGATGTCATATATATATATATATATATATATATATATATATATATATATATATATATATATATATTTGACATCTGGCTATATATATATATATATGACATCTCGCTCTAGGTCACCATGCACAGACTCTGCACATCTTATTTTGATTATTTTAATCCGCTACAGTCAAATGTTAAATGCTAAAATATCCCAAATGAGATTCTAAATTTGACACTAATTAGATAATTCATGTCTCTTCTTAGTCTCCATCAGGTCCATGGCCTCTAAAACCCAGGTGGGCTTCATTGGCCTGGGGAACATGGGAAACCCAATGGCAAAGAACCTCATAAAACACGGATATCCAGTGATAGCCTCAGATGTATTTCCAGAGTCCTGTAAAGAGCTACAGGAGCTTGGAGCTCAGGTCAGGAGGATGACCGACATAAAACTTAACTTGGTCACTTCTGACTTGCATTAAACGCCATGATCCACATGTGTTGTATGATTGATTTCATCTTGGTTGTTCATTTGAGAGAGTCACTCTGACTGTTCATGCTCCGTTCTCAGATCCTGGATAGCCCTGCGGATGTGGCGGACAAGGCAGATCGTATCATCACAATGCTTCCCTCCAGCCCCAATGTTATAGAAGTGTATACAGGCGCAAATGGTATTCTGAAGTAAGAACGTGCTTCCTGCACAGGCTAAATAATCAATATTTAATCATCAATTTAATAAGGATACTAGTTTAATTCCTGCGTTAAAAAAATTCTAAGTCAAATCCAACATATATTCAGCCATACTTAAAGGAATAGTGCACACAAAAATGAAAATTATCCCATAATTTACTCGCCCATCCTAGGTATTTATGACTTCTTTCAGCTGAACACAATCTGAATTATATTAAATAATCTCCTGGCTCTTTCCAGGTTTGTAATGGCAATAGTGTTGAATAGAGTTTTTGGAGCTCCAAAATTAATGCCATAATAAATGCCTTCTGATGCGAAGCGATGGCGTTTTCTTTTGCTCTATCCTCTGCTATTCCGCGTTTGTCAATTTTCAACCTAAGCTTATGCTACACCTGCATCATACGCCAGGTCAGAGGTCACCCTTCCACTGTGAACGGAAGCCAGCGGTAAAGTTTTAAATATGGATATTTTTCTTACAAAAACCCATTGCTTCACTTCAGAAGGCATTTATTAACCCACTGGAGTCAAATTGATTACTTTTATGATGTGCTCGGTGGAGCTTCAAAAACTTTAAAATAAATTTAAAAATAATTTTCAATTAAATAGACAAACAGTTTGGAGAAATGTAACGGATTTCATAGGGCCTCATAATATCCAGATTAAATTGCATTTAGGTGATTGTGGGGAGAAATGTTTAAAACTTTTCATCATTTAAAAATGCTGAAACGTACTCCGTACCGTACAGGTCTTGTATTCTGATATCTTTACTCAACAGGAAAGTGAAGAAGGGATCCCTGCTCATTGATTCCAGCACTATTGATCCAGCGGTCTCCAAGGAGATGGCAGTTGCCGCAGAGAAAATGGGAGCTGTTTTCATGGATGCCCCAGTGTCTGGAGGTGAGAACAAAAACTCCAACTTCCATTCCAACTCGATACGAAGGGCGTAGTAGACGCAGCAACTCGCGTAGTACGCCATAACCTTGATCTGAACCCTGACTGCACGCAAACCGCAAATGTAAGTGTAGACAATGTTGTTAATGCATGTTTTAAAGGTTTAATAAATCACACACCCATAGTCACAGTTATGACGCTAGTCACTGTCTGGGAAGAGGTAGATTTTTCATGAATCTTTGGCCCCAGTTCAAGCATTGTGGTTTTTTCAATCACAGGTTCGTGTTAATAGTGGAATGCAAGTTTCACATTAACGTCCAAGCCTGATCATAACCATCCTCTGGCTTTTATTTGTCTTTGCAGTGTTGAAAGCCACAATAGTGTAGTTTTCTAAAGATAAATGTAATATTAAAAATGAAATGGTCAAAGTTGCATTTACATTTAAACATATTTATCAGAATTTCTGCTAACAGGGACATTGAAATGGGGGGCGGGGGGGGGCTCTTGCCAAAAAATAAATCTAGGTTCACAAAGTCATTTTTCAGGACACACCAGTTACACACAGGTTTTATTCTTTCTGTCCTCTGTTTTAGTGAGCAGTGGGTGATTTGCAGGTTTGTTGATAGGAAAGAGTTTTATCACCTGCCTCATCTTGCCCATTTTCTTAATCCAGCCATTGGTGTAGACTCCTTGAGTTATGGACTAAATCAAAAGCTAGCATCTGGGAATTGATCCTGTGACCTCAACTTATGGTGGAGATGGAGACAAGTGCTGAAAATCAGTGACTCTAATGCTGTAATCTCTCATGTGTAACCTATTTTACAAACCTACATATAGGACAAAATTGTGAGAGATATCGCTAAAGTCTAAATTTTGAACAAACGCACATTGTCTTCTGTGTGTTCAGTCTTTTCTGATTTGTTTGGATTTGTCCATGCTTGTATTTCTGACCTGGCATGGGGAGGATACACTCTAGTTGTGTCCCAAATTACATGTTATAGCCTATGTTTGCACTTTTACTATGCACTGTGTACTCTGTTGTCTAGTGTATGAATTTTTATGAGGTTTGTCCTCGAGCATTGGAGTCTGATAGCTCCGCCCCTTCTGCTACTCAAGCAAAGCTGTGACTTTCCTACCATGTTCCACATTTCTTTAAATCATTTGGGGTTTTGAATTTTTGGAATATTTGTGTGTGAACACCCTGTTTATATTATAAGATGGCGAAGAATAGTGCTTAGTACACATATTTGGACACTCTGTCTGAATCAGTGCCGAGCTACATTCTACAATATTCAACGTGAGATTTTGACCTAATTAATTTAATGTGTGAACAAAGGGTTTTTCCTATGTCATGACCAAGACGTGTAGACATCAGACTGAGTTTCATAAAGAGAGGTCTTGCCTAATATGGGTGGCAGTGAGGTTTGCAAACTGGGGGAAGTGGACCGAGAAAGATTCAAGCCTCATGCAGTCATGGCTAAAAATATCGGCACCCTTGGTAAATATGAACAAAGATGACGGTTTAAAAAAAAATGCATTGTTTACCCTTTTGATCTTTTTCAAAAAATCTAACCTCTCATTGAAGGGAAAATAATTGAAATTGGGGGAAAATCACAATATGAGAGAATTTTTTTTTTTTTTTTTTTCTCAAACTCATTGGCCACAATTTTTGGCACCCCAAGTATTGAGTAAAATGTCTTTGTAGTATACTACCTTTCATATTTACCTTTTTTTGTATTTTTTGATTTTGTTTTTTTAGCACTCCAGGGTGAACATGAAATGGTCCAGCCTTGAATTCCTGTTAAAAATATGAGGAAATACAAAGGCCAAATTCCCGTAGTCATTCATCACAATGGGTTAAACCAAAGAATATAGTTCTGACGTGCAGCAAAAGATTGTTTCACAAAATAGAAAGTGCCTGTAAGAAAATGGCTAAAGCATTGAAAGGCCCCATTTCCACTATCAGGGCAATAATTAAGAAGTTCCAATCCACTGAAGATGTCACAAATCTCCCTGGAAGAGGACCCTCCAAGGATCACAGCTGGAGAATTGCAGAGATTAGATGAGTCTTGAGTCTCAGAAAGCCTAAAAAATGATCAAACACATCCCCACAAGCGGTTCGGGTGGGTTTCGAGAAGAGTCCTCTGCTCTCATCCAGAAACAATCTCCAGCATATTCAGTTGTCAGACAAGACTGGAACTTCAAATGGGACGGGCTTCTATGGTCAGATGAAACTTAAAAGCTTTTCTTTTTCTTTTTTTTTTTTTTTTGGCAGCAAACCCACCAGATGGGTTTGGTGCACACAGGGATAAAAAGTACCCCATTTTTCTGCTGGAGGTCCTGGACATCTTGTTCAGATACATGGTATCATGGATTCTATCAAATACCAACAGATTAAAAAAAAAATCAACCTGATCGCTTCTGCTAGAAATCCTATATTGGGCCGTGGTTGGATCGTCCATCAGGACATTGAAACAAACCTAAAAATGAAGCTTCTGTCGTGGCAGTCCCAGTCCCCTGACCTAAACAATGGAGAGTTATTTTTACGGTCATCTTTGATCATATTTACCAAGGGTGTTGATATTTTTGGCTATGACTGTAATTTTGTTTCTGTCCACTTTGCTGCCTCATAAGGCCCACTTCCTTTGATCTTCTTGGACTAGGTCTCTTGTCTTGAGAACTAGTCTATTAGCTTAACTGATATTTATGCCTTTGCTTTCTTTGCTCCTGCACTGAATTGAAGATATCCACTTCTATGCTTAATCCGGTTGGGGCATTTTTTAGCTCAATGATATTTGGAAAGAACTATTCTTCCAGTCGTTCCTGAACTACAGTGTTGCTTCCACAGTTCGATTATTATCATATTCGTTCTAGTGTTGTCAGAAGTAGGGACTTCGGTACCCATGGTACTGAAATTTTAAAAATACCAGCATTTCCCCCTTGCATTTTGAGCGCTGTTGAGCATCTGATTGGCCATTGTGTTCAAACGCTCAACTGATGTTTGACATCAACGCTATAATGATCAACGCTTCAAAAACATGTTCTAAATGGATATGTGACGCTCTTTACCGAGTGCATGTACAGATACACACAGGAGCGTTTGAAAGCAGGCGTCTATCAGTGGATTAGTGATCTGCTGATAGATGCCTGCTTTCAAACACTCCTGTATGTATCCAAGCGCTCTGTGAAGAGAAGTTTATTTACAACATGTTTTTGCAGCATTGAACATTGTAGCCAATCACACACACATGTTGAGTGTGTGAACACCAATGGCCAATCAGAGGTGTTTAACAATCTGCTCAAAATGCAAGGGGGAAGTGCTGGTAATGACACATTTTAAAAATGTATAAGTACAAGTAGTTGTCCTTTTTATCTCTTTTTCTCACTCAATCTTTGAAAATTGAAGTTGTTCTGTAGCTGACTCACTGTATAGTCCAAATTGATTCCTCTCTTGTGTCTCCTTGAACTTGAATGGACACCCAAAATTAAGATGCCCTTCTGGGCAAATTTTCTCGGTAAACGCAGTCAGTTGTGTCTTAAGTGAACATGGAGAGTTGAGAAAGTAGTCTGATGTGTATCATTACTTGGATCTGTGAATGGGGTCTTAAAGTGACCACAGCCTATAAATACCTGCTGTTGTCTGTCATTGATGTTAATCAAACAACTAGGATTAACAAGGTGATTAATAAAGGATTAGTTCACTTTCAAATGAAAATGAGCCCAAGCTTTACTCACCCTCAAGCCTAGATGATATAATAGATCCTACATGTATATGACTTTCTTCTTTCTGATGAACATAATCAGACTTACTTTAAAAAATATCCTAATGCATTCCAAGCTTTAGCTTTAATGGCAGTGAACGGGGTCACGAGGCCATGACACCCCCTTTAATGTTAGCTGAGGCCCCTATGGTCCGATTTAAAACCACTGATTTAATTAGTTAAATCCTGAGGTATCAATTAGTCCTTGATGTTTTGAGATGAACACTGTGTGTAATGTCTTCCACTCTCCATATTTTTCCAAAGGATCCTAGAGGTAAGAGTGGCTGGAGTTAATTCCCTTTTTTCCTGATCATTCAGTGTTGTAAAATTGTGGTACTGTAGCTATTTGACATGACTACAAACCCCAAAGCGTGTAAGCATAGCCTGAGAGGCTCGTTTCTTAAAGTTATAGCAGCAAAACGGAACTGTGTAAGTTTAGAGAGTGAGAAAAATCAGTCAGTCTAAAATGCCGATTTCCTGCTCAAGAAACATTTCTAATTATCAATTTTGGAAACAGTTATGTATTTTTTTTTTGCAGGATTCCTGAGAAACATCATTTATCTGAAATACAGAGCTTTTGTAATATTATACACTATATACACACTGTATATATGTATATGTGTATAAATGAGAAATAATGAATAAATATATATATATAATTATACATACAAATACGCACACACATTAAATGTTTCTTCAGCAGGAAATCGGCCTATTACAATGATTTCTGAAGGATCATGTGACACTGAAGATTGGAGGAATGAAGCTGAAAATACAGCTTTGTTCACAGGAATAAATGACACTTTCAAGTAGAAAATTGTTTTAAATTGTAATATTACTGTATTTTTAATTAAATAAATGCAGTGTTGGTGAGCAGACAAAACTTGTTTAAAAAAACATTACAAATCCTACCAATCCCAAACTTTTGA
Organism: Opsariichthys bidens; assembly: GCA_037194245.1. Taxonomy (NCBI): domain Eukaryota; kingdom Metazoa; phylum Chordata; class Actinopteri; order Cypriniformes; family Xenocyprididae; genus Opsariichthys; species Opsariichthys bidens. Next base: position 6,441,890 of record CM074304.1, on the reverse strand, counting down.
CCGGTAGTGTAGAAAACTTAGAAACTTGACTAAGGTGTGAAAACTGCATGTGTTGTCACGTAACAAGAAATGTTTAACTCAGTCGACAGCTAGTTTGTGCTTTATGGCGATCCTACTTTTTAATCAGGAAGTTGTTCCCTCTGGTCTTTGGGCACATAAAAACAATGTGCTTCTAGTTTGCTTTCCTTAAATTGTTGCCTCTCCCAATTCATATGCGTCAGTGGGGTTTGGCTAACATACCGTTGGACCCGTTCTTGGTTTGTGAAACAGTCATAAGAAATCCACAGACCTGCTCATTCTCTTTACTTAGACCCTCCAGACATTATTCTCAGCTCAGTGTTAGCGCCTGTGAAGGAGGCTTAATGAAACGTGAGCCACAACAAACTGTCCCTGACGTCATGCACGTCTGTGTTCACAGCAGATGGTGAAGTGCTTGTGTATTTATAGAACTTTCCTCTCTAAGAGTAATTATAACACTTCGATGGTACTACATTTTGAAGACCCATCCTCTCAAATTTTTAAGCTTAAAACAGGTTATTAGAGTGATGTTGAAACGGTCACATTAGGACTTTAGTCTCCAATTCAGTTCATGCAGGTGATCTTCTCATTCTCTGATTGGTTATTTCACTGACACTTTTCTTTTTTAAGTCAATTCTCCACTTCTATTGTATTTGTTACAATGCTCTTCTGTGGAACTTATACTGGTATGTTAGTTTAAAGGGATAGTTCATCCAAAAAACACACCCTCAAGTTGTTCCAAACTTGTTACAGGTCAAGGTTCAGTGTTATTTCAGAGTGAATAAAGGCTTAATTCTGTTCATCATACGAATCAATTAGGGTGTAATGGTATACAACCATGATGGTTCATTATGTACCTCGGTTTTGAAGTCACGGTTCGGTACAGCAAGGGGGAGAAAACTAAATATTTAATAAGTGTTTTTATTTTTGTGTATATTATTATAATTTATTATATATAGGGAACCATTAATTATGCTGTGCAGTAGATGGGGAGCCCTTGCTTGCACATTACTATAATATTAAAGGTTAGAATTAACAACGGAGCCCAAATTATTAAATTTAGTTGCTGTTTAGTTTTAGATTATTGTAAACACTCAAATAAAAAAAGAAAATTGCACATAAGGCAGGTTTTGCATTCACTTCTAAATCTAATTTAATTTTCTACTCCCATTCATTTTTAAAAAATAATCATTTACACAGTGGCGACATGTAAACATACATTAAATAATCAAGATATTAATAACAGGTTAAGTAAATAAAATGAATGGGCTAATATAGTGCATATGAAATGCCAACTAACATGCTGTAGACACTAAAGCCTGAGATAAATGTAATGCTACGTTAGATATAATTCTCAATCTGTTTTATTGATGTCTTTCCACAGTTGAGATTACATGTAAATATATCAATAGTGTCACCTTCACTTTTTACTGGTAGTAAATGGCGTTGCATTACCGTGCGCCCCCTTCTGGATTGGAGTGTGGATCGCCTGTGATCAACTGTATTCGTCATGTGACTGTACGCACCCAATAGTGACGTCCATACCGTGACGGTTCGAGATGACTACATGTACAGTTACACCCCTAAAATCTGTACCTCTTGGACAAAAATGGCTCCAACGTTCTTCAAATGACCTTATTTTGTATTCTGCAGAAAAAAAGTCAGTCATACTGGTTTGGAACAATATTAGTGTGATTTAAATGGCAATTGTCGTTTTTGGGTGAACTATTCCTTTAATGTAAACAATTTTGGTGTGATTATGTATGATATATATATGCATTGTTTTCTTTCTTTTTCTCAGGTGTTGGTGCTGCCAATTCAGGTAAGCTCACGTTCATGGTGGGTGGGCCAGAGGAGGAGTTCAATGCAGCCAAGGAGCTTCTGACTTGTATGGGTGCTAATGTGGTGTACTGCGGCCAAGTTGGCACTGGACAGGTACAGACAGGATGCATTTAAAAATATAGTGGCATTCTTGGAAAGGTGACGATTTATCTCTGGTCATAATTGTTCTTGTCTATAGGCAGCGAAAATCTGCAACAATATGCTGCTGGCCATTGGGATGATTGGAACAGCTGAGACCATGAACTTGGGAATCAGGTACCGTTGACTGACTTGATTGAGTGAATGACTTCAATAATACAGCTTTCTTGATGTTTTTACTTTTGCTATGGATTGTAGTTGTTTCTACGTTTTACCCTGGTTTTTGTTTTTTGATAACTTTGCACACTCACAGATTAGGGCTCGACCCGAAGCTTCTTGCAAAGATCTTGAACATGAGCTCTGGCCGCTGCTGGTCAAGTGACACATACAACCCTGTCCCGGGAGTGATGGAGGGAGTGCCCTCAGCAAACAACTACCAGGGTGGCTTTGGAACTACACTAATGGCAAAGGTTTGCTTTGTCTTTTAATACAGTTTCCGCCATGGAAGCTTGTTTCCACCACTGAATAAAAATAAAAAAGGTAATTCTGACTTCTTTTTTTTTTTTTTTTTTTTTTTTCTGTATATCCTGCAATTGTGAGTTTATATCTGACAATTCTGACACTATAACTTGCAATTATGAATTTATTATTTCTCAATATTGTGCGTGTATATCTCGTAATTGACAGTATAGCTTTTTTTTTGAGAAGTCAGAATTATTTTTTTTAGTGGTGGAAACAAGCTTCCATACATGTATAGCTAATATAGGCCATCATTAGTATACTTTATATAGTACTTTATAGTATCACTGCTATATTCATACACGATCATGCTATTGAATCACATTTCCCAATGTTGTAGATCATTGTGTACTCTCGTGTATCCAGACCAGCTTTCATTATCCGAGGACCACCCTGATGCCATCTGACTTGACGTGTAAAGCAACCAATCACAGTTCGTTTTGTTCCGCGTCATGTTTAGGGGCGTTTAGTTTATCTTAAGCGCTCATTGTCACAGTTGTAAACATGACTGATTTCTTTTTCCATGAGGGGGTTTGGCATCACGGCGACTTTGTTTGCAAGTGGAGCATTAAAAAAATGCAACACACACATTGCCCGGAGATTCTGTTGAACTCTGATGACAACTTGGGGACACTTCAGGAGTTTCGAACTTTCTCTCTGCGTTATGTATTAGCCCACACTCTATGGCCGTGAATTCTGAGACTAAGACTAAGCATTGTGGTGGTATTATTTTTATTTTTTTTAACATAGTATGTTAAGTTAAAGGTGGTCTACTTTTTTAAAATTGTCAATCCTATATTCTGTTCAAACATTATTATTTTTTTTTTTTAAATGAAAGAATGTTTTGTGAATCCAGTTGAGTCAAAGTACTCACTAAAAATCTGTAGTTATGCACATCCTACATTGATTTTTACTGACATTTATCCTCAGGATCTGGGACTTGCTCAGAATACAGCAACCAACACAAAGACCCCAGTGCCGTTGGGCTCTCTGGCCCATCAGATTTACCGTATGATGTGCGCACGCGGCTACGCCAACAAAGACTTCTCATCTGTCTTCCAGTTCCTTCGAGAAGAGGAGGGCCAGTAGAAAGCAACACTCTCTGCCCCTTCCACAGCCTTACCCAGCACTACCTGCCTTGCACATGACCTGACTTGCAAAACTTTGACCCAACTATGTGATTTCATTGGCATGCATGTGCTGGGAGCCATGAATGAATGGGTGAGTGAATGAATGAATACGTGTGTAGATTGGATGGTAGAGGGAAAGACTGTGTTTGCGAGTAGCGTTTGAGGCTGTAAGTTCCTGTTGGAATCATGTTACGTACATGGGTCCACCCATGTACAAGTAGTAGTCCACCAATCAATTGATGAGATGCTGTGAATTGAAGTTTTGTTCTGACATTTTCTTGCCTTTGTGGCTGTTCTGTAGGCAAATTAAAAATGTATCATTTTATTCTCAAAAACTCACAAGACTCAGATCAGCCATTACACTCCTTGAAATTTTCTGATAGTAAACAAGTCTGCATATGTACAATTTAGTTTTTATGTTCTTAATGTGTCTTTTAGGGTTGGCTACTCTTGATAATTGTTAATGGTGTTGAATCTACATGTCGTATTCATGTAAATTTAAACACCTGGAAATTAAAGCAGGAAATCTGATTTGACGTCAAGGCTCTGGCGTGTTGATGCATGAATATACACTCGCATAACACCGATGTTTCATTTGTACGTAAATCTAATGGTTTTAAAAACCTGGAAAAGGAAGCGGTATTCTCAGTGTGCTAAGCCAGGTTTACAATTGTATAGGTAATCCTAATGAAGGTAGCTAACCAGTTGAAAGTGATGCAACATGGCACATATTTTATCTGATCTCCTCCCTCTCCTCAAGGTCACACACACAGAGGAATGTCTTTTGATGCTTCTTTATGAAGCCTCACCTTGAATTCAGTGGCACGTAACCTGCACATTGCACAATAAAAATGAGTCATCGACACAGGGATCTTTTGCACAGCAAGGAAATTGTAATATTTTAGTCTCATGTTCTCATGACTTGATGGGATGGTTCACCAAAAATTAAACATTATTTACTCACTTTCTTGTTCCAAACCTGCTTTTTTTTTTTTCTTGTGGAACACAAATGATATTTGAAGGAAACTTTGAAGCTGTTTTTTGTCTTTACAATCAAATTTAATGGTGTCGAAAACAATATTAGACTCCACTGACTTTAATTGAATGGACAAAAAAAAACAAAAAAAACATCTTTTGTGTTTCAAAGAAGAAAAGCATACAGGTTTGGGAATTTCAAGGTTGGGAACCCTGTAAAAAGATTTGTTTCATAGATGTGTAATATCCTCATCGGTTTCTGTGCCTGGCTGGCTTCGGTCACAGTTCCATGAAGCAAGTGATACAGTCAATATACATGACCTTTCACTCTCTGACTTTCTCTTTTGCTCACTGTTTTCCTTTGCCCCTCTTTCTCCCCTCACCCTTAGAACTTTTCTTTGCCGCCTTTATTCTCTCATTGTCTTTTCCCTCCTCTTGTCACACTCACTTATGCTCTCCTGGTTTCCAAAACGAGGGAAAATGCAGTCAGCGGTATGTTTCTGATCTACCCACCAAAGAGCCACAGAAAGTACATAATGCTAGAGGTCACATGATCACAGGACAAACCCCATAAAAAGTCCATTAAGCATGGAGGCCTAAGTGCTGTGTTGTTATCTAGTTGGCAGGTCTCACAAACAGAGGACCATGGGGTAGTTAGACTTCAGACAGCCCAAAACCCGGTTTCCCATTCCGGTTTGAACCCTTTAACGTATGACTTTCTCTGGTCATTGAAACACCTGAAAAAAAAAAAAAATCTCTCAGTCTTTTCTCAGAGGTAACGATATTCTAAACTGAAACATTGTTGTTCCTTGTGGTCTTTTTATTCGACTCTTCTGTCATTTGCTAGTCGCCAGTCGAGCAGCAGCAGCCACTTCAGATTCGGATTATTTTTGGCAAATGTGGACAAGCGTCCTCAAACAGACGAAACTGCTTAAGGCCACGTGGAGAATAACACACATTCAGATGACTGTTACACCTCAGTTCCTATTTCGTTATTTTTGTATTTTTAAAATTGGTAGCCTAGGTTTATTGATTGCATAAATCTCTCCAACAGGTGGAAACTCTTATTTATGGCTGTATGATAATTTAGTCGTTAAGTGTGTTCGCTATAATTGCCAATTGTAGGCTAATTGTATTTTTACTCGAAAGCATTTGTTTTCAGGAGGTGGGTTCAATCAAACACTTAGGTAACCCTTTTTTTATTATGCTTTCTAATTGCGATATTACAGATAAGTCATGCTTCCAGAAAAATGCGTCATACTCCGTATTGAACGACCTACGAGTTCTCAAAAACTATTTATCAAATTGTTTGATTTATTTTTCGTTTTCATGTGGCAGAAATAAGTAGCCCACCGTATTTTAATGTCTTTTATTTATGCTCACTGTATGGACCTTGACACGAGCTCCAGGTGTGGTCGAAATAGGATATGTGTAGGCTACTACTTGGATTTTGAGTAGGTGTAATGTGAAGTTGCTTAACTACTTGAAGAAATAAAGCATGCCAAGTGAGACCTCACCATCTTTATTTCCAGAACAGACAGGCTTGATAACTCAGAAAATAGAGACACAATAGAGATATTTAGCTGAGAGGTCCGGTGTGTTTACAATATGGCTCCATCGGACCAGCTCGTTGCCTTTTTATTTATAAGATTCAAAACAAGCTTAATTTATTTTCACACATATTGTGCTGTTCCATCAAAAATAATTCATAAAAATCATTTTACCATTTAAAATAAAATTAGAAACTCTACTTTAGAGTTTTTCCATTGACCAATTTATTATAAACGTTTTATTTAGGACACTTAATAATTATTATTTATTTATTTACGCCTGTATACAATTTAATCGTAGCCTAGTCTGGACCTTAAAAGCATGACAATATTTAGTCGTTTGCTGTTTTCACATGCTTTATGTTTTTAACTAGTAAGAAAGAGACTCATGTCTGGACTTTGAATCATGATGTGCCAATAAAACAGTTTCTTCGATATTTCATGAAAACATTAACTAAGAAAAAACGATCTTTGCTTAGGGAAAACATAAAAAAATATATTTTTAAAATAAAAACATTTCCATTTTTATCCGTTGAGTTAACCTTTCATTTATCATTGCGTGATAAAGCTGGTTGGCGGTATGTGACAGGAAACAGGGAGCAGTGATTCCTCTCTTAAAATAAACTGGACATCAGGTCCTGCTTTTAAAGCATCGAAGCTCTGATGATTATGAAAACCTTACATTTCTCTAATTTAATAATCATATAATTTAATTCAAATGCGACAATAACGTCCGAAATGAATTCTAATATTAAATCGGTTAAATAAAATGAAAAATTGCAATAATTAATAACTAATTATATTAATAGGCTATTGTGTCTATTCAACAAGATTAATGCTGTGATTTCAATTGACAAAAAACATTATGAACATTTTCACTACCGCAAACACATTTTTAAAGATTATTTACGCGTTATCGGGTAATGCAAAACTGCCACACCGCGTTGAACGCAATTTTGATTGGAAAGTGATTTATTATTATTTATCAGCTAAATATGTTCGCAATATCATTGTGCGTCTGAAATATGTAGATAACATAATCAGGTGAGATTTGAAGCTACTTTTCTAACATAGCCTACAAAATAATGACTCGAGGCCTCGTGCCATTCAAATATTTACTTTTAATATACAGCAGCCCCGACTTTGCCTATGTCGGTTTTCCTAAATGTATATGCAGAAGGTGAATAAAAGTGCCTCGTTTAGAATCTGAACCTGAAATTAACATTATGTAAATTTGCACTCTCTTAAATACAGCTCAGTCAGCTCCAGTCCTTTGCTCATGTTTTTTAAAGGAAATTAAAGCCAAGCCTCGCTGTGTCTTTTTTCGTGGCTGAAATGGATTTATTTCAGTCTATCCAAATTGCACAGATTTAAATGATCCCAGTACCTACCATAGTCTACCAGCATATCACAAATACCACTAGTGCATCTTTTTTTAATAAACACCATGTGCTCTGTGATTGTATAGCCTAAAATAGCATGCATACATTAGTCCACTTTAGGCCTCATACTGACAGAGCTGAAGCACCAACAAACATACGACGGCTGAGGTTCGAATCTTAAGGAAACAATTGATTTTTTTTGTGCAAGTTTATTTGTTATGTTGAGGAATGATATATCCCATTACGGTTGTCTCTATAGTTGGATGTAAATTAGCTGTGCATTGAATCTTCTGGGTCTCGTCAGCGCACCAACAATTCTCACATCCGCCTGTTTACATGTTGACTTTGTCCTCAGTTCAGCTTTTGTGAGAGGGTCGGACAACGCTGAACGCTAACAGCTCAAGAAACCTTAAAAAGATCAAATAGGGACTTGGCGCCTAACATGCCCGTGTTTCCACGCCAGCAGCGAGCTTATTTCCTGTAGCGAGCTTCTACTAACTGCTGCCCTCGGTAACTAAAAATGACCTTTTTTTGTTGTTTATCCTTCATCTGGGCATCTATCAAACAGCTATGCTGAATGTATAATAGTATTTTCAAATTTTCCTATTATTATTATTTATAAATAATCGCCTTATCTATCGTCATTGTACTCAATAGATTCTTATTATTCATGAATGTGGCAATTTGTGAGCTTTTGTTTCAAGGGTAAAAAATATAGGCTATTAGCCTGTTAACTATTTTAAAGCATCTTTCCAAAAAAAAAAAAAGGGATTTATTCATTTAACCGAAACAAGAAATATATCATGTTTAAAATTATAATTATTGTTGGGGATGTCCTCGCTATACTCATATAGTCGCTGATTTCGTTTGCTTATTTAAAAATTGATTTTGGGAAGAAAAAAAAGACTTAAATGAATGAAATAAGACTCATATGGGGTTTTATGTAATTTTTAAACAATATATAATAGGCTATAACTATAATAATAATGGTCTCCTAGATGATGGTAATAATAACAATAATACGAAGCCAGCTGAATATTGCTTCTCTTTACTCTAGCTTCTTGCTATTTAATTCCAGCAGTGCCAGACCTCTGCGCCAACACATCAACTAACCAGAAATAATGGAAACTTTGATCAAGAGACGCTCATGCTAAATCAGTGGCATCACAAGCAATATAGTACCTTTGTGCTCCTGTTTACAATGTACCCGGAGATGTGTGGTCGTTTCCTGCCAGACGGTCTAGCCTTCAATGACAACAAGGGCCCTGGCTAGACTGCAACTTTCAACTTGACCTTGGCCTCCAGCCGTGTGTAACTCAAATGTAAACGAGTCTTGCCAAATTGTGGGCTGGATTTCTAGCCGTATTGAGTAATAAACTGGTGGTCATTTTCATAAAGTGCGATTTGTTATTTGACAATTTCATGGGCTCGAAATGGTCGATGGTCTTACAGAGATGGTTCACTGCAGCTGTGCAAAAAAGCCACTTTAAGACTTGTTTCTGCCCTTTGTTCAGTTTGCATGATCAAATGGATTGGAAGACACAAAAAATAGTCTGAAGAAATTGTTGCTTTTCTATAATAACTATATAATAATAATAATAAAACCGTTTCAGCATGTTACTACAAAATAGACGGTGCTTTAAAATTGAAACGCACCGACTAAAAAAAAAAAACGTTAAGCTATCCGCGTTAGCTTTTTCATTACCGTTAACAGTATTTTAATAGCGGAATGTGCTATTTACGAATTTGCAATAATCTTACTGTTAAATTGTATATTTCTATTTAAAGGTAGTGTAGTCCCATTGCGCAATGGAATGCCACTTGGTTTCCTCTTTAGGATAAAGCTTATCTCCAGAATCTTTATAGGTATTTTTGACCAAATCCCTCCACTTTGTTTCAGTTCAGCTCAGTATGTTTGTCTTGCTAGATCGGCGTTATCGCCAGTTTAGACGTTTATCAGCCTCTTTGCATGTCACGTGCCTCCGCTCGTCCAATAATAGTTGGATCTTGACGCACACGGGACTCATGGGTATCTGTTACTCCACTGATCCACTGCTTCTCTTTCAGTCTTGGGGAATTCTAAAAGAGCTGGTAGGCTCCATGTAGGGCGTGCTATGACAGCGTCTTTACTCCTCCATTCCCGCTGGATTGACCCGGTGATGTTTCTCTATGACAACGGCTTGGATGATATGAGCAAAAACATGGAAGGATTTGTGGGAGGCAATTTTGCTGCTAATCAGTGCAGGAATCTTATTGCCCACCCGTCTTCTTTGGCCCCGAGCACAACCTACTCGTCGAGTGAGGTGCCAGGGTCGGGCATGGGAGAACCTGTCAAACAATGCAGTCCGTGTTCAGCCGTGCAGAATACTCCCAGTGCTTCTCTGCCCTATGGATATTTTGGCGGCAGCTACTACCCGTGTAGGATGCCCAAGACCTGCACGCAGCCCACCTCCTATGGGGAAAAATACATGGACACGTCTGTCTCTGGAGAGGAGTTCCCTTCTCGCGCTAAGGAGTTTGCCTTCTACCAGGGTTACTCGCCTGGCCCTTACCAGCCTGTACCGAGTTATCTTGACGTGCCCGTCGTTCCTGCGCTGAGCGCCCCTGCGGAACCGCGGCACGAGTCTCTTCTGCCTGTTGAAACGTACCAGCCCTGGGCAATCACGAACGGATGGAGTAGCCCGGTGTACTGCCCGAAAGATCAAACACAGTCAAACACCTTATGGAAATCGTCTATTCAAGGTAAAACTGCTGTATTTATGCTTTATTATGAGCAAAAAATAAATAAATAGAGATTCAGTGAGTGTAAAATCGAGCTTTACGCAGGCCTAAGAAAAGCAAGGTTGTTATCATTGTTTAAAAACGAAGGAGCTGACTCGAAAATATTCATCTAAAATGTAGGCTACAAATGTCCTATAATTTGTAGGCTATTCCCATCACTTTTCGTGATAGCAAATAGTGTTTAAATTTATGATAATTTAATGTTTTATTATTAGCATATTTGTGTTTTACCTGAGGCGTTGTTGTTGTTGTTGTTGTTGCACCGCCTCGGAGACATATCAGTGTGTTGTTGCTGTTTAATTTGATCATATAAGACGTTTCTGACATCAAAATTCATTACGGCTTTTGCAATCAACCTTATTTTTTGGTTTCTGACCCCTAGATACTGTGTCAGGTACGGATGGAGCGTCAGTTCGTCGAGGGAGAAAGAAGCGGGTTCCCTACACCAAGGTTCAATTGAAGGAACTAGAACGAGAATATGCCACAAATAAGTTCATCACTAAGGACAAACGAAGAAGGATATCTGCTCACACAAACCTGACCGAGCGACAAGTGACCATCTGGTTTCAAAACAGGCGGGTGAAAGAGAAGAAAGTGGTCAACAAGTACAAGGGCATCAGTTAAGGTCTGATTTTTTAAAAAAAAAAAAAACTGAAATACCAAAGGGGTATAAATGGAAGGACCTTCGACATTATTTATTCTGAAATCCATTCCATCATCTGTTCCAAGTCACGGAGATGCGCAGGAGGGAAAATGTAGCTGTGTACATATTGGCAACATTGATAAAAGCGAAGATAGAGCTCCAGAACAATTCACCACCTGATTTGCCATTCTTTTGAATCTATATAATGTCTTTGACAGAGAGACGTGGGAGGGATGTAAATTCAACTACTTTCAACACAGTGAAAGAAAATCCGTGAAGTAAACAGACCAAACCATGGCAATTCGTGTATTTTTTATTCTTTATTTTTACACATCACGTTTCCATAAAAACAACTGTACCTTTCAGACTGTGGATTTTCAATGCTACGCGAACTGTACACTAAATTTACCCCAAGACTGTTTTGAGCTTTTCTTTTACCTTGTCTTTTTCACCCCATACGCACATTTGTAAATACAAAGTCGCTTTCAGGCTTCTGCGAAATATACAAATTCTCATGTGTTACTGCAGACAGTATGCAAATAAAACTCCCCATATTAAGTGATGTATTTCAATATTTGTATCTATAATAATTCCGAATGTCAGAATGTTAGCATAAACATATCCTATGGGTATTAATTATCTATTTATTTTTAATGTAGCTATTTAATTATACTTCCAGAAAGTAATGAGTAAAATAGAGGGATCATCTGCTAATTATGAGTGGGTAATTGCTGTGATATTGTTGTCTTCCTCCAAATCCCTGAGAAGTGAATTTTTAAAGAACAATTGTTCAACAAGAAACCCTTTCCATAAGCGTAACAGTGCTGCCATCTAGTGGCAAATACATGCATTTGCCTTGACTTTCTGCAATTGGGTCATTGTTCCTCAAAGCAGTGTTAGAGATCTGAAATCTACGAATACGAGATTTATGTGTTTGCGTAGTTATCAAAGCACAGAAAAGTTACTATAATCCGTTTTCCGTATTTTCATCATCTGATTCTACACTCTTGAAGAAAATGTTCCATAAAACCTCAAAGGGTTCTGTCAGGCGCTTCATATATAGGACGTTTAAGTGCATGGAGTTGGTTTTAATTCATTCATTTTGTTTTGGTTAAACTTTATGAATTGAACAGCTCGTAAACACTAGGAAAAAAAATGAACATAAAAGTATTATGCTAATAGCCTACCTTATAAGACATTTCTCCTTATAGAACCTTTTTGGCATAAAGCGTTCTTTAAAATTGAGTCAAGAACCCGTATGATTCTAGAAAACCAGTAAATCTTTCTTCTAAGAACTTGAAGATCAGAGACTCAAATTTCAAAAATCAGATAAAGTGTGGTGGTGATATCACTGTGTTTTGTGTGTGTGTGTGTGTATGTGTGTGTGTGTGTGTGTTTCTTTTCCTTACCATGCAAATTAAGCTACTTTAATCTGAATAATAGAGTCAAACATAAAAATCTGAAGGAGAAAGAAGTGAGTGAAAGCCAGAGGAATGAGGATGCCTGATATTGGTGGTATGTATTTTCTTCTCCGTATGCTTAATTTACCCAGTTTAGCCTTCGGAGTTAATCTGAGGTATAGGGAATGTTTCGCATTTCCACAACAAAATTACAAAACAAGAATTTCAACTAACAAAAATATTTGCGTACAATATTTTAAAACAAAGGATCAAGCAAACAAAAAATGAAATCAAATAAATAAATACGTAAATAATAGCTAAATACCAACAAAACGTCTCGTTGAAATCAGCTTCCACAATTTGAAGACAACCAAATGACACCTGAATATTATTTTTTATTAACAACAGAAAATGAATAAACAATGTACTTCCAAAAAAAATGTGTGAACTGTGAAGAAAAATTAATACACTGTAAAACAGTATTGCTGGTTTAACTTAAAAGAAGTAAGTTACATTTTTGAGTTCATTGAAATTAAAAATTTGAGTTAATACAATAAAGGTGATCGGTTTAATGAACAGAAACTCAAAATATTGTCATCTGAACCACATTAATGATTGAAGTTGATTTGACAAAAGAAAAAATACGATAACAAATCATGAAATAATTTTTTTTTTTTACAGTGCAACATAACATTTTCAGTTTCAAATTAATTCATTTCTGACAGTCTATTCAAACTTTGAACTATATAGTTCACTTATACCCAACAATGGATTTTCAAATACAAACTCTCGGTGTACATTCCAAATTGCTGGTTGCTTAAAACCACCAAGATGATCAGTTTGTAGTTTTAGGAATACATTACAAATTAAATGGAATCCTAATAAATAATCCAGTTAATTTTGTCTACTTTTTCGAAATGTCACATTGTAAAACAACGTTTCACAGCCAACGTTTTTATTCTGGAAAACTGTAGCAGTTACTTTCTGCAAAGCTTTTTAAATAATTATTTCAAGAATCACAAAGTCTTGTACTTCCCATCAACTTTTTTGTGCTTGTCACAGAGCTCAATTGCATTTCAAATAAGCTGACACATTTTTATCGTTAATATGTTTCATTAACAATTGATATCATTTAACCATTATTGTATTCCTTCTTTTCTATGCAATAAATGCATAAAATAACAAAACCTTTTTGAATCGTTATGGAATTTGTTGCTATATGGTACAAGTCATTCGTAGCCTAGATCACTGTGTGAAGGCTTCTGAATAGTCACAAATAAATGATCATATAATCTATTTGTGGGATCTGAAGGCAGCCAATAAGCTGCGGTCTTGAAAAACGTCTGGGCAGACGGAAAGTGTGGAGAGAACTGCATATGGACGGGATCCATAATTTGCGTTTCAGTGTATCAAAAGGCATTTCAATTTGGACTGTGCTGCCCCCCAAAGGCACTGAAAGAAATGCCATTTTATTTAACCAGCGCAGTTCTCAACATTGGGGATGGTCTGTGCAGATTGAAATGATGCTTTTGTGTATGTTTGAGTTTATAACATTGCTAAACATTATAAACTTTAGCTTATCGGCCAAAGAAAATATCTGATGTTATATATATATACTTTCGGATATGAAGGCTATATTCATTTTATAAATAGATAGGCTAATGTATGATGCCAGAACACACATGGATACGAAACCGTAATATTCTATAGTAAATATCAAGCAGCAACGACAACAAATCCATTTCTTCCATTGCTTATACAAAAAGCAACATTTCATCGTTAGGTGCTCGTCTGTTTGGCTACAATATCTGCAGGCCTACTGCAGAAATGTTTACAAATGAATTATAAATTATTTATTTTGAAAAACATCTCATACACAAAGTCTGGTTTATTTAAGAAGCTCTTTAGTGCACACAATATTAGTATAAATTGTAAATCAGCCTTGAAAGTTTCATAATTTGTACACTTTTGTTTCCAGACGATGTTTTTTTTTTACTGAAAATGATGAGCAAAAAAAGCGTTTAGTAGCTGAACTAAAAATGTCCTTATATTAATATTAATAATATTCCATATAATATAATAACATATAAAATATATACGATATGTATTATATAATAATCATCATATACATATATAATAATATAATATTAATATTTAGATATGTTTGAAATCAAAAGATTAACATAACTTAGACGAAAGCGTGCTGTTAAAATGTTTTAATGGTTTTTATGCATGTTTTATCGCATAAAGCCGAGCATGTTAACATATTAGCCAGTATTATTTCACTTATTTGGTTTCTATGCAGGTCTGCGCTTCTGGTTAATTTGGTCCACGGTAAAACTATTTTTTACACGTCAACATCGAATATCACCAAACTTTACCGAGCAAGTGCAATGCAAAGGTTGGGTTGAGGTTCATCCATTACCAGCCCCGCTGTCCTTCTTCAGCCAGTGTTTCGGGGAATCAGAAAACTAAATATCATTTTCTATATTTTTCTATATTTCCCTCAAATTACCTACTGGTTACAGAGTAAAAACGTACAAAGACAAGCCTAAATTTTCAAAGAGCCTTTATGAGCCTCCTTATGGAAATATTAAAAGTGGGCCCTCAACTGCACTGCGACAAAACATGCAGTGAAAAGACAATCTGTGTCAATTAATGCACCAAAGCACAAAGAAACCCCGACAGTAATATCACATTTTCACATCTTTCTTTTTTCATCTTAATCACAAATAAAAGCAAGCAAATGAAATGTGGACTCTCTTCGATGAATGCATTCTTTTTATAGACTTTGCAAGATTTTAAATTATTTTCTCATGTGATGGCACGTTTATTTATGGCATTAAGTTAATTTAAAGTGCTGTTTCTATTTATAATCATCACATTTTCAAAGAATCTAGACTTCATTGAACATAGAAGAACATCATTTAATTATTCCGATTAAAAGACCTTTTCAATTTAAATAGCTAGGGCTAAATTTGCTTAAAAGAATCGAATTGAAATTAGTGTTGTGAAATTCATTGTACGCCAATAGGAATTTGCGCGAGCTTGACCGCTTTTACGACAATTGAACGATTTACAATTTCAGAGGAGACTTGGGTTGTTAAAAAAAATCCCAAACCACAGCTTTTCAATGTGGATTGACATAAGCGTCTAACACAGAACAAATTTAATTTGTTCTTAAGTGATGACAAATTGGCTTGGACTGTACCAATTACAGTGCTACTCAAGAAAGAAGTGCTAACTTGATCCAGTGGCAAAAGTTATCGGTCATCCCTGATTCGGGTGAGTCAAAAATAAAGCTGAACAAAAATCCCAAGTTCCATGCAATACAAAAACCCTTAAAGCTCATCTAGGGCGCTGTTTGGGCTACTTGTAATCTACCACTTACTATGTGTAAGTGACCATCACACTTGAGGTCTTGCTCACACACTCTTAAACATGCCAAAACTAAATGTATTTCTTTGTGGAGTCATATAGAGACAGGCGTGGGCCTGGTAAGTAAGTAACTCTACACTGAAGGACATCTTCTATTTTAACCTGCAACTCTAATAATAGCAAGATTATTGTTACTGACCGAAACATGCATGATAACCTTCAACGTGTGCATTTGATCTTGTGGATTCAAGCCTGGAAGAAGCTAAAAACATGACTCTCACCCGATACAACGCACGGGGCCGTTGTCTCCCTTTAATATACTGTTACCCGTGACTTCAGGTCTCATTGAAGTTCACGAATTCCAAGTAGGTGGCGTCTCATGATCACTCTCCGACGGCCATGGCTTGTCTGAGCTGACAATGGCTGGAGGAAGATACCAAGAGCACCATAAAACCACGTCTGTCTTGGACTGGTTTTGGTTTTTGTTGCCTCCCAACACAAGATTAGCTACACATTAAAAGGCCTAATAGCAGAAAACGAAATCGGCGTTGACAATAGAGGGAAAAGCAAACCATTCTAATCTCTCACAGAGAGGATTTCCATTGTCGAACATATCAACCTTTTAACTGTTATGGCTTTGTTGTGAGTTCTTCACTTTTTATGCTCTCTCCCTTTTCTTTCGTCATAAACGTATGTATTTGGAAATTTTCGGCCATTGTTCTGGTTTAATCCAAAGTAATTCTAAGGGGGCCATTGTCCAAGCTAAAACTTAATGAGCCTCAACTGTGTTTTCAAGCCGCTTCACTGCATGACTCTTGCGCCCAACCCGGGTAAATCCTGCCTTTGTCTTGCCTACCTTAAAAAATTTTGGCAAGAGTAAAATAAATCACACCAATGGAGAACGCAAATTTACCCTTAGTAAATTGCGTTTTTGACTAAATATTTGAAAAAAAGAAAGAAACCATATATATATATATATATATATATATATATATATATATATATATATATATATATAGCTAAGATGTGTTTGAACCAAATGGCGCTAAAAACAAGACTTGAAATATGCGCATATTCTGTAACTAAATAATTCTGCAGTCAAACTAACATGAAAACTGATATTAATACTAAAACTAGCCTATCTAAATTAATTGCATTCATTTTATACGATTATGCTAGCTCATGTTCATGTAATTAAGCGCCTTTTTATATTGCTTCAACGTTTATGCTATAATTTGTGACCACAGTTCAAACCCTTAATGCTTTATTTTAGGCCTAAATGCAGAAACACATTCGAACAACGTTTTCCAACAAACTATCTAGTAAATTTCTCAATATAGCAAACCTCAGAAACGTAAAAGCGTAACAGCCCAATTGGCCGAAGGATATTTAATGTTCTAAAGAAAGGCAAATATTATGAAACTGCTATTTGCTTTATTTCCCCCACACAGCCATATACCATTATGTTCGATATGCAAGCAACCAGTTAACGAATTCCAATTGTAGCCTACACATCGCTGCGAAAGAAACTTTTGTTCCAATTCCTGGCACCTTTAGTTTTTAAGAGTGTAGCTTACACACCGAGAAATGGTTAAGAGCTAGAGTTACATCGACATGAGATATCTGGGACTTAACAGAACAAATCCGTAAACACGAGAAGCCATGGTGCATGATGTTAGTAAGGCGCGCTGGATGTGAAGCATGCGGATGGGTTTCTCCAGCAATCCAAAGTGTCAACATAACCAACTGTGGTCCACTGCATGCACACGTTCATCAATGAAAGTATCGCTCACTCCTCGACTTGAACATTTGCACATGTTGGCATACAATATTCTAAGAGGTACATGTCAATTTCTGCCCCTGGTCACATGACTGGCGCTCACTGGAATGGATGGAGATGGATCTCCACGTCAGCTCACGTCTCAAAATTTCTGCTCGGCGGATCTGCTTCAAAGCCACTGAAGCTGAAGCAGCTCTGTACTACGATGCGAGGCAGTACTATGCTTGCGGCGTGCCCAGCCAAGTGTCATGATGGATTTTGATGAGCGGGTACCCGTTGGGTCTAACATGTATTTGCCCGGCTGCACTTATTACGTGTCTGGAACGGAATTTTCCAGCCTTCCTCCTTTTCTGCCCCAGACCCCGTCTTCTTGCCCCATGACATACTCATACTCCACGTCCAGTTTGCCACAAGTTCAGAGCGTTAGAGAGGTATCTTTCAGGGACTATGCCATTGACACGTCCAGTAAGTGGCACTCCAGGGGCAATCTGCCACACTGCTACGCGACCGAAGACATGGTGCACAGGGACTGCCTGTCCAATCCTGGAACTTTGGGGGACATGCTATCGAAAAATAACTCGGTTCTTTACCACTCCAACACGAGCCATGCGTCCAACGTGTATGGCAGCGTAGGGAGGAACGGAGTGCTTCCACAAGCATTTGACCAGTTTTTCGAGACAGCGTACGGGAACGTGGAAAATCAGCCGAGCGAGCACCCGGTGGACAGAGCAACCAGCAAGGCGCCTCCTCCGCCCGCGGAGTCAGGCAGCGACAGTTGTCGGGGGACCGATGAGACAGAGCGGTGTGAAGAAACGAGCAGCCCGGAGCCATCTTCCGGTAACAACGAGGAGAAATTCAGCGGCAGCAGCAGTACGTATCAAAGCAGTTTGTGTGAGAAAGTTTCCGATGTAACGCGCTGTTGTTAAAGCTTTTATATGCTGTTTTATAAGCATATAAGGTTTACAGAGGGCCCTGTATATTTACCCTAACAAAACTTTGTTATAAACGCGAGATCACGTGCTCGAAATTGAAATTGGCCGTGAATGATAGGCCATTTCCCTTCGAGTCTTCAAAAGTATGCTTTCCAGACTTCATTACAGTTGGGCTATTTGTTAATGAAACGTTATTAAAGAGATCACAGATATTCAGTGCTTATTTATCGCACGTTTTACATCAGGGAATTTAAAGACCATGTTTGTTAGGTAGCTTTTGTTCTGACTAGAGTTCCTGTTAAATATTAAACGGTAGGTTTTCTTATGTGTTTTTTTTTTTTTTTTTTTTTTTTTACTTTTGTGGTGAATGAAAAGAATTAAAAGATGAAATGTTAAGCCTCCATTGTAAGCTACTCATCAAACGAGCCAGCACGAGTGTGTAGTTGTAGCTAGAACTCGATATTTAATGTGTTATTACTTATTTATCCTTTAATTATTACAGTTGCACAACCGCAGCAAATTTTGTGCATTATTTTGGGAAAAGACAATTGGGTGTCCATATTAACCCATATTAACATAGCGTTTAATTAAATTGCATATTATTTCTATGCAAAGCTCAAAGACATTGACAGCCTTTCTTCTTCATATTTCAGATGGACAGAAGACACGGAAAAAGAGGTGTCCTTACACAAAATATCAGATCAGAGAGCTGGAGAGAGAATTTTTCTTCAGTGTTTACATCAACAAAGAAAAAAGGCTACAGCTTTCCAGAATGCTCAACCTCACCGACCGTCAGGTCAAAATATGGTTTCAAAACAGAAGAATGAAAGAAAAAAAACTAAACAGAGACCGTTTGCAGTATTACACCACGAACCCTTTGCTTTAGATCGTCTATTGCTGAGAAATCATTTAGGCGAGATGGTTCATTTCAAGTTCGTGGATGAACATTCCGCTGCTGCGACAGACTTTTTCACCGATATAAACAGAAATTTATATTCTATGTAATCTTTACCGTCTGAAATTAAAACTATTATTATTATTTTCCATTTTATTCAGTTAAGTGACTATTCAGTTTACAGGGTTTTTGTTTTTGTTATTATTATGATCATCTGACCAAGATCTGTAGTTTTTGCATATGTGTCATATAGCAGTTAGTATATGCTTGAAATCTATTTAGATGGGGAAAAATGTTGGGGAGGGCGAGATATAAATACTAGTGGACAAGGTGTTTTCAGTCTGTTAAAAACTGTTCCTTCCTTGTGTTTTATATTATTAGACTGTTTTTGTCCTCATTGAATGACGCATATTTCATGAGCTTATTGGGCTCTAAATGCATCACGTGCTTCTATATTCTCTTATACTTGAATTGTGTGGACTTATTTGATATCATACGTCTTTACTAAAGCGGGTTACTTAACAACACCTGATGTGTTCAAAAAAAGAGCAAAATTCTTATTTATTTTTAACAGACATTGGACATCACGGCAAAAGCAATAACTGAACCAGCATGGACACTGCTCGAGTCCTCTAAAACCCCGACCTTAATTGTATTTTCTTTTGAGTTCTGTGTTTTCTCCACCTTTTCTTTAAAACGTGTTAATATATATATATATATATATATATATATATATATATATATATATATATATATATATATATAACTATCAATGTTGCAGGAGCTCATGATAATCTCTCATGTTTATGACATCTCTTCAGTGTTATATAAATCAGTCTCTTGAAATATCTTGTGTTTTCTCTCTTTTTCTTGGAGAAGGATCAAATGTTTGATGGATCTTGGGTTATATTGCCTCCACGCGTTTTCTTTGATTCAAGGATCGAGTGTTTGCCGTTATTAATGCCTAGTATCCATTACGGAACTGCCCAAAAACATGGCTGTGTATGTTTCCATGAATCAAACGGCCTTTCAACAAATTGCTCTGTCGACCTCCAGATAAGTCTCCATTTTATATTGCTGTTTGTAAGTGGCATGTAGCAGCTAACATCTAGACAAGAATTAGACTCTGAGAAAAGTTGTTTTGTCTTGAACATGAAAAAAGACAATGAAAAGTCTCGTGTTACTTCATAGAATTTTACAGTTTCCATGTATCAATATATCGATGATCCGGTGCGCGCGGGTCACAAATCTGATATGGCGTATGCCACTCAGAAATCTAATAAATAAGGGCGAATCTGGGCGCCCATAAGATAATAACGACTGTTTTACGTGATGACCCTGACGGTTTGCGCATCCTTTGAGGCTCGATGGAATTTCGCCCTAATTACGGCACATCCCCCCGTTGCTGCAGCAACTCAGTCATAAAAGCAGTCTTAGTCTGGAGCATTTGTAGAATTGGAGTGAGGTGCCATAAACCGTCTGAGAACCAAGGTTATTAACTGTGACTAAGAGCTAGAAAACAACGGCTGGAACCATTGAAAGCTTGTGTTCACGGACTTATCCGCCATCATTTGTCTCAGTGTCCCATCATGGCACCACGACTGGATTGCTCACTACTTCGCTGCTCCTACGATACATTCCATGTCCACTGGGTGGCGCACTTTAGATCAATGTCATTGCCGGGTATCTAAAATCCCTGCTGAAACATGTTTACTTTGTGTACGGGCAAAGGACAACGTCTTCGTGACTATACAAGGCACTGATTCAGGTAAATATAGCCAAGCTACCGTTTAGATATTTTTTTGTCAGTGTTGCATTTATTTATTATTATTTTTATACAACCATAACATATTAATGTTCAAAACGTAGCCTTAAATGTAAAGTTTAATGATTAAAAAAAACCTTCATTTAAAAAAAAAAAAGAAGTAGTAGCGCTGGTGACAGTTGTATTAGTCCCAGAGTGTTTGTTTGCTAATGATCAAAGCTTTTTTTTTTTTTTGTAAAAACATAGACTAAATGTTAGAGGCTACTTGTTTTTATTCTTGATGGCCTAACCTTGATGGACTATATTCCAAAATTATTCCTAATTAATATAAAAACACGTCTTCTGCGAATTCTTGTGACGAGTTAAATTAAAAATAAAATTATCGGCTAATTAATATAAAATTCCATTGACTTTTAAAACACCCGCTGGTGCAGAAAGTAGGCCTATAGCCTAAATAAGTACAATGTAGCGAATAAATGTAATTTAAATAAATGTAGCCAATTCCAATAATTAAAATTCATCTCTCGACGTATCCGAAAAGATTCACCTTCAAATAATAATTATTAATATTTATCACTCGTTTAGATTCCACAATGTGAATCAAAACATGATTATTGGAGCAGAGATAACTTAACTATAAAGAAAGATATTAGTTTAATTAGATTACTTCTCTATATTTGTGTACCATTTTTTTCAATGTTTTTTTTCGACCCGAGTCCTCTCATTAGTTTTTCTATTCAGTCGCTATTTAAAATCGCATGCTAATTGTCATCTACTTTTAAAAGTTTTGTTATCATAAATATGTTCATTTCAGCTAAAGGACGATTTATGCTATAGACGTAAAAATATACCTATTTCTGGATCTCTGTGGAACTATCAGTGTTTTTTAACAGTGTTGGAAGGAAAGTTAAGAGATAAAATAAATGTTCATTTACATCATCACGTTTTTCAGCCACATAGACCGAAAGAAAAAGAAAAGTAACCCAAATCTGAGAGAGCATGGAATTATATTTCATGTAGGCTAACTAAATGCGAATCAAATTACATATAACGGCGGACATCACAGGAATATATCCCCTGAAAGTTAAAGAGGTTCATTTACAACAATTGCGTTAACATTGCTTTCGGTAAATAATCTGAATGCCATGGGACTGTTATAAGAATTGTCTCTATGTTTATATATAATATGCTGTTTGTTTTTTTTTTTAGCCATTTTTACCATTGACCCATTACTCAGTATTGTAATTCTAAAACATAAACTTTGAGATTATCACATGCTAAATGTTTATACTATTCTCCATCATGGAAATCCACATCCATCACATTAATGTTTCTGAAAAGCAGACAGAAAGCGCCTCTCATTTTGAACTTGAGTGTAAATAAATTGTTTTGACCCGCCGCATGCATGAAAACCAGAAGAGCAGTCTGTAACTCACTGTTTATGTGCTTAAAGGGCTGTTGGGGCAATTACAGTGTATCATAAAGGTTTACTATTTTAGCACTTGATCTCCTTTTCGATACCTTGTTGCTTTTTGGTTTTATACAGGCTACGTGGCTCAGTCAGTGTTAACGAAGTCAGTGCTCGTAAACATAATGCTATTCAAGTTAAATTCTGTTTTTATTCGTTTATACTTTCAAAAACGACTGATCAGGTTTATGCAGATTTGACTTAAAAAAAATCTAGTACCTTGAAAAAGATATGGGATACAAGGGTTACGTGCGCACGGAGGGAGGAGTCATCGGTGCTCGTTGCGATTTAATTGGCTGTTAGCTCATACTGAGTTGTATAGTTATCAGTAATTATATTCAGCATGTTTTGCACAAGAAATGTCATCCAGAAAGGGCAATCTTCTTCCACCGTCAAATTATACCACAAAGATGTCATGCTCCGATAGTCCATCTGGAAATTCGTTTCTGGTAGACTCGTTGATCCACGGAAGGGCCGAGGGAAGTGGACACTACTACCAAAACAGCGGAGTCTACTTGCAGCCGACCTCCGAGTATTCGTATGGACTGACTAACTGTGGCTATTTTTCTGGACTCAAACGAAACGAGAGCAATACGCAAAATGTAGTACCTACGTGTGGGCCATATCAAGGCATGGAAACATGGCTGGAGACGTCGAGGTCCTGTCGCATTGAACAACCTAACAACCAAATTACCCCACGGTCGTTCTCGCCCGCCATAAAAGAGGAAAACTCTTACTGCTTATACGAATCTGAGAAGTGTCCAAAAGACACCATTACGGAGGATATATCGTACTCGCGGCTGACACCAAACTCATGTCCATCTAGCAACAATAACGGCTGTGTTCCGGTGCCCGGTTACTTCCGTCTGTCTCAGACGTGCACCACATCTAAAGGTTTTCCAGACAACCAGTCTATATCGAGTCATCTTGCTGCTCAACGCTCGACCCGATTTGACAGCTCTCTTTCAGCCATATCAGCAGCAGAAGCGAGCAGGGAAGAGAGCGACGAACCCCCCACATGCGCACCATGTGCCCCGGGAAGAAACAAGGAGCTAAGGGGGTCCACTGGCACCGCTTCGTCTCCCGAACCACCGGACAGCCCGGAGAAGGCGGTCACTGTTACTAAAGGTTAGTTTTGTAGACGCAGTCTGAAAGTCCAAAGGTTTTTCACGTCCTTTGGGCTCGTAGAAACGTTAATGCCTTTGCGCGCGATTTGGAATTTTTTTTTTTTTTTTTTTTTGCTATTTGAAGTATATTGCATATAGTGTATTTCTGACTTTATTTTAATCACCCCATAACGCTTTATATTAGCAAGCATAATCATGTGTGAGAGTCTTCTCATTTATAAATAAATTTGTGAGGAGGTGCAGCACGCCCAAAGCAAGCTTAAGTCCTTGTGCCTGTCTGCAATTCTTTACACATAACACAGCATTTCTTCGAATTGCAATACATATTGTTTTATTCACAATAATTTTAATTGTAGCATACACACCATTTAAAACATATTGTTCAAAATGAACAAAAGCGCATAGTAATGACTCTCATTGGATCAGTTTATTCACACATACTTTCTTCACATTGCAAAATATTAATTTGTGTCAAACGGAAAGCTGTGCTTAAAAAGTTTCTCACAATGTTTAAATGATCACAAAATGTTCTAAAGCAAACAGGGCCTATTGGACTCAGTAAAACTATATTTGTATTTAGCACGCCTGTTTTTCATTATGCTGTTTATGACAACTTGAGATCTGTAATATTTTCTAGATGCATATGTGGCGAGTTTGTTTTGTTTAGTTACACTGCCCGTGAAGAAAAACAGCTAATCTTTCCACCAGAAATGACCAAGGCAACAACTAACTAACAACAACAAATAAATACTGAATTAGAAAAAAATCGAATTCAACTTTCAACTAATTGACAAAACACTGCATTAATAAATCGCACGCCAATAATTGGTCGCAAGTATGCAAATGCTGCTGAACAGCTTGTATTTGACGTGCACTTTTTTTATGGATGCTACACGTTGTTGTTATTATTGTTTCTTTAGTCATTGTGTAGCCTATTATAAAGTGGTGTGAAACGGGGGCTAATATTGAACTTATATTTTCCTCACATTTTCAGCAGGAGATTCCAAAAGTGAGAGTACAGCTAACTGGCTGACTGCGAAGAGTGGCCGCAAGAAGCGTTGCCCCTACACCAAACACCAGACACTAGAGCTGGAGAAAGAGTTCCTCTTCAACATGTACTTGACACGAGAGCGTCGCCTCGAGATCAGCCGCAGCGTTCACCTCACGGACAGACAAGTCAAAATCTGGTTTCAGAACCGACGGATGAAGCTCAAGAAAATGAGTCGGGAAAACAGAATCCGAGAGTTGTCGACCAACTTCAGTTTTACATGAAGCTTCCTCGCTTTATAGGTCTCTGGCGCCCTCCTCCTCCTCCATCAGCTGCAGTATCGCCTACTTACAACAAACCGTCTCCGTGTGTGTGTGTGTGTGTGTGTGTGTGTGTGCATATATGACTTGTGCAAGATACTATTGATAACTTATTGTGTGTCGTATACTGTTGACGTTTTTATCTGTTTATGTATAATTTTATTTGACATCCCAGTCGTCATAACATGTCATGGTTATTTATAAACTGTCAATAGTACTTCACTGTAAAAACAAGAGAGGAAAATATCGAATTCTGAAGGTGTTCATTGTACATAGCATTCAGACTATATTGTACATTTATTGTATATAACTGCGATATTTGCATGTTGTAATAATAATAACTATTATGAAACCATTTTTAAATAATAACAATTCGTTTCTTAAGTACGACCTTGTCATGTAGCCTATTTGCTGTTCTAGGCATAAGTCCGGTTCATGATGTATAGTTATAAACATGACGGGACTTCATATATTTTAACAACAGTGAAAGGTACAATCTTTCTGAAAACACAGGCCGGACTCAGATGTAAATTAATTATTCATACGTGGCAGAAAATAAATAAAGGCATGTACGTAAAAGTCATCTTAACCGACTTTAAACAATTCTTTCTTTATAACGGAGATTTGTAATGGAGTAGTAATGACTGTAATTTTACTGACTGTAAAATTAAATGATTTATACCCTATCATTCTGTCTACACAGTACTGGACCCGAAAAAGTATTATTCCAATCATTCCTATTCATATAACAATTCCTGTCTACATTCAGATGATATTTCTAATTTAATCTAATTTAAATTCAAGGGAACACGCCATGAAAAAAAAAAACATGGTAAGCAGTATGGGCAAAAAAAACAACAACTCATTTTATTGTACTTGTTTACTTGTGCAACAAACAATGTCGATAAAATAAATAGAAAGAAAACTGCGGCGTTGCCTTCTTACTTATCTTCTCAAGCAAGAAACAAAGACAACTGCAAAGTGATTTAGGTAGTTTCATGTTGTTGGGCTCTATTTTACATCCCCACAACACGAAACTGTCTTAATTGCCTCGCAGTGAGATTCAGCACATCACCAAGACAAATATGTTGCGGCGAAGTCTGAGAAGAGTTTAGAAAAGTAGCCCATATAGCTAAAAAAAAAAAAAAAAAAGACCAGCAATTCTCAACGTTTTATATATTAACGATGTTTTTTAATGCATGAGCTGCACTGTTGAACTGAAATCTTTAGAGCTGTATAAAAGTAAATGGTGGAGTGCAGGTGTAGATAGCAAGGCCTCGGTTACGATCAATGCACTTTGGCCAAAGCCGCGTGCGCATCTGAGTCTGAGAGCACGCCCACATTGCCGGATGCGTCTGCTGGGCCGGAGGAAAAAAACACAAAGGCTTTATTGGCCATATTCAAGCCAGACAGCCAAGTTACAACCCGAAGAAAAACAGAGTAATAGCCCCTGTTATAAACAGAGTCTGTTGGAGTGCCCCAGAGATCCACTCTTCCGAGGACAAGATCACAGCAATGCTCATTGACCAGAGGGAGAGAATTTGCCTCTGGTCGCCAATGGTCGTCCTCTATTGTCAATGTTTTCATGGATAAGGCCACAAAGATTTCACTGTAATCACTGTTAAATTACACAATTTCCTATTAGAACAACACTGTATATATATATATATATATATATATATATATATATATATATATATATATATGTACTCTTAAGACGTTTCTGATTTCAAATACCATAAAGGTTATTGTTTATATTCTGAGTGCTTATAGCTAATGACGTGTATGCGTGTATGCAAATATACGAATATATATATAATGATTTCTAGAATACAAATCACCATTTCACTGAATAGGCTGTGTACGTTTTCTGCTATATTTATTAGGCCAATCACGAATACAACCGTATCACAATAATATTGTGATTGTGCCTATTGCGATGGAGGATAAAAATCATGATTTTATCGTTTTTTTTCTTTTTTTGCACTGTTGACCAAAAACATTTTAGTCTCTACATTTGAATAATATCACAGCTGGTTTTGTTTTAATGCGTAAAGCTTCATTTTACACATAAAACAAATGGTCGATTTTGTAGAAACAGCACCTATAGAGTCCGATGAAACTTTTTGTATTTTTTTTCCCAGTTATCTTTCTTTCATCCATTATCAGCCGCTTAGCTCACGTTCAGATTGAGTTTAACTTGTCTGCACATCACAGTGTGCCTTGCTGAGGAGCAGACCGAAGGTTTGAGCGCGTAACTGAATGACTGGTCACTTAACAGGTCATATCTCAACCATCCAGTGGCACTTATTGCCATATAAAGTATACATATGGCTCACGTAAAGATCATTTTTATGTCTGAACTATTTTATGTCTTTCTTGTGCTCGACTAGGCTTTACGGAATACGCGTATCGACCATAGATTTGCCTGAAAAATAAACATGTTCTGTCTAAAACGAGGTGGATGATGTTGAACCGGACGTCACCGATTAGATATACAATGACATAAAAATTTAGCCTGTTTACGCGTTTACGGATGTATTTTATTATTGCAAACAGTAGGCCCACTCCATTAAAATTTGGATACGAAATTCTACAATGACACTTTGCGAATAACCATTTTTGTTCCGCTTGGTTATTAGATGCTGAAGTTTAACAACATG
Source organism: Opsariichthys bidens (assembly GCA_037194245.1). Taxonomy (NCBI): domain Eukaryota; kingdom Metazoa; phylum Chordata; class Actinopteri; order Cypriniformes; family Xenocyprididae; genus Opsariichthys; species Opsariichthys bidens. Next base: position 6,414,256 of record CM074304.1, on the reverse strand, counting down.
AATAAAATCAAATCCACCTTCATAAAAGCATATGGCTATACCATTAAAAATATGACTTGTAAAATGGAGGCCATTTAACCGTGTGCGCTGGTTAGGCTTTCCCCTTTATCTCCCACGTTCTCTCCCACAGTCACGTGTCTAGCACATCCAATCCAATCCCTGCAGTGATTCAACTTATCAGAGGTCTGTAGTTCACAGCGAAGTCAAGTAGTTAGTTACTTGATTTCAACGGATTCTGCTTTTGTGGCAGTTTCATTGTGGGTGTATCCGTCCGGCCGGTCTCTCTTTGCTTGTTTTTGTTATGTCGACATTGGGCACACTGAGTTACTACGCTGACTCACACATTCCACACGAGAATGACGATCACTTGGCACCGAGGTTCTCATCTGGACCCGTGGTCCAGCAGCAGACCCAAGAACTGACGCTGCTTGAATATGGCGAACAGGAGCCGTACACTTTCCAGGCCAAATCATCAATTTTTGGTGCGTCGTGGAGTCCCGTGCCCGTGCAGCCCCCAGGCACCTCCATCGCCTACCACCCGTACATCCATCACGCATGTTCAACAGGAGAACCCGATGGAGCATCCGTGCGTTCCTGGCGTTAGAACCGCTTCCTGCCTTGCCTTTCACGGGATTATCCACAGATAGCCACCATGATATAAAACTTGAACCACTGGTTGGGAGTGGTGAGAGCACCACGCATACACTGCTTGTGGCCGAGACTCACAACAATGCGCCCCAAGCAGAGAGGAAGGTACCTGACGATGCGGTTTCCAACGCATCACAGGATGAGAAAACTCCAGCAGAGACGAAGCTAGATGTAGACACAAGTAAGTGCATGTACTTTGATATGTAGGAAAGGCTTCAGTTACTTTAAAGGATGAACTGAATATAGGCTATACCTGATGAAAGACGTCACCGATTTGTTGTCGATTGTAGTTACGTCTTCCTACATTATACAGCATTTTCCAGTCGTTTTCCCGGCTAAAGGTCTTCTAACTAGGCCTTTCTTCTTTTGTTCTGTGGGTGGCAATAATCTGCATTTGCATTTGACAGCCTGTTTCAATGGAAAGAAATTACAAATATCACATATTTGCATTAGGATGTACTGCATGTCATATTTTTAAGACTTCTTTGAAGTGCTGCCCAAAATTTAGAGTGTGCTTTTAGACACTTTACATGCGATTAAATGGCATAGTAAAAGACTGTATAGATTTGTACAATTGTTGTCATTAGCCATCTAGATTTTTTGCTAACAGACAGTAAGGCCCTTGTTTATCCTTCATGCAAGGATGCCAAAACTGTCAGTAAGAGGAAAATTATAGCTTACACATAAAATTTTCGATCATATAAAATGTACCCACAGGCCGTAAACATGTAATCCGTGATTTTGCGTTCCAATTTCAGCATATTCAAAATTCTAGTCGAGTATAGCCTTTATTTTTGACTCTTCTTTATTCTCGCGCGCTGACCATAAAATGGCCGCAGTATTTTTTTAAAGTGGCAACATGACTAGCTCTCTCTCTCCGACCCTTCTTGCAGATAACCCTGCGTCCAACTGGCTGCATGCGAAGTCCACTAGGAAAAAGCGCTGTCCATACACTAAGCATCAAACTCTCGAGCTGGAGAAAGAATTTCTGTTTAATATGTACCTCTCACGCGACCGTAGATATGAAGTGGCAAGACTCCTAAATCTCACCGAGAGACAAGTCAAAATTTGGTTCCAAAACCGTAGGATGAAGATGAAGAAATGCAATAAAGATCGTCCAAAAGACATTTAAAAAAAATGGAAAGCTGTAAATGCGCACTGCAGATGAGTTCTTTGCTTCGTGCGAAGGTGTTTGTGAATTAGCCTGTCTTTTCCCTCATGCACAACCACAGTAGATTATTATATAGCCAACATTTTGTAATGTTAGATGTACATTGCACAAACCTTTGATCTGAACTTGTATATATATATATATATATATTATATAATATATATATATATATATATATATATATATGATTGTGTCTTTGTATACAGCTTGTTGGTGATAGTTCTCTTATTTGGTCTGTTTGTTGTAAGTCTAGCATTTCGCATTGTGTAAATTTTAAATATGTTAAATTTAGTTAAAAAAAAGGTACCAGTTCATGATTTCAGGGAAACAGTTTCTGCGATATGAAATGCTGATGATATGCATGATTTTTTTTATTCAAAAAGAACTTGTAGCGTAATGTATCAATGTTTAATGTGACTACCTAGATGTATTTGAACTACCTATGTATTAAGATGAATTAATTTATGTTGTGTTGTTCCTCATTGAAATATTTCAGTGAATTTTGTAACATTTACGTGCTTGTAATGTTATATGTGAAAAATGCATACGCCAATACCTCAAATCAACAGTGTTAGTTCTTTTCAAATGAAATGTGTACATAAATAAATTTCTGATAAATAGTATACTTCTTTAAGACTCTCTGTACCAAATATCTGGGCAAATATATCCGAAAATAAATTGAAATGCAAATCTGCATCGATATTGCAATAAGCTCATATACTCATAACTGCAATCAAGTGTTTCTGTGCTACACAAGTTCCAGAATCTTGAAAGACTCAACATTAATAAATCGTCCCTGAACGAGGTTGACAATGAATGCAATTCCATGCTATTTTTACTCGAGAAATATTTTACCGCCCTCCAAACAGTTTTACACTTCTCATGCGCGCGCTCATTCTACCGTTATCTTGCAACCCACTGTTTAGTGTCCTGTTAACGGCCCGGATGCCGTTTATACGAATAAATAAAGCTTAGTTTGATGCTCGTAGACAGGCCTGCTCATTCTATTTGTGCCTTGCCCCTGCAAGCGATATTAGTGGCCGTGCGGCAATAAACCACAATCACCATAGGTTATGAACTTTAATCGGAACGAAGAAGAACACACTGTAACCAGCTATTATTTCATAATCCCTGTATTTTCGCTGCAAAAAAAGTCTCATATATCTTAGCAGAAAGTTGAAAAATGTTGCGTTGACTTCACACAAGTAAAGCGCCATTATTTTCCCCCTGTTGCCATGGGAACCTTATGAAGTGACGTAATTACGCGACGTGAACGTCATCTGTAAAGACCGCGGTGAAACCATGAAGACGAAAATAATTCTCATTTGCCAACAAAAATAAGCTCAAAAGACCGCGCGAAGCAGTTTCCCAGTGTGTTACATGACGCTGTATGTTAGTAGTGTGTAAAATAATTTACGTTGCAGTAAGAGATTACACTTTGTGCACTGGAAGCACTTCATTTAACAGAAGATGTCTGTTTTGTAGAGCTACCTCTGTTAAACAGGAAGCACACATTTTATTTTTTTATATTTTATTTATTCATTTTTACAGAAGTTGAATATTCCTTTTGTAAAGCGACAGAACTTGTTTGACTCAATGTTTTGAAATTTTGAGCCGTGTGTTGATTAAGGTCTGAAATAAAACAGAACGAGAACTGAAATATTCTGTGATTTAGTAATTCTGCCTCTTTACATGAAGGCATTTTTTCCTCTTTTGCATCAAAAACCGCAGTTTTTGCAAGTTCCCGCAATTTCGTCGCATAAAATTGCAAAAATGTCCCGCATATTCCATCGCGTTTTTTAAGAAAACGTGCCGCATAATCAAGGATTTTTGCCCGCAACAATCACAAAAAAATCCCGCGTTTTTCTGGAGGGACTGTGTAACAACCGTCTAACACAACTCGCTTTTTTTCGCCGCACTTCTGAACTCCCCGCGTTAACCCTATCACTGCCGATGCAAAACAAAACAGCAACTATAAAGAGTCTGTTCTATTCGCTATTCTTTGTATAAAGTCATTGTTCATTGTAAATGTATTTTATATGTAGAATATATGATATATAAATATGATATAAAAAAAATCTGAGCTCGTGGTCTGCTGGCCTGGTAGGTGCCCCCCCAAGCACAAAAGTGAAACTCCGCCTATGACAATCACAGTCTTAACTGTTTATGGGGTGCAAAGCGATTGATGGCGGAACTAGAACGACTTTTGTAGGCGTGACGCCTACATCAATACAATTACAGTAACACGGGATACATTTTATTCATTTTGAATTTAATTTACTATTATTTTTTAAATATTTGATTATTTTTAAATGCATTATTATTCTTACTATTATTATCATTACGCTATCATTGTTTGTATTGAATAAACACACAAAATAAAGGAAAACAGAAAGCAAAAAACTATAGGCTATACCTCGGTTGCAGAGCAATCTTCAAAGGCTCTAACCCAGACAGCATCGTAAAATGGGGCTCAGCCACACTCTGTTTTTTCTCGGCTAATTACTTTATTACTCCTCAGCAACAATTGAAACGTTGCAGAACTGATCACCCATTTGTTGCCTCGTCATGCATGAAGTGACAACGGAAACAAACCCATTGTACTTTTTCTCGCTGTGTCCAGTATTTTGCTATTTTGCATTTTGGTCATTTAAACTTAAGCATATAAAAGAAATGCACTTTTTAAAAACTTGATTTATTTCATTTTCTCATGAACTCTTGTTGTTTTTTGAAGCCTTGAAGATGAATCAGAAAGGTGCACATGATTTTGCTAAACGACTATAGGAATTCTAAATATTTCCGTTTTGTTAAAGGTGCCCCCAGAGCGCTTCACATTTTGGACGTCTCCCTTATTTAACACACCTGATTCGTCAGTGAATCAGCTCATTAATAAAGTGATCTTGATCTATATTTGGTGTGTCTGAGGAGTGAAACGCCCAAACCGGGCAGTGCTTCCCTGAACAGAATCGAGTGTCTTTTAAAAGCAGACTCGCCAAATGAGCCACTACTATTAAATAAGCTACTACCATTAGTATCCAGCAGGTGGAGACAGCGGTTTATTTGAAACTATCAAGTGACTGAACTGATTCTGTTTTACAGCTACCTAACTTAATAAGGGCCAGCCACGAACAAGACCCAAGCGCCCTTGAGCAATGGGAAGGCGCTATATAAATAAAACTTGATGTTAATATTTCAACAACTGTCCATTAAAATATGATCGAAACAAGGTATTGTTAAAACGGCCTGTGTACAAAGTCAGATTGAATTATCATTTCATTTAAGTGAAAAGTGAAAGTCGTGAGTGTTTGTCAAGTATGGTGACCCATACTCGAAATTGGTGCTCTTTAATTTAACCCATCATCCAACACACAGCACACAGTAGTGAGTGAACACACACACACCACACACACAACACACACCCACACCAGTGCACAGTGGGCAGCGCAGCGACAGCGGCCGGGGAGGGGTTGGGGGTGGGGTGCTTTTGCAAGGGCACAAGGGCGTGGGTATTGAAGTGGTGTGAGAGAGTTGTTTGTTTATTCATTCACAATTCCCAATTCCTGCCGGGAAATCGAACCCCGAATCGAACCCGCCCCTTCTGATTACACCTCCAACACCAGGCACCATCTACCCACCCCTACTATTTAGGTATTTGCCTAGCAGTTGCAAATACTCCATTAAGAGCCCTTATCATTATATCATTAGCATCTAATTTGATATCAACCATTGAACAATTGCATCACTGATTGACGTTTGAAATACTATTGGAATTCTCTTGAATGCTGCATTGAGGTCTTTGTCTGGCCCCTATAACAATACATAAAAGTGCTAACAGATGAACTCTCACCATGTAATTTCTTTCAGTTAAATCTGGATCAAACAGAATGTCACATTGATGCTTTACATGAGGGGTGTACAATACTGTTTCTCTAGGGCCATCTTCCTGCAGAGTTTAGCTCAAATGTGCTCCAACACATGTGCCTGGAAGTTTCTAGTCATCTTAGAAACCTTGACTGGCTAAACTGTGCAGGAAGTGGTCACTCAGGAGGAGATATGCACATTTATACTCAAGGTACACTCGTAAAAATAATGTTTATGGTTCATCTATGGTTTCACGAAGAACATTTGCCATCCATGGAATGGATGTTCCTTTGGACAAAAGCTTCTTTACACTTTTAAAAATAAAGGTTTCATAAGAAAGTTTTCACAGTGATCCCATAGAAAAAGTGTGAATACCATTTATATAATCTAAAGAACCGTTTCCCACTATAAAGAACCTTATGTCCAGTGGAAAGATTGGATGTTAGGTTCTTCTTGGAACCAGATGTCAATAAAGAACCTTTATAAGAGTGAATAATGGACAAAGGTTCTTTATAAAATGTTTTGTTAAGAAATAATGGTTGTTTTAAGAACTGTTAATCATAATGGTTCTTCTGCATCCCTGCCAAACCCCTCTCATGGAATCTTTATTTTTAAGAGCGAGTTCTTACTGATTCCAGAACATGGTTTCACACTCTTATATAAATCACAACCGAGTTGTGCCTGTAATTCAAACCATCACCTAATTTTATTAAGTTGAACTTACAAATTTAGTAGGGGCATTAGGACCCAAAGTGCTAAACGGAGATCAGAGGGGTGGGTGTACCGGATGTTGTATGAATCCAAATGGCTTTGCAGCCAAATGGAAAATGAGAAAGAGCTAGAATGTGTTGGAGTAAAGCAAAGATAAACCTTGAAACTTTGACCTTTGTAGCTATTATTAGTTGTGTATAATAAGGATAACACACTAAGGTGCTTGCGGAGGTGGGCGTGGGTCTGCTTTGAGGGGAGGTGGAGTGTCAGGTTGGGGTTAAAGGGACTCAAAACTTGAATAATGTCCTCATTTACTCACCTCATGTCATACCAATTCTGTATGACTTTGTTTCAAGAACAACATTTTAGTATATACAACACCGGACCCAATAACATTCATTGTATGACCTAAGAACTCATGATGCCAGAATTTTTATTTTTGCGCACCAGCTGCTAATAACCTCAAAAATATGCAAAAATAAATTAATATTTCACTCGAAATCTACTGGATACACGACCTATGCATGGAAATTATATTGCAACTGTTAAGATTGCATGACAGGTGCAGATTTCAGTCCACACTTCAGTGTATAATTTAAAAAAACAATTGATGGTTTAATTTGAACATTTATGATTTCATATTGTTTATATTGTGTCGTAGATCAAGGTGAAGGGGAAAGCTATTTAAGAAGAAGCACCTTACAGTCTTACGAGTGGTCTGGGGCCTCTTGTTAATCCACGAGCGTTACGTTGTAGCCTATGTATATATATATATATATATATAACGACGCAGTTGGGAAAGAGCCGCAGTGATAAAGTAGCACTCACAAACTTGGGTCGCACTTAGCCCAGTGTTTCGAGGAATCAGACAGTTGTTTATAGTCATTTTCCTCTTTCACTAAAAAGGGTGAATCCATTTTCGTATCATGTTGCTGCTAGCTGTCACATATAGAATACCGGAAGCAATACGTAAAAATAAAGCAGATATTAACAGGGCTGGGTAGGTTACTTTTAAAATATATTTCACAACAGATTACAAAATACATGCTTTAAAAAGTCATTTGTAACGTATTTCGTTGCATTACTCAAGTTTAGTAACTTAATCTAAATACTTTAGAATACTTTGGAATACTAATAAGTGTGAAACAAACATAAAACAGGTAATTGCAAGTTTTTATCTCACAATTCTGACTTTTTCCCTCAGAATTCTGACATATAAACTCGCAATATTGAGAAAAGTCAAAAATATGCGATATAAACTGATAGTATTGAGAAAAGTCAGAATTATGAGATGTAATCTCGCAATATTGAGAAAAATCAAAAATATGCGATATAAACTCACATACTGAATTCACAATTGCAAGAAAAAAAACGTCAGTATTGCAAGTTCATATCTCCCAATTCTGACTTTATATCTTGCAATTATGAGTTTAAATCTTGCAATTCTGAGAAAAAGAAGTCAGAATTGTGAAATGCAAACTCACAATTGTCAGGGGAAAAAAAACAAATTGTGAGAAAAAGTTGCAGTGACGAGTGAATTATAAAATGACTCACAAACAACTATCACAAAACATGAAAACAGGACAGTTAAGTTGACAGTTGGACAAGTTTTTTTAAATAAATTCAATCATTTTGTCTTGTTCAGTACTAAATAAAAATAACAACATTATGATCCCTCTTAAAAGTATTAAAATGTTGGTGAAACTTAACTCTGCTTTTTCAGACTGTCAGAGTCAGAGAATCACCAATTGCTGTTTAAATGACATTAAAATTCAAAGTAATCACTTTGGTAATCTAAAACACTTTTCAGAAGTAACTGTAATCTGATTACCACCCATTTAATATGTAACTGTAACGAAATACAGTTACTCAAATTTTGTATTTTAAATACGTAACTAAGTTACTTGTATTTCGTTACTCCCCAACCCTGGATATTAAGTTGCTCTGAGATGGATTTCCCGATACAACATACGCATTTTGGATCAACTAATACGGTATTCGATTAAGCAACGCCCGTATCCCGAATCAGGAAAACCTCATTGAAACTCAAGTTCACCGTTGCGAAAACTGGCAGGTAAAGAACTAAGGCTGCACTTTCGCCAATGCGTCAAATTGGCCTAAATAATATCCTCAAAATGGAAATGAACTGCACGTTATCCTCTACATTAAGTAGCCTAATTTATCCTAAGTTTATTCTGCAGTAATTTATACTTGAGTGGTGATCCTTTGGTTGGTGTTTAGAAAACAGACTTTAGTCCATCGTAAATCAACTGTTGTAGGCTACATCAGAAGTCTAAGTTAATATTCGTGACGTTAGAGGGAACCCCATCTTTACGCGTTTAGGGAAGCCGGGCGGTTAACAGAAAGAGGGCGATGTTGAGCCTCACTTGCTTTAGGCCCACACGCTATTGTTTATAGGAAAACCGAAAATAGCAAATAGAATAGCACTTTACTTCTGATTATGTTCGGCTAACAATACTGAAAGATAATTAGTAATAGGCTAAAAACAGCTCCACCCTCTTCACGAGTATTGAAGATATATGCTTTTCCAAAACATTTACAAAAAAGCTTGTTGTTGCCACTCCATTATATGCGAATTCAATTACCTTGCATACAGTCAAGAAGGCTTTTTCGTGCCCCGAGGATCAGACTTCAGTGACGCTGTTGGACTATTGGATCACATTACTCTGTTCATTTACAGTCAACTGACCACAACTTTTCAGGCAGGTAAAAGTGGTGTCATAGGCCTAGACGTAAACCGGTCTCCTTATTTTTGTTCGTAAAAGGCCCCTGATGAGCCCCACCAAGATAGCTAGTCTAATAATTTCCCAAACCCCATATAGGCCTACATTGGCTTGCAAAGTTATCCAGATTTAATGTCTTGTTTTAGTATCCAGAAGCAAGTCAAAGGATCTAATCTTCACGGTGCAGGCTATATTCTAACAACGTCATATCCTAAATAAAACTGCATGATTCTCTTGTCGGGCAGGGGTATAGTGCATATGCCCGGAAATGACATATACCTCCAGCACAACAATAGGAGCTTGGAGCTCGTTTACGATCCAGTGCAATGTGTGTGGGTAGAGGGTCATCCATCAAACGCCACTGTTGCTAGAGCTATTGCCGCTGCTGCCTTCGCAGACATCATAAACACCCCATATACGCCTGCATCGCACTAATTTACAAAGCTCACTGAGAGGGATACAGACGGAGCAACCCCTGGCTTCTTACATTAGAGAATAGATTTGGAAATGTGGTTGACCGAAGCAGCAGAGAAAAAAGTCCATTCAGCTGACCATATCTCATTCACATGCTGTCTTAATTATATTCAGAAATATCTCATAGTAACAGTGTTAGGCCTATTTACCCTCACTCCAGCCATTATTTAGATATATGTGTAATTAAACAGGCCTCTGAATCTACATAAATCACCATGACTCTGTGTGAAGAACAAACGAAATAATTCGCTTAAATAGACAATCTAACTCCCCCAAAAAAGAAAAACACAAATATTTAATTGCATGTCGAAAAAGAAAATAGAGAAATACGGTCAGTAACAACCTTATAATTTTTACCAATGAAAAATTAAAACGCATTTTATATTTATTTTAAAAATGAACAAATTAATAGTAACTATATATATATATATATATATATATATATATATATATATATATATATATATATATATATGTGTAATATATATATATATTAAGCTATATCACCGATGTTTTATTTGTTATAATAATGGTTACATATTTAAATGCGTAAAGACATTGTAAACATATCCTCTTATACTGAATCAATTAAAGCATTAGCTTTGAATGAACATTGATCGCTTCATTTGTTTGGTAATCCAACGAGCCAAGTTTTCACTCATAACTTGTATTTTATGACCGTCAGAATTCATTATTTAGTCTAACAGACGGTCAGCGGGGCTGTCCATCGTGCCAGACGCATCCAAAAAGACTGGTGCTGGAACATATCCTCAGCGCGAGGACGAAAATTATGCCAAATAATCAGATAATTATTCAATATCTAATTTAAAATGATAAGCCCACACTTATTTTAATAAATATGCTGCTTTACCCTTTAACACCGGCTTTAAAACCCAACAAACAGAATTGTTTCTTATTAATATTTTATTTGCCAGTCATGAACGTGAATTAAAATGTCGAAATGTTATTTTACAAATGCACAGACCTAAGCATTTATATAGGCTACATTTCATTTCAATTAAGGTTAACTCACATAGTCATCAGCATCTCGAGAATTTTACTCAATCCAACAGACAAAGATTGTTTGATGAAATATCGGAATTAATTTCGAATTTGACAAATATTAAAACACCTTTCGGATTCTATGCACGTAAATTCAAATGCATTTAGTATTCATGTACATGCATTAATACATTTGCAAATACGTTAAATTTATAGTTCGATTGCCAATCTGCAAAAACAAAAATATTGCTTCATTTAAGGCACTGCAATATTATTTGACATACTCACATTTCCATTCAGTCAGGCCTATCTAATTAGAATAAACACAATGCAATGTAAATATGATTTAATAATTAAACAGATAAATGTAATATTATATATAATGATATGTTCATCTAACAGTATCCGTAAACATACATCCTCGATAGCTTTCGATGTTCAGCTCGTGGGAAACGATGAAGATTTTTCGTTCGTGGTGGAAATGTGTAGGAAGGAGAGGGTATTTCTGAAGAATGCCGACACCCACGTTCTTCTACACACAATAGCTCCTGTGTAGCAGCAAAAACACACGTTTTTTTTCTCTTACAATCAATATGTAATCCTATTCATTCCCAAGCCTTCGATAAAGGCTGACTTTCCAGAAACGAAAATCTAAAAACAAACGAGGTCCGAAATAACGCAGGTCCATTCGAAGCACATCCGGTATGAAATTATGATCAAGGCCAATCCTTTAATCGGAAAATATCACTTTTGTAATTTTAATTTATAAAATGGAGAAACTCTAGACCGTGAGTACTACGTTGTTCTCTTCTTCCTGGCCACATATGATCTAAGGGAGTGTTAGATGGTTTAAATGTGTTCTTAGGGCACTAAGCTGTCAGACCTTTTGGCGTGTAAGATTGATAGCGTGCAGGCTTCCAGGGCTCTTTGTTTGGAATATAAGCAATAAAGTGCTCGAGGCCTACACCTACTTAGCTAAAGACTTCTGAGGACAACATAGACGGCACATTCTTGAACGTAAAAAAAACTATTAGGTTTACAATTTTATTTTACATTAATAATTTTGTTATGTGTGCGCCTGTTAGACGGTATACCGCTGTTCAAACAATTTATGGAGCTCAATTCAAGATACATATAAAATGTATAGTGAGTTATTTACATAATACAAAAATTCGGCCTATTCTATTTCAGATTTATGTATTGAATGTTTAATAGGAAGTTTCGGAAATTCTGCATTGAATATCAACGGTTAGTTGTACTATTAGAAGAATAATGTTGTATATATATATATATATATATATATATATATATATATATATATATAGATAGATATAGATATATAGATAGATATATAGATATATAGATAGATAGATATAAAAAAACAGAATTTCTAAGTTTTATGAGTTCAGTCATTTAAAAATAACTAGGCTGCATTGTCTCAAACTAAAACAACACTAATACACATGCAAGCCACACTAATGCACATGCACGCGGACGCGCCAGGGCTTTCAAAGAATTTGTCTGCGCGCATTGTGTGCGCGCGTACTCTCTCGCGCGCGTTTGCTCGTGCATTCACGAACGAGAGCGCGCATTCTCTAAGAAAGTAGTAAAAAGCCAGACTCAGGATTAATGGGTTTCCTCGATCGTGGCTATTGGTGTGTTTTATGTGTCCAGTTGATGTGTAAAGGGATCTTCAGCCGAGGGCCAGTCAAACATTAAGGGGAAAACAGCAGCCGGACCCACTGTCACTCTGTTTCAGGTACTGGCTATACTTATAATCTACGGAGCAGTGGGCAAACTGACCATAAATGCGTAAATAAACTAGCCCGTCCCAGAGAGTGAGGCGTTCCTCTCGGACTTTTTTCGATCAATCACACAGACAGTGGCTCCTTTTGATTAAACCCCAAATTGTCATTGGACAGAGGTAATCATGTGACAAGCAATACGGTCCAATTTCAACCTTGTCTCCATGAAAGCAATAGTTTAATGGCACCGCGGTCCCCATACGGCCGTAATCAGCAAAATAGTTTTTTTTTTAACCCGGCACGATATTTCATTATATCTTCCTTGGGTCACAAATTTGTGAGCGGCGAATTTGCAAGACTTGGAGGAGATGAATTACGAATTCGAGCGAGAGACGGGTTTTATCAATAGTCAGCCGTCGCTCGCTGAGTGCCTGACATCTTTTCCCCCTGTCGGTGATGCATTTCAAAGTTCATCAATCAAGAGCTCGACGCTTTCACACTCGACACTGATTCCTCCTCCTTTTGAGCAGACCATTCCAAGCCTGAACCCCGGCAGCCACCCTCGCCACAGCCGGCCCAAGCAGAACCCTAATGGCTCATGCCCGCTGCCTGCCGCATCTTTACCCCCAGAGTACCCTTGGATGAAGGAGAAAAAAGCATCCAAGAAAAACCAGACAACTTCGACAGCAACAACCACCGACCCCGGTCCACTATACTTCTCCCCTCAAGGTATTTGGATTCAATGCAATTTCATTGTATTACAGTTAATTGTACACGAAATGCAATTGTTATTATTATTATTATTATTATTATTATATTTTCAGTAGCTGCAAGGCCATGCTGCTGAAAGTGAAAGATAGTCTGTTATCCTCATGGGTCATGTGAACTGAATGCGAACAAGTTAATTTGTAAAAGTTTTTTGTTAGTTTTTGGATGCGAAGAATCTCTTCCGGACAACTCCTAAACTGTGTACTAGCTACTTGTAGTGCAGGGCATGAATTTTAATATTTGACAGTAATGAAGAATGATAGATTGCCATTACTCAACTCGGCAGCTGGCGTGTTCATTAATCTTCACTCGGACCTCTCCGCACTCACACCAGACACATCAGTATATTCTGGCATTGGGGATGAGGACACAAATTATTCAAGTGCCGTGGCTCCATTCCCACAAACAATTTATGCTCCCCGAGAAACGCAATATATTTGACAAGTTTGTGAGGTCAGCTTTAAGCCCCACAGCGGCGTTGTAAAAATCAAGAGTTATAATTAGTGGCGTATCAATAATGTATAATGCTATTATCCCTTCATAGGCTCGCCGGAGATTTCTGATGGTGGCAGTGGGGCAACCCGCCGACTCAGAACGGCGTACACCAACACTCAGCTGCTGGAGCTGGAGAAGGAGTTCCACTTCAACAAGTATCTCTGCCGACCACGGCGTGTGGAAATCGCCGCTCTGCTGGATCTCACCGAGCGGCAAGTCAAAGTTTGGTTTCAAAACCGGAGAATGAAACACAAACGGCAAACGCAGTGTAAAGAAAACCATAACGGCGATGGAAAACCACCGAGCCTGGAGGAGGCAGGCGGACGGGGTGATGGGAAATCTTTTTTCGAACAAGTGGCAAACAATGTATCAGGGGCGCTTTTGGAAAGAGAGGGTTATCCATTTCAGCAGAATACCTTAACTTCTCAACAGTCACAGAATGGACACAATAGTGATTCCCAAAGCGCAACTGTCTCGCCTTTAGGTAGCAATGACAAACATCTGAAACATTTTCCCAACCCGTCACCCACTGTTCCTATCTGCGCCTCAACAATGGCCCCGGATTGTGCATCTGCTCAGGACAATGGCAGTCCCTCGGCCCTGGACGTCTCTTTACAGGACTTCAGCGTTTTCTCCAACGATTCCTGCTTGCACCTCTCAGATGCCGTGTCCCCAAGTTTGTCAGAATCTGTAGACAGCCCCATTGGTTTATCTACGGAGGCCTTTGATTTCTTCTCTGAGACGCTTACAACAATCGACCTGCAACACTTGAGCTACTAACTCTTACTGAAGTTTCATTATAGGGACGTCAATATTTTCTCACATTGATGGTCTGTGTGTTTAATTGTGACTTTAAAAATAGGCCTAGACCATTAATCAATGAGGTAAGTTTTTCAATAATCGAGTGATCATTTTTGTGTACAGAGAAAATATGGCAGGAAGAAAGTGATATTTTTCACGTTTTATTTTTGTATCGCTCACCGGCAGAGCGCCATATTTTCATAGAATAAATTTGTACTTGTTATTGAAAATAACAGCGGTGTTATTCATTTCTTCAGTATTCCGATTAAGAAATAATAGATTTGTTATTAAACATGAGGTACGATTCTACCAATATTTTTTTTTTTACTATCCTAATAACTACTTTGCTGATTCATTATGATAATGTTTTGTGTATGTACCTGTTACATAAGGATTAATGTTATCATCATGTTTCTAATGACAAAATTGAATCTTTATAAGGATGCCAAATGTCCCGGTAATCAAAACTAATCCATGTTCTTGCAAACTATTTGTGCGCAAAATTAATACGCAGTTAATTTTGTCTTACATTCTTTTTAATGCGAAAATTAATCTTTGTTAATTTCCCAGTAGTGTAGTTGGCGTTTTTAACTGTATAAAAATTAACCCATGGGAAGTTTTAGAAGCTATCAAATTTGTAGACTAAAAACAGAATACATCAGGAAAGAGATTGATGTCTTGATGCCGCGTATACAAATAAGCCCTTTACTGTATCTGACGACACAGGGAATCTCCTGGCCAAGAGCTATAACGTTTTGGAGTTCAGCAATTAAATTTTATTGCCTATTAAACCTTCGACAGGGGGTTGGTGTTGAGGCAGCACTCCGCGTAATTCAATCCGCCGCTGAGAACGAGAACGGAATTGAACAGTCAAACCACATTTTTAAAAATTAATTATTTAGCTTGTATAATTTATGATAATTATTTATTTATACACCTTGTCTAGGTTGAGATCTGATTAATGTAGGCTAACTGTGTCCCAAATCAGACCAGTGCAGCTAATAGAGTTAAATAAAGTATCGCTTTATCAACAGGCTGATGGTAGGATAAACAAAGACTTAAGTCTGCCCGTGTTTGACTAATATTTAAAATATTAGTGGACTAGGCTACTTTTTAATTCCAAGTAACTTTTATTTGAATAAATAGCTAATAAACGATCTCATTTGAATGCTGAACTCTATAGGCCTATGTGTCCACTCGGACTAATTCGATTGATATCCAGCCTTAAAAGAACTCCATTTTAATCTGTATCGACAAGGCAGGATGTTGGCAAACGCTTTACACTTTTTGCACAATAAAAAGACTGCCAACCCGGTTCTATAGGGCAGGTTTATTGGACACATTTAGGTAGCTTATAATTTATTTTAAAATAAATAATTAGTTTAACTACGATTAGCCTAGTTCTTATCCGTGGCTGACGTAACCTGTTTAACAATTAGGGTGACTCGAGTCATTTTTAATACAGGTATAGTACAAGTTTTGAGTAGGAAATTCAATTGTGAGGATGCTAATACAAAACTTTTATATGGGACAAAATCACCTCGAGAAGAGAGTTCAGTGAAATCTAGCTAGGATAATTTCCAAACATCTGACGCCACGTTGCAATTGCAGCGCAAGTGTTGAAATGGAAATGAGGCCTACCAGCCAACAGCTCACACCGCGCTGAAGCATTTGATCCGAGTCCTAGTATTAGGTCTGGCTATTTACACCTACACAGTGTAGCTCTGGTCGGTGTATTATGTCTTCAATCATGGATTGAGGGCTTTTCAGATATTATCAAATCTAAACTATTATTTAATCCTAAATGTAATCATAAATAAATAGATGTGTAGGCAACATAAACTTGTTCGGAGCCCTATGGGCTTAGCGCCAAATCGAGGCTGAACAAATAGTTTGACTGACGTCCTTTGACGAAACCAAACACGTGATCGGCATTCTTTAACCAGGTTAAGGACTGAGTAAAGATTTGGCACAGAGAAGTGCTTGCTAGCTACCCAAGACAGAGTTTTATTTTATTTTTTGCATGCAAGGAATAAATGCATACGCATTTTTAAAACCATTTTGATATAAATCATTCAGACACTGCTAGACAAAATGCACTGAATTTAAAAAAAAATTGGATCTGGAAGTCAGCTATTGTGATAACCCCAGATTAAATGCTGAGGCTGAAAAATAAAATGCTGGATAAACCAAACATGCTTTCTATATGCATCACAATAGGACCTGGGTATCACTGCATATTTTAAAATATGGGATTGCAAGGACACGTTAAGTATAATTATCTGTTATTTACGTATTAAAGGCCGCTATAAATTTTGACAGTCGCATCATTTTCACGGTCCTACCCAAAATGAATCAAATGTTTCTTAATGCAAACTGATGTGAAACCATTCAGCATGCATAATATGTCTGTGTAGTTTGAGGCTCCTGCAACAATGTTATTTTCTCAAGTGTTTTGCAGCCTAAGTTTATGGCTTTGGTTAGGGAGCCTGACATATTTTTGGTCATCCCAGCATCCTAGGAGCGATGAAACATCTGTGCAAAGTACAATTCCTGTCCCAACTGCTGCATAATGCCTTAAGAGGGAAGGCCCATGAGCTGCTAGTCCACTGACTCAGGCTGTAATGTCTATGCAGGCATTTAAAGTCAGTGCAGTCAGCCTTCAGCTGGTTTCCATGGAAACATGCATTTAAGCTTGGTGGTCCCTTTTGTCATTCCTATGCAGGTGGGCTTCATGCAGATATTCTGAGGGTGGAGCAAAATTAGAGCAGATCCACAAAATATAAAGAATAATACACATCTGCAAAACCGTATATATAAATTTTGAGGGAGCGGTTATTAGCTTATACCACTAAAATGGATTGTTCACTCAAAAATGACAATCTGTCTTCATTTACACCTCACGTATAATCTGTATGACTTTCTTTTCTCTGTGGAACACAAAGAAGATTTTTTGTTTTTGAAAAATGTCCACTGTTGCTTTGGAATCCATTGACTTTCAATGTATGGACAAAAACAGGTAAACAAAATATCTTTTTTGTGTGCTCCACAGAAGAAAAAAGCCATAAAGCTTTGTGAAATAAGGGTGCATAAATGAAGACAGAATTTTCAGTTTTGAGTCAAATATCCCTTTAAAGGGTTAGTTCACCTAAAACAAAATGAAACTTTTGTCATTAAATACTCGCTCTCGTGTTGCTCCAAAACCATAAGACTTTCGTTCATCCTCTGAACACAAATAAAAAAATTTTTTTTATTAAATCTGAGAGCTTTCTGTCCCTACAATGAAAGCTACGCGACTGCCACTTTCAAGCCCCATAAAGGTAGTCAAGACACCATTAAAGTAGTCAATGTGACTCCAGTAGTTTAGCCTCAATTTTATGAACTGACACGAGTGGTCTAATATTTTGTAACTAAGTGCTTTACCACATTATTTACAAAAATATTAATCTCCAACGTGCATCCACGAGAGCACCACGACACATGCATGTTCTGTTGACACGAGAGCAGACGTTGTTGCGTGAATGCTCGTTGGAGATTAATGGAGGTAAGTTATGTTTTTTGCACAAACAAAGGACTCGTGTCGCTTCATAAAATTGAGGTTAAACCACTGGAGTCACACGGATTACTTTAATGATATCTGTAATAGCTTCCTGGAGCTTGAAAGTGGTAGTTGCATAGGCTGTCAATGGAGGGACAGACATCTATCAGATTTCCTTAAATCTTTATTTATATACCGAAGATGACATGAGGGCAAGTAATTAATGACAGAATGTTTATTTTTGGGTTTAAGGTTTAAATCTTTTAAGGGTCTGAAACAGAACTGGCTCAAGTAGAAGATCCAAGGCCAACCGCAGCAACACCACAGAATACAAATGAACAAATTAGCTCTATGAAGCATGATATTATCTCATAGATCATGTTTATGGAATTCCTGAAGTATGCAGTTATTCTTCTTCTAGTTGCACTTACGTGGTCTGCTTCTCAAACATATCTTTTCATAACATAAAAGTGTTTTTCTTCCTGAGGCTGCAACCGAGGCTTCGTTGTGTACTGCTGAATCAAAAGAGTAGCACAGGTCACTGCTCCCTGGAGTTACTCAAACGGCAAAAGCTTCATGAATATATCTACAGTAATTAATAATAGAAGAATCAAAGCCCTGCCCAATAGTCACACAGTTACATATGCACATTTCAGACATGACTTATGATTGCTGCATGAATTCATTTGTTGACATGAAACATTAAACATAAACTCAAGGTTCAATCCAGGGAGCCAGACCTTTTTCTCTCCAGAAAACAGGTGGTGAAAGTGGTGTCAAAAGACAGTTTAAATGTTTAAATGTAAGCTAATTCCAAGTCTTTTAAAAACAACACCTGAGCAGCCTAATCCCTCAGAGGCCAAGGGGCAAAAACACCATCTCATCCATCACAAAGTTGAACTTCACAGATACCCCTGCACCCTACAGGCAATGTGAATTACAGTGGCAAGAGCGTGCCCTCAGATGTTCTTCCTTCATGTTCCGGGGCTGTTCAGGTGGTCTGATTCAGATATGACTTACCTGTCACATGTCATAGTATTTGCTGGTGACCTCATTCATCTCAGGTATGTTTTCTAGGCTAGTATGTCTTCATTCGGCTGCCAAAAAACCTTCTATTCAGTACCGTTTGTGTTCTTCCAATAAATGAATTATTCTGCCAGTTCTCTGAAACAAAACCAAAGCAAAGCTATTAATGTTACAGACTCAAGTCACAAAGCTGACACAGAAAAGGAATGAATCAGAATCTGGCAGTCTGTGGTTTCCATATGAACTAGTATGACAGTACTGGCTTCCACAGAGTCATGTCAACCAAACATGATTAAAACATTGTCCTTACCCTTGAGAAAACAACAAAGTATTATGCTAGAACTTTGGGATGAAGAGAATAATATGCCTACTTTAATAAAGATGATGATACTAATGTAGCATGTTAACTGCATTAAAGGGTCAGTTGACCCTTTAAAACTCAAACAATTAATTACTCACTCTCATGTCGTTCAAAACCAGTAAGACCTTCATTCATCTTCGGAACACAAATTACAAATGAAAATATTTTTGATGAAATCTTATAGCTTATAGCTTATAGCTAATAGCTTTCTGATCCCCCCTGATAGACAGCAATGTTATTATCATCACTTTCA
The DNA here is from genome assembly GCA_037194245.1 of Opsariichthys bidens. Lineage (NCBI taxonomy): Eukaryota > Metazoa > Chordata > Actinopteri > Cypriniformes > Xenocyprididae > Opsariichthys > Opsariichthys bidens. The sequence goes on along the minus strand of CM074304.1, from coordinate 6,394,658 downwards.
AGGCCCATAAAGGCAGTAAAGACATTGTTAAAATAGTCAATGTGACCACAGTGGTTCAACGTTCAACCCCCCCCCCCCCCCCCCCCCCCCCCCCAAAAAAAAACGACTTTATTCAACAATTTTGTCTCTTCTGTGTAAGTCTCCAATGCTGTCCACGTGAGGACCACAATGCATGCGTGTGGTGCTGACACAGGAGCCGGCCAATAAGCCGCCGTTCTGACATAGAACCTGAAGAAATTGCTGAATAAAGTCATTATTTTGTTTTTCTTTTTGCGCACAAAAAGTATTCTTGTCGTTTCTTAACATTAAGGTTCAACTACCGTAGTCACATGGACTATTTTAACGATGTCTTTACTACCTTCCTGGGCCTTGAAAGTGATAATTCTGTTGCTTTCTATGGGGGATCAGAGAGCACTCTGCTTTCATCAAAGACATCTTAATTTGTGTTCCAAAGAAGAACAATGGTTTTACGGGTTTGGAACGACATGAGGGTGAGTAATTAATGACAAAATTTTCATTTTTGGTTGAACTATACCTTTAAGACAATCACACACATTCCTCCACTAGTGTTTTGGGGCCAGAAGCGGAGACGTGCGAACTGAGGTGAGTCCAGATCAAACAGACACGGCTGAGGAGCATGAGATACGAAGCTGCTCTCCTGTCCTTCAAAAGGTCAAAGGGCACTTCACCTCTCTTTCCCCCTCCACACCAGATGGATCTGTGGCCAGGTCAAATGAGGTTCAAGCAGTGCTCAAGCCAAGTGAACAAGCATACAGGATTGCAGTGTTGAACACCAGCCAATCCTTTTATAAAGTAAATTAACATTTTAGTCTTTCATTTGAGACATTCCTATGAATAGTCTCTTTTGCTTATGTCCACGAATATATCGCTAGACCTGCCTGCAACATCCGTATCCACCCCCCTCCAATTATAATATGCAAAATACATTAAAAACATCAAGTATTCTTAAAATTAAACCCCCTCAAAAACCAAATTCCTCTCCTTATCATCCTCTAAGAGAAGTACTTTGAGAATGTGACAGAGTGCAGGTCTCCTGGCAAGGATCTGTTTTCTGCAGTAATCTCTGTGAAACAGCAGAAGAGCACAGAGCACAGAGAGAGAGAGAGAGAGAGAGAGCTCACAGAGCCAGATGGAGATGGATAGCTATGTGTTTTCCTATGAAAGCTGTGCATCAACCCCATTCCTCACCTGCCTCCCTCCTCAGGATAAGTGGGCCCCACTCCAAACAGCAGGCCTATATCTCTGAAAAGTCCTTAAGATCTCTCATTAAATCCTTTAATTCACCAGCAGTGAATGTAAACTAAGGTATAATTCAAATTCAGTTACTTACCCAAAGTCACGAAATGAGGATTATAGCTTTGACTATGGAAGTAGTGAAGTTTTTTTTTTTTTTTTGGGGGGGGGGGGGCAGATTAGATAGGCTTGCAGTATCTTTCCCATCTGTTTTACACCAAATGTAAATAGTATCACCGTAACAATATTCAATGAACGTCAATATAATGAATAATGCAATAAAAGCAGTGAAATTACTAGTGTTCTTTTTTAAAAGTTTGTAATATTTCTGTCAAACCGAGGACATAAAAGTGGATGAGGAATCGTGATTCCCCAGCGCACTGTTCGAGGTACCCAAATGTTTCTGCGGGAGCAGACGCGATGAATAATAGCCTGTCTAATTTGAATAGTGGTTTCTGCAGGGCATGTTATTGCCTCTTCCGTATTTCACAGTCCACTGGTTACTTCCGTGTTTCGAAGGCTATCTCACTGGGTCAAGCGGGTTATCACAATGAGGTCCATCCCGGAAGACTTAACAACACTCATTTCAGGTACTATCGCAATATTTGGACAAAACAATGATTCCCCAAGCGAATGTGTAGGTCTCGAGCGCAATCAGATTAGAATATTTTTTCTGTCCCCTTTATAGTAGACTGCATTTATTTCTATTCATACTTGGCTGGAAAGAGGAAGTTTAGTCTACCGATAGACATGCGAATATTTCCTTGTATTTTGAGCATAAAGTACTCTTTGTTTATTTATTTTCTGGCGCGGATAGATTCATTTTAACGCGTTGTTCTTATTATAAGCAGTTAAAGTTAAGAGTACACGTTAAGTTTCAAATGCAGAGGAAAATTAATTTTTTTTAAAGTTTTAAAGTAATTTTAAATAATGTTTTTTAGCTAGTTTACGCTCGTAATTATGTTGCTGTTTAGATGGTTGACCAGCTGCCATGTTCCAAAAAAGCAGGTTGACTGTAGTTTGGTTGTTTTTGGCCAACGAGTATTTTTCTTCGAGTCAGGATGTTGCCTAAAGCCTGCTTGCTAGTTTGTCAATAGTTTGGAATAGTCGTAATTCAAGGGTGCAAAATGACAAGAAGAGGCTGCGCTCAAACAGTGTCTGTTTTCAGATCTGGAAACCTTTTTGACGGATGTCCTTAAAGGGGAGAATTTGAGCAAGAAAGCAAAAGAGAAAAAGGATGCCTTTATCAAGCGCATTAAAGATGCGAAAACGAGGTATGAGGCAGATTTATGTAGCAATACCTGTGTCTGAACATGATTTTGACTCTTATGATGATGGTATTAAACAAATCTAATGATCTCTGTTCCAGTTACCCTCAAGATTTCAAGGACAAACGTAAGTTTTGATGTGCTTGTATGTTTGTGAATGTGCCTGTGCCTAGGGGAGGTGCCAAAATACAAGCATGGTGAAGTGAACTAGTATGCTGTAGGCTACTATGCAAGTTAGCATTCATTGAATTTGTGAGTCTGTTTACTTAACCATGATATGCAAACATCTATGAATGACATTTTTTTCCCTCTCCTGATGGGAACATGTGAAAAGAGTGCTTTAAAAAGTTTTAAGCCTGCACATGAAGACTGTTCCCTGATCAATTTCGTGTTTCCTTCAGTTGAGATGTGGGTAGAGGGTTGGGTATAGTTTAGCACTTGTGGGCAAGGAAACACTTTACAGCTGTACTATTATAGTGCGACTAGTTCTTTGCTCAGGTATAACATTATACCACAAACGTTTGCATAATTCTTGCTTTGCCATCAGAATGCTCTATAACATATGAAATGATCCGGAAATGCGATTCAAACCGGCTTGTGTTGTAGGAGATCTTCCTTATTAATATCATAAATCTATGCAAAGTGAATATCTAGACAACATGGCCGAGTGCCACTCAAGATCACTGGTTCAAACATGCTTCACCTCCCAGGCACCATGCAATATACACGATATCTGAATTAGAGAAACTTAATGTCTTTTTCTCTTGGAGGATTGAAAATGTGTGCCTATTTTTGGGAATGCTGATAAAGAATCTGTTGTGTAGGAGATGAAGACTTCCCAGAGCCGGACGAAGCAGACACCAATGACGGAGGATCGCTGCACTCAGAGCAGACTGACAGGGATGACGAAAACGCTTATGATGGTGAGTGGAAAATTGTGGGATTTATTGCGACGTTAAAAGTGTTACAGTCAAAGAGGAGCCAGGTGATATCATGTGACTGAGCCACTCTACCCTGGTTTTCTCTCCTGCTAAGTTTGTAACTATGAGTATTATAAAAGAATGATTTCAATTTATTCTGTACACAGATTGCATGTACAGAATTCACATGAATTAAGAAACAAAAAACTCTTTCCGGTTATAAATGAATCACTTATCATCTTTTCTGCAGCCTCAGCTGTCATAACACAGTATCATCGTGGCAGTCCTTTGTCATGTCCTGTCTAGGATTTTTTAGTAGTGGTAGAAAAACACAAAAGCTGAATGAGGTGCTTGAAAGACTGATGTAACCCGGCAACAGTCTCAGGAACGGTTTGAAGGCACAGACGTCAAGGATTTAGCTCTCTTTTGTCTCTGAGCAAATGGTTTATGGTCTGCAGCTCAGACAATGCCGCCCACAGCCAATGTCAATTCAGGCTTCTGTTTTATTAGGTTCTGCTAAATGAACGCTGTTGGTAGACTTTACATTCAAGAAAATCCAATTCATCCGACTCGTTTTGAGTCATGCCACATATCCGATTATTGCATTCTGAAACTCTCAGAATCAAGAGGGTCGGGTGCAGGCTGGGAGTGGTTTGTGTGCATGTATATGGTAGGAAGAGGTTTACAGCTCTAGTGCACTCATGTGTTTTATAGGTCCTTTTGCCCTGTGCTTGCCAGAGAGAACAGCTGTTCAGCTCAAAGATGGGACCGAAGCCTCTTGGTGCACACTGCATTTATTTTGGACAACTTTACTAAAGCAAATGAAGTTATGAGCTCATGCAACTGATAATGCTGCTATTTGGGTAAAGGCATGGAATTTGTCATTTTGTGTGAGATTTCTTCTAGTGAAGAAGAATGTGTCACAGCACACACATCTTAGGTTTTATTTGTTGAGAGTGAGAGCTTCACCTCTGTCACTTGTTTGAGAGCTGTTAGTTTTTACTCTTTTTTTTTTTTTTTTTTTTATACATTCAGCCCATGAAAAGGAAGCTCAATTATAGTGAAGGCAAAGCGTGTCGCCACTATGTATTTGCAGCCTTTAGCAACTGCATTTGCTGCTTTTGAAGTTAGCATTGTAACATGGACAAAGTTCAATCAAAGGGTGTTGTTCATATTAGATGTTTTAAGTCATGGCTTATTGTTATAGGGGGTTTTGTGTTATATTACAGTTCAAATGTTTGAGATCAATATGACTTTCAAAGAAACTGATTCTTTTATTCAGCAAAGAATGCATTCAATTGATCAAAAATGAAAGTAAAGGGATTTATGATGTTAGAAAAGATTTCTATTTCAAAGAAGGCTCTCAACTGCCACACTTCGTTTAGTAACACAACCATTTTATGGTGTATTAATTAAAAGAATGAATTATAATATTAATATATTTATTAATTTTTTACATTTTTATAAGAAGTCTCTTCTGCTCACCAAGGCTTCATTTATTTGATCCAAAATACAGTAAATTATATTTTAATATTTTAAATTATAATTTAATCTATTAAAATAACTGTTTTCTTTTTGAATATATTTTAAAATGCAATTTATTCTTGTGTTGGTAAAGCTGAATTTTCAGCATCATTCCTCCAGTCTTCAGTGTCACGTGCTCCTTCAGAAATCATTCTGATATGCTGATTTGCTGCTCAAGAAACATTTATTATTATTATCAATGTTGAAAACAGTTGGATACAATTTTATTTTTTCAGGATTATTTGATGAATAGAAAGTTGAAAAGAACAGCGTTTATATGAAATATAAAACTTTTGCAGCATTATAAAAGTCTATGCTTTCCTTGCTGAATAAAAGCATTCATTTCTTTCCAAAAAAAAAAAGAATCTCTTACTGACCCCAACCTTTTGAACGGTAGTGATACTGTTACAAAAGCTTTCTACTACATATACATGTATAAATATATATACAATGGGTACGGAAAGTATTCAGACTCCCTTAAAAAATTCACTCTTTGTCATATTGCAGCCATTTGCTAAAATCATTTAAGTTCATTTTTTCCTCATTAATGTACACACAGCCATTTTGGGTTTAAGTCAGGCCTCTGGCTGGGCCATTCAAGAACAGTAATGGAGTTGTTGTGAAGCCACTGCTTCGCCATTTTAGCTGTGTGCTCAGGGTCATTGTTTTGTTGGAAGGTAAACCTTCAGCCCAGTCTGAGGTCCTGAGCACTCTGGAGAAGGTTATCGTCCAGGATATCCCTGTACTTGACTGCATTCATCTTTCCCTCGATTCCCTTTTCCCCACAGCATGATGCTGCCACCACCATGCTTCACTGTTGGGACTGTATTGGACAGGTGATGAGCAGTGCCTGGTTTTCTCCACACATACCACGTAGAATTAAGACCAAAAAGTTCTATCTTGATCTCATCAGACCAGAAAATCTTATTTCTCACCATCTTGGAGTTCTTCAGGTTTTTTTTTTCAAACTCAATGCAGGCTTTCATGTGTCTTGCACTGAGTAGAGGCTTCCGTCGGGCCACTCTGCCATAAAGGCCTGACTGGTGGAGGGCTGCAGTGATGGTTGACTTTCTACAACTTTCTCCCATCTCCCGACTGCATCTCTGGAGCTCAGCCACAGTGATCTTTGGGTTCTTCTTTACCTCTCTCCCCTAGGCTCTTCTCCCCCGATAGCTCAGTTTGGCCGGACGGCCAGCTCTAGGAAGGGTTCTGGTCGTCCCAAACGTCTTCCATTTAAGAATTTTGGAGGGCACTGTGCTCTTAGGAACCTTAAGTGCAGCAGAATTTTTTTTTTGTAACCATGGCCAGATCTGTGCCTTGCCACAATTCTGTCTCTGAGCTCTTCAGGCAGTTCCTTTGACCTCATGATTCTCATTTGCTCTGACATGCACTGTGAGCTGTAAGGTCTTAAATAGACAGGTGTGTGGCTTTCCTAATCAAGTCCAATCAGTATAATCAAACACAGCTGGACTCAAATGAAGGTGTAGAACCATCTCAAGGATGATCAGAAGAAATGGACAGCACCTGAGTTACATATGAGTGTCACAGCAAAGGGTCTGAATACTTAGGACCATGTGATATTTCAGTTTTTCTTTTCTAATAAATCTGCCGAACTGTCAAGAATTCTGTATTTCTCTGTCAATATGGGGTGCTGTGAGTACATTAATGAGGAAAAAAAAGAACTTAAATGGTTTTAGCAAATGGCTTCAATATAACAAAGAGTGAAAAATTTAAGGGGGTCTGAATACTTTCCGTACTTTCTCACTGTATATTATGTGCGTGTTTGTGTGTGTATAAATTTCCTTTCTTATTTTTACTGAAAAATTTTTCTGATCCCAAACTTTAGAGCAGTGTATGTAGAAAATAGTGTATGTTGTGTTTTTATTTTATTTATTTGATTTTATTTTACATATAAGGTAAAGAAAATCAAGTGATGCTCTCTGCCAATGAGTATTATCCAAGTGCTGTGGATGCTATCTTTTTTTTGAGTGTTTTGCCATTGATTGTTCTAAAAGATTGCATGATTTGTGTTTTCTTTGGCAATTGTTCTACCAGACATTTTTTCTACCAGATTGAACAGAAATCAGCTCTAGGGTGTTTAGTTTACTTTTCACTGTCAGCGTGTGTCATGCTCCCTTGACAGCACTTTATACATAATTGCAAACATTCCACAATTGCTGGTGTCATTCATAACACTGCTCCGCTCACTCACACTCATTCAGCAATGAGATGGTTGTGTGTACACAAGAGAGGGGAGGGCAATGTAAACGAGAGGGGAGGTTTGCTTTGAAAACAGACCATGCATCTGTTTCACATACTGCTGTACCTGACAGATCGGTGCATGAAACTCTATCCAGTCCATCCGGGTCTGAATATCTGCTAACTTTAGTCTCGCTCGACATCGACCTTTTGATTTTTAAACCTGAAGGGGGTGGAAGTAGCTTTCTGGTTGCCTTTAGCAAATGTATTATATTTGTTGTGATGACAGGTGCTCCTCTTTGTGGATTCCTCACTGCTAGTCATAAAAAAACAAGTAATATTTAATAAATTTCTGTTCCCCTCTGTTTGTTGAAATCAGGAGGTCAACAGTCTCCTCCAGTGGCAGCTCAAGACCTTCAGTCTGTTTTAAAGAGTGGCTACCTGGAGAAGCGCCGAAAGGGTACGTTACTGTGTTTAAAAACAGATTGTTTGAAAAAAAAAAAAATGCAAAAAATAACCTCCCTTTGACTTATAGATCACAGCTTCTTTGGCAATGAGTGGCAGAAGAGATGGTGCGCCTTAAGCAGCAACATCTTCTACTACTATGGCAGTGAGAAAGGTGGGAAGGCTACTATTATGATCAGATGTGTCATTACAAGTGTTGGGGAAAGTTAACTAAAAGTAAGAAATTGGGGAAAGTTAAGCTAATTGCTTAGTTACTTTTTATGGAAAGTAATGTTACATTACTTTTGCGTTACTTTCTCTCACCTGGGCTTGGCTTGCTTGTTTGTTTTTTAATAACATAAAACACACACACACACAAAAATGAAATTTAAAAAATTGCGACGTTTAAATAAAATAATTTTTACTTATTAGTATGGTTGAATTGAATCAAGTGAGAAAATACATAAGTATATTTGTGAAATTTGCAGGTTTGCTTAATATTCTGAGTTATGATTTGTGCAAGTAAGATGCTTGCATTTTGTGTAAACTTACAATAACCATCATGTTTATTCCGCGCAGTAATGCGTTACTTTACTAGTTACTAAAAAAAGTAATCTGATTACATAACTCGCATTACTTGTAATGCATTGGTCATCTAACACTGCTCATCACCAATTCAATTATATTCAATTTCTCTTTCCTGAATTTTTCAATAATCTGCACTAATGTTCACTAGATAAACAGCAGAAGGGAGAGTTTAATATTGTCGGATACACCGTCAAAATGAACAACACCTTGCGGAAAGATGCAAAGCGAGATTGCTGCTTTGAGATCTCAGCTCCAGACAGGCGTGTATATCAGGTTGGTCACCTCTCATTTCATGTAAAACATCCAGTGTTTATTCTTATCATCAAATGATTATCTTTTATAACACCTTTTTGCTACAGTTCTGTGCTGCATCAGAGAAAGAAGCAAAAGAGTGGGTGGAGCACATTGACTTTTTGATTAAAGGTGCATCATAAAATACTCTCAATCACTAAACTTGGTCTAGCAGGTGTCTTTTTTGCACAAATGCTTAATGTCTTGTATATTTGTTTCACTCAGACATGGGTGGAGTCATTCCTGAAGATGAAGAAGAATATGATGACTGCTTAACTGTGACCCAATCACCCATGCCTGCAATTATCGATGATGACATCTATGAAGAACTTCCTGGTTTGCACCTTAATTTCATATTTGTTTGTGTATTTTAATTTAATTTAATTCCAAAGAGCTTGTCCTATGAAAGGTCACATGGATGCTGAAGTCTATTATATTAAATTATATTATATTATATTATAATTATATTATATATTAATATGATAATTATATTATTATAAGGTATTTTATGATGATTTGTTTAAATTTTGATGTTGAAAATCAACATAAATATTAATGTAAAACCTCTGCGGTTGATTCCCATATGAATGTGGTGGAAAATGGCTATAGAAATTGTGAATTTGGTACATTTCTCTCCGACTGGCACATCTATTCTCTCCGTCTCAGAGGAAGAAGCACCACAGCCTGCTAAACCAATAGTGACCCTGGCCAACAAACCTCCACCACCATCCAACCCTGTGACAGGTAATTACCACTAGGTCACCAGGCCTGTCCATCCCCTTTCCCTGCCCTGCTGTCCCATAACACCACATAGAGCCGGGTGGCTCTCATTTGTCTCTCCAACGTTTTATATATAAAAAAGGACAAAGATAGGAGGTGAAAAAGAAAAAGAAAGGGAGGTGGTCTTTAAATGACAATCATTTCAGGATGGGTACTTGGGAGGTTAGTAGGCGAAGTAACACTGATGACAGGAGTGGGAAGATTGTCTGGACCACAGGAGGGGCCTTCAGGAAGAGACATGGAATTCTTGGTGAATTTTTATTGTTTATTTTTATTTCTTAAAATAATGATATTTAATGTGACATAATAGTCACTGGTAGGACAAACCCTAAACAATACTCTCGCCACCATTTATTTAAAAATGCTTTAGTGGTTTTTCTGTCCCTGTGTGAGGGAAGCATGTATCCTGCCGAGTGCTGGGCACTGGGCAGGGGTTGGTAGGCACTGGCAGGAAGCTGACTCCATTAGTGCACTGTGGCCCACCATGGCCCTCTGCTCCAGGCTCACAGCACAGGAAGTCCTGCTGACAGAAACGATGGCTGAGGCAGGATCTTGTGACAGATGCTCAGGGGAGGAGGCCAGCTAGTGCACTACAAAGAGCCATAATGGAGGGAAAACTACAGGCTTCACGGATCTTGGAAAGCAAGATGATCATTTTTTGACATCTTTTGATAGGGGTTTTTTTTTGCATAATGTTTTAAAATCTTGAAAAGTGGTTGCATTTATGTAACTACTGAGACCAGACCACAGCAGCAGGTGTAACACTAATGTCTGCTTGTTTTTAGATGGAACCCTGAATAAAATCTTAAAGCAGCAGTGGGTATGGTTATATTTAGAAAATAATTATAATAATCTGCCAAATCAGCATAGCTGGGAATCTGGCTGCTATAAAGTCTGTTGCAAGTTATTTACCTTTAGGGGTATTATAAGCGTTTATAAGAGTTTAACGTTTCATCCACAAGATGGTTTTAAGATAGAAAAATAAATGACTGAAACTTAAGCTCAAGGTTATATATAATATATATATATATATATATATATATATATATATATATATATTTTTGGCCATCTCAGATGAACAAAATGTTGGCCTGTAATGTTACATGTTAACTTAAAACATTGTGTAGCTGTAATAAAGGGTCTTTCATTAGAGGGTTTGTTAGTTTCATCCTACCTCTCTGGAGTCACAGCTCAGCAATTTATACTCTCTGCTGCCCACTAGTGGAACTTTCTGAGCCAGAAAAACACTTATATAATAGGGGTCTTTAACTAAGGAGCTCTCAGTGGATAGAGAAATTTGGCAGGGACACTTTAAGCCACATAATAAATGTGTATAGTACCATATGAAAGCATGTAGAGAAAAGCTTGGAATTATCCACAGATTTTTTAAAGGAAGTTAATATTTTGAATTTTGTTCATTAAAGGGATCATTCTCCCAAAGTTTACTCACCATCAAGTTGTTCCAAAGCTGTATGAGTTTCATCTGTTGAACACAAAAGAATATATTTTGAAAAATGTTGGTAACCAAAGAGTTGATGGGAGCCGTTGACTCCCATAGCAGGAAAAAAATGCTAAAAGTTAATGGCTCAACTTGTTTGGAACAACTTGATGATGAGTAAATGATGACAAAATTTGCATTTTTGGGCGAACTATCCCTTTACGGAATCCTGAAAAAGATGCATCACGGTTTCCACACAATGAAGCAACACAACTGTTTCCAACATTTATGATAAGACGAACTATTACATGAGTGCCAAATCAGCATATTAGAATGATTTCTTAAGGATCATGTGATACTGAAGACTGGAAAGTTCAGCTTTGGCATCACAGGAATAAATTATACTTTAAAATATATTAAAGTTAAAACAACAGTTTTGATCAAATAAATGCAGCTTTAGTGATCATAAGAGACTTTCAACATTCATCTCACTGACCCCTAACCTTTGAACAGTGTACAAACATGGACAGACCGATAGATGAGATGGTGTTCAGGCCATCATTTCACCGTCTCTGTCAACGGTAGACTCAGGCTATTACTTGCCAAAATAACCTTGAATCTGGTTACGTGTCGTTTTTGTCAAAATAACCTGCAAGATGTATGATATCCCATCATGTAAGCAAAGTCAACAGTGATTACAAGGGTATTGGTTCCATTTCATCTATTAGATTTTCAATTACAGCCCAAATTTTGCCTTGTTTTAGCCTAGACGTCAGGGCTGTGTTTGGATAACTATTCGACGTCTTTTAAACACAGAGTTGCTTGCTGGGAATTTTGTGATGCATAAATTATATGTATATTGGAACGGCAACTTAAAAGGATGAAATCTTATCACAATCTATTCTTTTTTCGTTATTTAAATATTTCCTTGGTAGCAAGTGATTCATTCAGTCTTCTATTATTCTATCCCGCCGCAGCAGTGAACAAGAGCACAGACTATGAAAACTACTTCCAGGGCTTGTGGGATTGTGCTGGCGACCAACCCGATGAGCTGACCTTCAAGAGAGGAGACACCATCTACATCCTCAGCAAGGTAAGACAGCCGCCATGGCCTGGACACTTCCAGACTCGCCGCATTTGTCACGACCCACGTGATCGAGAAATAATATTTAAAGGTTTATTACCCTGCCCTGTTAGACGTCAGCAGGAAAACATGAATTTGCAAAAAAAACCTTTGTTGAATAAATAGGCCGTGACATCTGGATAACGCATACATGAGTCAGATGCAAAAGGATCGTTTCGGCGTCTCGTGTGCTCGGCAGTGGGGTTTCTGAGTGTGGAAGCTAAATACACCCTCTCTGTGTGCTCGGTGATGGGATTAGTCCTGTCACTACGGAAACCATTTTAGTGCTCTTGGCCCTGAGCAAGGCAGTCTGGCAGCCAGTGGCATTCTGTCACTTCTCTCCATGTCTGCCCACTGTGTGTGTGCATCTCTGAGCTCGTGCGTGTGTGTGTGGGGATTTCAGTATTGGAAGACGGCTCAATGACATGTTCAGTAAGGGCAACCGTACGCAGACCTTTAGCATATACACATCTCAGCCAGTCACCATTTATGGCTGTAATGGTAGTCTGTGTTCTCAGGAAACGCTGAATCCAGCTCTCTATTCGTACCAGGTGTGGCGTAGAAGTGAGTTTGGTTAAAAACTTCCCCTACCTGTCAGCTCCGATGCATATGCAGGCTGTGCAGGTCTGGGTACAGCCCGTGGGGTTTGTACTTGGCGAACAGAATTAGCTCAATACCTCTAAGGGCTACTTAAAACGGCCCAGGCTGCTCCGTTCCCAGAAACAAACTCACTATCTTGTGGTTTGTCTACTTGGCACTGTTGCCATGCAGAGAAGAAATTAAAATAATGTTCTTGCTTTCTTATTTCAGAAAGAGAGATTTTGAGGTATTTTCATATTATCTCTGTTCTGCAGGCTAAGGGAATAGCTGTAAAGACCTTTGCGGGATCTACATATATACTTATAAATATAGGCCTATTCTTTGTATTCATTTTGGCTTCATATGTTTTTAAAAAACTTTAAGACATTTTCATTTTCAAAGTTTAAATTTAATGATTCTAAAAATGTCATGTGGTCTTTATTTAATCAGGCAGGTCAACAATTATTTTTTTTTTTTTTTAACGCTGACAGACTAGCAGGAGAGAAATCAAATCAATACCTAGAGCAATGTATTTATAAACAACAGATACAGAACATATACTTACCTGAAATGCTTGTTTTTAGTTGAAGTAAAAGTGATAACGAATTTTCCCTAACACGTATTAAAGGTGTTGGATAAATATGTATCAAGCTAATTCTGATTTACTTAACTTGTAAAAAATAAATAAAATAAAATGTGTAAATATAATGTCATGTGTTGCAACTCCTCAGTAACTTATTGATATTTATTAAATAATTATTCATGATATTTGTAAGACACATATATCATAAATTATTATTTTAAAAGTTTTTGAGGAGTTGCATGAAGGTCTGCAGGAGACTTCTCTATGATATCATTTCCTGTTTGTTCCTTTCTCTGCTTGTTGGTTGCGCTACATCTTTTTTTGTTGTAGAACTTGAGCAGTGAAGCAGTTATTCATGTATTTACATATTTGTTTAAATTGTTAATATTATGAGAAAGTATCAATAAAGACAGATAAAGCCAAACTCCTAAACATTTCACCCTTATGTTACTCTAAACCTGTATTGACCTTATTTATTCTGTTGGACACAAAAGATGATATTTAGTCACAAGTGTATTTGTAACCAAACTGTAAAAAAAACCCCCAAAAAACATTGAGACATTTCTTAAAATATTATCTTTTGTTCCACAGAAGAAAGAATGTCATACAGGATTCGTTTTGGAGATCTGACAGAATTTCATATTTGGGTGAACTGTCCCTTTAATAAGATTTTCTTTTTAAGATTGTCACAATATCAGGACAGTTTGTCATCCTAATATTTTCAAAATGAATTTTAATACATTAATTAAAAATACTCATTATATACTCCCTCATATGGGAGTTTGATTCTAGGATTACAGACTTATTGGGGCTCGGTTTATTATTGGAAAATGAGCTGATGTGGGTCAGAGGAATATTTATTGCGTGATTATTGCATTAAGAATGAGCGATTTCAAGTATTCCTTGACTGACAATATTTCTTTAAATAAACCAAGATCAAAATTGCATCTTTTTGTACATAAGGATATCGGTGATGGTGCCGTATTTGGTTGCGTTTTGCTTTTTTGTGATTTCACTGGAACTGACTGTGATCAAAGTGGAGGGCTGTATACTGGGATAGCGCTCTGTACTGAATATAATATAATATAATAATATATAATATTAACCCAAATGCCATTGTCTGCCACAGACTAGATCAAAAGGTTTTATAAGCTAATGCAATCTCTTTTTTAATGATTGAAAAATGGAGTATTAAGAGTAAAATCATCTGATTTCTTTCTGCATCAAACATGAGGTTTTCAAGTGGCCTGACAGCTTCATCTGAGATTTTTAGGAGGGCCGAGTTGAATACGTGGTCTGAAGTCCCCCTAAAAAGGCCTAGCGATGCCTACATGATGTCATCTAGTGCGATCCATTAAGTAATGGTGAAAGTTTAGGTCTGCAGAAGTGATTCCACAGGAAAGAAGCTGACAGAAAGAACTGCTGAATGCAGCTTTCCATAATTCTACCCAATTTATTTATATTCATTTTACTAGAGACACTGGAATGTGCAATAGCAAGATAATGTATCTTCAGGAGAAATAGAGATGACATTCAATTTCACCAGTGGCTAAAAATCCATAATTTGTAATGGATATATAAAGCATGCCAATGGGGAAATTATCTCATTCTGTTAAAAGTCAGCAGGCTGTCAGAAAATGACAGAATATGGTCTGAATGGGATCCAGAGGTGATTGAGTTTTTCAGAGCAAGTCTGCCATCTTGTGCCTAAAGTGAGTAAGGCAGCATGTTTAATCATCAAAGAAAATTAGACTTTGGAAGACATGAGTGTTTGGTTTTGCTTCTTATTTCACTAAAACACTATCAAGGCTTCCGTTTGAGCAATGGATCGTGATGTCCATCAGTGGAGTGACCTTGTTGAATTTTTATTTTTTGTTTTCATTATTTACTCATTTTATTATACATATATATATATATATATATATATATATATATATATAAATATAATAAATATAAATATATATATATATATATAATGTATAAATGTATAAATATATTAAAAAAAAAAAATATATATATATATATATATATATATATATATATATATATATATATATATATATGAATTATGATTATAAACCCATCATGTTGCCAAACGATGCTGGGAAAGATCTGCTCGACACGGTCCAGTGATGCTGTGTCGTATTTGTGCCATTTTATGGGTACTGCGCGGCTTGGTTTACCATGAATATTGCAGGCACTCTTTTGTAGCGTAGCCCCTTCCCCCTTCCTTCAGCCAGGCTTGCGGATGACCGTAAAGCTGGTGTGGGTTTAGTGTCCAGCTGTGGCTCACAGGCCATTCAGAGCAGTCTGGGGAACGAGCCAGTGGGGCTATTAGTGGCCTACCTCCTTCCCCTTGGCCATGCAGCAGCTGCAAGTCTAACACCCCACCCCCCTCCATTTACCCCCCTGTCCAGACCCTCAGCGGCTCTGAAAGGGTATTGACCATCAGACCAGGGGGAGGTGTCAGGGCCCTAAATCACACACACCATGCTCTCTTCTTTTCAAAGCAGCCTAGTGTGTGCTGTAAATGATGCTTGGTCAAAATAGTGCGTCACATGGGCCGTCTGGGGTCCTGCAGCATTGTAAACCTCAAAGACCTTCAACATTTCAGTTGAATATGGAATAATAGCCTTATTTTAATAATGCAGGATTTAATTTATTCACCTTATATCAAGTAAATTATACACAAAGAATATTTTAAAGGTCATTTTTGTCTGCTAAACACTAATTTAGCAAGTCTATGTGACCTTAACATGTCGGCTTCCTTAGATGGGCGCTGTGTGTGTGTGCGTGTGTGGGCATGTTGGCGGAGTGTGAGGTCTGCATTGCTTTCCTGTTGGAGACTTATTTGTCACACTCGCCTTCTAATCTGACCCTCCTGCACGCGCACATATTCGCACACACACGGCACCAGACGCTGCTCTGTCAATGAGGTGTGTCTGTATCAAAGGACAGCTACAGGAAGCTTCCGCTTCACCTTTTCACATATGCACTTCCTGTCTCGTTTCACACAGCCCGGACAACTGCCCTGTATTTGGCGGCATGTGTGAATCCTGCTTTACCACGCTGTGCTTTCATCTTTACGTTATTGTGAAGACAACAAAACTGTTTCCAAAATTACACAGTTTGGAGTTAGTAAGATTTTGTAAAATCATACCTTTAAAACCTTTCACTTTTATCTCTACTTGCGTAATTCTGCAAGTATGTACAGCAGGATTTTTCAAGCGATTTAATGACCCCTAAATTTGATGATCACTTTTACAAAATGACTATTTTTAAAATGTAAAGAACACTATATATTTTAAGACTAATTTATACTATGTGAAAAATAGTATATTTATAAAAATATTACATATATATGGAAAAGTGAAATGTTAGTACATTATTAATTAGTGTGTGTGTGTATCTATGTATATGTGAATGCATGTGTATATCTACTAAAAGATTAGTATAAATTATATAGTAAATATTTTATAAAACGTGATAAAGAAAACATTAAATAAGTATTTAATATTAACTTAAAACTGAAATATGAAATATTAAAATGAAATATTGGCCTAATGGTGAGGGAGTTGGGCTTTTAACCTGAAGGTTGCTGGTTCGATTCCCACACCGGCAGGAATTGAAGGTGGGGATTGTGAATGAACAACACTCTCTCCACCTTCGATACCATGACTAAGGTGCCCTTAAGCGAGGCAACTAACCCCTAATTGCCTCACTTGTAAGTCGCTTTGGACAAAAGCGTCTGCTAAATGACTAAATGTAATGTAATGAGCACAGTGGTTCTCGACTATGGAGCCGGGGCCCACTAGGGGGCCTCAGAAAACATCCTTAAAAGTGACTTAAAAGATGACTTAAAAGTATTTAAATTCATAAATTATTGTTAATATTATAAAGTCAAGATGTAAACGATGCAATTTAATACAGCGACACTCCCAGTCTCTGTTAATAGGAAAGTCAACAAGCAGTTTAAAAACAACTGATCTACAAATTTCTAATATATTTTGAAGTTTATTCTCCATATAAGCTTTACAGATAGTTCAAGAAAGATTTATTGAACTCCTATGGTCTGTCAGCTAGTTTTTTTTCTTTTTAGTCTTGTGAGGAGGACGGTGCACATTGAGGACAGTCGGCGGTGGAGAGACGCTCTCCATTACAGTGTGTGTTTCTGCGGCAGCTGTCAGCAGCTACATAACCAGACCTGTGTTTTATAGACAGGTCCGTGGACGCAGGCAGTAAGAGGTTTGCTGGCCGGAGCTGAGCACTATACATTATACAGCAGGAATCACTTAGGCTGCCGGGGTCAAGTAGGGGACCACAAACTTCATATTTAACTTCAGATGGGGTATGATTCAAACCTCATTGCTCTTTCTGAACCGTACAGAGAGAGGTTTTTTTTCTCCGACAGTGAGGTGAAGGATGGAGGTAGAGGAGCAGTGAGTGTCTTGTCAGCTTTGGGGAGATCAAAGACCTGAATGTCAGAGAGAAAAAAAGGCTATAAATGTCAGTCAGAGGACCCTGGATTGAGATGTTTCAGGGTTTCACTGTAGCTGACCGTTCTTTTCAAGAACAACAAACGAGAGACTGTTTATGAGGGAACTTTTTCAGAAAGACAATTGATGTTGCTGATTCGCAGCCAGGGCCTTCTCTATACTGCCCTACAAAGGCAAAGCACAGTAACGACACCAAAACTAGAGCTAATATTCATTTGATACTTTTACATTTTCACACACAGATTCTGAACAAACCCTGTGATCTATCCCGTGCCAAACTCATCCATCTCAGGACAGATCATAGTTTAAGAGACCCCGTTGCTCAGCTTTGACAAAATTTGTTACTTCACTTTGTCTTCGCAAGATAGTATAGTATTACCTCGGGATTTTCGTTGTTTTGATTCCAAGCACACCAAATGTAATGAATGCCTTTTATGAGACCCCCCTTCCTAAAATGTAAAGTTTTCTAAATATTTCCAAGCATATAAACCAGTTTATACGGTGTGATTTTAACAAAATTAACAAAATAATTGTTTCTGAAGTTATAATACCGCTCAAAAAGTATTGGGTCAGCATGTGCTTTTTTTTTTTTTTTTTTTTAAATTATTTTTTTATTAAAAAATGAATACATTTAATATGTATGTTACAATACATATCCAATTCAAATAAAAACTGTTCTTTTGAACTTTATGTTCATCAAAGAATCCAGAAAAACTCATGCTATTTAAGCAGGAATGTTTCTTGAGCAGCAAATCATCATATCAGATTGATTTCTGAAGGATCATGTGACACTGAAGACTGGAGGAATGATGCTGAATATTCAGCTTTGCATCACAGGAATAATTACGTTTAAAAATATATTAAAATAGAAAATAGTTCTTTTAAATTGTAATAACATTTCACAGTATTACTGCTTTCACTGTATTTTTTTTATCAGATTAATTCCGGCTCAAAAACGTTTTCCACAATCAATATACTACAGTAGTCTATATATGGTAATTAGCTTTTTTTAATTGTCATTTTGCTAAATCTAAATGGTTATCATTTGGATAGTTTAAAGTATAACACTTTTGTTTTGTTTTTTTATTTTTATATTATATTTGTATTTTTTTATTATTTATTTATGTTATTATTTTTGTATTTTTCTCTTACTGTTAAAACTGACCGTCAATAGAATAAACATAATTGCAATGAATTATATAATGAAGGCACAATGAAGTAGTAATATTAGCACATTTGTATATTAAGCACCAATGTTATAAATGCACTTGTTAACTTCGACAGCCCTAAAACACATTTCGTTTTTTTTTTTTTTTTCTCTCACGGATCCCCCAACACCCCCTTGCAGTTCAGTAGGGGTCCAGTTTGTCCGGCTCTTCCAAAGGTCTGCTGGGAAATGGAGTTTCCTGTAGTTTTATATGGAGTTCATACACACTTTGTTTTAGTTCATCTAACGTCCATTTCAGTCCCCTCTCCCTTCCTCCCTAGATTCTCCTTTTTGAAAGAAAACTCAATGTGGCCTGACAGATCCGCCTCAGTGTAACCCCAGAGTTTAGAAGGCGTCTGTGAGAAACAGAGTATCGTGGAAAAAAACACCGGGTTTAGTAGCTTTGAAGTGAATGGCACCGAGTGATCTGTTTGTAATTATGGAATAAAGAAAGAGAGACGGATGGACGGATCTTATCTGGTTCTTATCTTTATGGTTATCTTTTCCATGAGCTGGAGAAGAGCTGATCTGTCTCTGTACGTAAAGAAAAGGACTCTGTCCGCGGGCTCACAGATTTGTTGTGCTTCATGCGAAATATATCGCCCGTTCACATTCTCTTGTGTAATCTTTATAGGTCCTATGGGCCTTGTGTCCTTGAATTGGCCTTGGAAAGACAGACAGAACGGAGGAGATTGGGAGGGGTGCGGAAAGAATGGGGGGTAGGGATGTACGGATAGACAGTATGAGAAGAAAATGAGGCAAACCCCGAAGATGAACGGGTAAATTGTCTATATATATTGACAGATTCCGTCCCCCTGAGCGTTGACCTATGAGATTTGACCTCGCTGATTGTGTCACTGCTCTGATTGGCCTCAACAGTGAGTGAGTTTAATGAACGCCAGTTATCGGTTTTTCTGTGTTTTTTTTTTTCCACAGGAATACGACATGTTTGGTTGGTGGGTGGGGGAGATGAAAGGGGTCATCGGGATCGTGCCTAAGGAGTATCTCATGGAACTGTATGTGGTGTAAGGGCTCTGAAGTGAGTAAATGAATGGCAGCTCATATGCCCTGTTTTTCAATGCTGATATATCTAATCTGTTCATTTCTATATGTTTTATTACACTGTAGTAGATAAAACAGATTATTAGGGTATGTTTCACAAGAAAATACTTGGCCTGTTCCATATTTAATTCAATGTGTTTCTGTTGCATTTCTGTTGTTTCGTTATCAAAGTATAGTATTTTTCATTTTTGTTCATTTCTAGGAATCTCTAATGACCTGCCGTTGTAGCTTCATGTTCCTCAAGTCTCATGCTGTGTTTCTATTATTTAATGTTTTATGTGAAGCAAACTGCATTTTCAAAAGCACAATTAACTGTATGTTCTATGAAGGATGTGATATTTTTCTCTAATTATTTAATTAACGTGCTCTAATATTTAATAGGAATTGGTGGTGTTCTAAGCAAAAAAGAAAAAGTGAAATAAAGCTTGCATGTTAACGCCATCACAAAATGTTCTGGAGCTTTCTTTTGTAGCAGATTGTAGCCACCAGGTGGCAGCAGCGTATAATGTTCTTTTTAATGAGCTTGCATCACAATATTTCAGGGCAGATGTGGAATGTCTTCATTTGCTACTCCATTTGATTCCTCTGTAGGAACAGACAACACAAGACAGGTTTCTACACAGGCTGTAAGTCCTGTTTGTACGTTAGCTGTACGTAACGAACTGATGGGAAACAAAATCTCTGACCTTTTTCTGCAGAACATTACAAACAAATCAAATCGCAGTTATTCAGATGTGGAATTAATTATCTGCTGTAGGAGAACTGTTTGGCAAATCGGATCGTATCTTCATGGACCGCTGCTTTGACATCCACAAATATCTGGGCACTGAAGTGAGAAACTTAATTAAAACACATGTCAGGCCGTTACCTTCTCTGCCAGGAAGAATGTATCCAAACGAAGTGTTACTATTAGCATATTAACTTGCTCAGTCAAGCTTTACACAATAAATACTAAAGACATTTTAATTTGATCATTGTGTAAGTGTTTTAGATATTAGTTGATAAACAATTAGAGCCGGACCTGCTGTTAAAGGTAGTTTAAATTGAATTTAAATCAAATGTTGACACTGTTTAACATATAGATATTTTATAAACGTTTATTATTAACATTAGCCAGATATACTAATAATACTAGAATCTCACAAAGAAATGTCATATTCAATACCAAAACCATAAGAAAATATTAAATAATTATATTGTATATTACATACCCTCTTCATCTGAGATTCTCATAAATATCATATATATATTTTAAAAGTAAAATATAAAAAACATTTAGTACATCAAATTGTGTCACAATGATTGCTGTAGAAATTAATATAATGTAAAGTAATGAAAATTAGATTTTATTTTGTATCACATTAGGCTGCTGAATTGAGTGGGTTAAATGGGTTTGTTTATCATATGCCAGAATGCAGTATATATGTTATATTTATTTATAATATAATATAATTTATATATTTGCTCTTAATATTTTTGCACCAGGTACTAAAGCTAAAGTTATAATTATAATATATTATACGTAACACTTTACAATAAGGTTCATTAATTAACATTTACTAATACATTATTAAAATCTTGTTAACATTAGCTAATGCACCGTGAACTAACATGAACAAACTATGAACAACTGTATTTTCATTAACATTAACGAAGATTAGTAAATACAGTAACAAATGTATCGTTCATGTTAGTTAATAAATTAACTAATGCTTAACTACTGAACCTTATTGTAAAGTGTTACCATATTATATATTTAATTTTTTATATTATATATTTTAGGATTTCTTATTCTTTTCTAACATATAGCCTAATAATGAAATGAATTAAAAACAAAGCAGTATTAATTAAGAATAAATTCCACTATATGTGTGCTATTTCTTCACTCTTTAGCTGTGTTTCCTGGTCATTTATTGGAAGGCTGAAATCTGGAACACAGTGACGTTCCTGATTGAACTCGTCCAGTCTGTTAAAGAATCAGGACTAATGAAGGAGCACAGGGTGGAGAGGATGTTTCCACTGAGCCTTGTGTGTGTTAAATTCACATCACATGTCAGCAGCTGACTCCTCTCTGTCAGGGAAGGAGAGGAAAGGAGAGGACAGGATGTTAGTTGTGAGAGGGGTGGAGGAAAGACACCTGTCGAGGGAGGTGGGGATTCATTAGTATTCATTATACATTTCGCACCAGTTCCTAAGCAGCGCGCAGAGAGGAGGGGCACCATCCGTCTCCTCCAGAGAGATAAACAGAGAGGAGTGTGATGGCAGAGACAGTTTGCCATGTGCAACAGACTTGCACTCGGAAAAAAAAACCATGCCTCCCGTCATCACGGAAATGAACTGGAGCGGGACAAAAACACCCCAAAATGAATAAAAATTGCCCCCAAAATTTAAGATATATGGGGCAAAAAGGTACTTGTATGACCTCTTGTTTTAAATATTCATAGCAAGATATAGAGTGCTGTTTTCCCGAATATCAGCACGATTGCAAATGTGATAGCCTATCGATTTCATACAACAGTTCAACAAACAAGAAGTTAGGTTTTAGGTGACTTTATTTTAGACTTTGTCTGTTTTTGCTCTTTTTCGCCTACAAAAATAGTTTGTTTAATTGCGCATGTCCAAGCGTCACAGTGATGTGTCGTCACTGAATGAATCCGCGTTTTGAACGAGTCGTTTGACTGAATGATGAGGGGGCCCTCCGACAGATTCTTTAAAAGAATTGCAAAGGCTTAATAAATAAAGCTTTATAGAAATATGGAAGCGAATAAAAAAAAAAAATCATGAATTAATTTTTTGTGAATGTGAAAGCCAATTCAAAATATTAATAAATACTACAATCGTATATAAATGACAAAACATTTGACACTGTATGGACATTTTTTAAAAAAAAATTCAGATCGTTTGTGTTCCACAGAAGAAAGAAAGACAGATGGGTTTGGATTCACATCCCTATTAAGTATTCCTGTCGACAACGAAGGTAAAACTGAACAACTCTCTTCAGCGAAACAACTAGTGCAAGATTGCAGTAGAATGTTTACACGTAGATCGTGTTCTACACTCGTTTCCGTTCAGGTCCTGTTTTGTAGAGGCTGGGAGTTTGCGGCAGCAGATGGGCTGTCCTGCTGCGTGCCTGATTGAAACACAGAAGCTGGAGCCGACTCATAACAACATCACCGGCTCCTGTCAGGGAACAAATCAGCCTTCCCGCGGCTCTGCTGCAGGGAACACGACTCTGCTCGGAAAGCTTGGCCAAGGGCACAAAGGGTCCTCACGTTTTAGGACTGCCTGGCTGTCACTGTTTACAAGCTCCGTGTACTTGCAGATGATGATGATGAGCTGCAGATGCAGGGCCGTATGTGGACTGCACTGCAGATATTGAAGTATTGATTATATAAGCTGGTCCAAATAGGCTGGTCACTATTGATCACAGGTTTGACGATAAAAGCTCAGGTTAATGAGGTCACACTTGAATCACAGTTTTATATAGTAAAACTATATGTGACTGTAGAGACATCTAGGCCTTGATTTTTACCACACTGATGGGCAGCATTTGTGGTTGAACAAAGCCGGGTGGAGTGCCTTTGTCTCTTGTGCTGATGATATAGTGAGCTGGAGGCTCAGAGCAGAATGATATGAAGCCAACCCTCTGTCCTCTGGGTGACATTCAAAGGCTCCATAAATCCTGCTCTTTATGGGGCCAGTTTGCCATAAATCCCACAACCTAATTGGAGATGTAATGAATTACCATAATTAGTCATAGGCGGTTTTACATTAAACGGGAGGTGTGTGTGCCGCAGGGAGCAGTCCATCATGGGGGACGGAAATCTGTGTTCGTTGAAAGCAGAGATTTCACTGGAAGTTTCCCCAGTTGTCTAATCAGAGATCAGACGTGTGTGATTTTAAGTTTCAAACCCAAAAGGGTGATTAGGGCATAATCTGGTGTTTTTTTCCTCTAAAATCCTCTCAGAGGATATCATAGGATATCCTAGATCAGAGGATATTTTGGTGTATTTTCTTTTCATTACTCCAGTTTCACAAATAATTACACAGAAATGGCAAGTAACACATTTTCTACTCGAGTAAACTTTGGGGGCATTTACATGACATCATTTTCAACTAAAAATGGAAAATTTTAATGTATGCATGCACACGATAACAGCGTTTTGGGGGCCTAAAAACGTAAACTAAGTTAAAACGGCTTTCAAAGTGCACGTTTTTGAAAACTATATCCTTTCTGGGTAAAGTACAAAAATGCGAATTTATGAAAACGCTGACATTGTCCGCATGCATGTGTTCAGTCGCCACCTACTGGCCTGGCATGCAAACTACAGCAATTTTAATAGTTTTTGTGGATCATTATCACAGTTTTGACTACATTATACCCTTAGTTTTTTGTAACTTTGAGGGTTTTTTTTAAAACTGTGTTTTACTTTTTACAGACGGGGCAATCTTTCCATCTTTTTCTCTTTCAGCAAAATTTATCCAGTGATGAAAGAGCTACCGTGCTGGCTGTCGTCGTGGGCCGTTTTGCTAAATATTACCATTTGATTTTATTGCCTAATAAATGATTTGGTTAATGGATCTGCACTCCTTCCCCTGCTCTGCTTCGGACAGCTGCATATCCTTTATTACAATTTGTTGGAAAAATATAGGTTTCATAAGTAAATGCCACAGAACAATTAATCTGCAGCGCATTAAATTCTAGTAACGATGCTAAAACGCTAATAATTAAAACGGCAACTGGAAAAGAAGTTTGATGCGTCAAGTTGAAAATAGTGCAGAGAGTGCAAAGTTGAGAGCAGGTGCCCTTCTGGTTTAACTGCTCAATTCGGTAATGATGCCGTTTATATGAGCTAACACTGTAAAAGAAAATGACCGTTCACAGATGGATTATGTCGTTATTTGTGCTGAACACATCTGCAGAACGTGCTCAGGATTTAAGGGAAATTATACTGAATTTGTTTTGCACAGCCTATTTGATTAGTGTGTGCATGAAATGGATTAACGATATTAAAGGCATATTTTCAATCACTCTTCAATCAATTAGTCTTTAGCATACTTTTAAAAAGAGTACTTGTTATGGAAAGAATACATGTATATTATGAACAATGTAATGTTTTGTACACTTCATTGTCATTTTTAAATACATTTGTAATCAGTACATTAAATATTAACTTTCAATGTAATATCAAATAACACACCTCAGTTGAAATCATAATCAAGTATTTTACTTTCTTTTTTACTATGTTAGTCAGCAGATCAAAATAAGTGTATGCCAAAAAACAAAAGATTATTAAAACATAATTATTTAAAATGTACTTTAAAGTAAAGCGTAATTTGATCTTACTTTAAATGCACTTTTTAAAAGTGTTCTTGTGTTAGGAAACATGTTCATGAATGTTTACTCTCTTCCAGTGCACTTTTATTTCATTAATATTATATTGTCTGCAAATACAGTTTTTACTGTCCTTGCAGTAAAGCGTTTAAGATTACTTTTAAGATTTGAAGTGCACATTTAATACAGTTACGTGCACTTCTCTTTCACAAGAACATTTACTCACGGTCATATAATGAATGTCCGTAGGGTACAATGTGAAATGTTGTTTTGAGCCCCATTTTCAAAATTTCTTATTTTGTATTCTGTAAGTCCAACAAAAGTAATAACTTTAAATATCAATTTAAATATTTTTTTTCTGCCTTTTTAGGTGTACATATGATTTATTACCATATAACTGAAGAGCATTGTGGTGTTTTATGACCTCTTTGCTCATTTATCCAGAACTATTCACACCTTTATTGCTTGCCCCCTTTTTTCTCTCTATTTTACCTTCATTCACACACACACACACACACTTACAGAATGGCTCACCTCACTAACTCTCTTGGAAATAACAGGGGCTTATTTATGTGGTATCCCCAGGCGTTCCTCAGGGAAATATACTACTTTTCCTACTGGCCTCCTGTCAGCATCCCATTAAGGCCCTGTCTTCATTTTACGCCTCTAAATCTGATGCAGACACCACTGAAATGTAAGCAAATATTAATTGGGGTCAGTCGCAGCAGATGCAACTCATGCAGGCATCTAATGTAAAGTACCTTTGTGGACCCGTGGCATTACAGAGAAGGGTGCTGACGCCTCACATTTTCCACGTATGCTGGCAATGGCTGCGATGATTCATA
This sequence comes from Opsariichthys bidens, assembly GCA_037194245.1. Taxonomy (NCBI): domain Eukaryota; kingdom Metazoa; phylum Chordata; class Actinopteri; order Cypriniformes; family Xenocyprididae; genus Opsariichthys; species Opsariichthys bidens. The sequence goes on along the minus strand of CM074304.1, from coordinate 6,368,722 downwards.
ATGGTCGCAGAGCTTGGCCTTCATATTTTACCAGGCAAGTGTTTTATCAATTAAAGGAAACGCTGTGATGGTACCCTTGTGCCACGGAGAATTTAGCTTTAGACCTGTGTAACTGCCTCGGACTGACCCGATTGTTAAGTTGCACAGTCACAAGAGGGCATTTGTGTTATTCACCTGATAGCCTTCTAACCATCTATCCAGACACGATAAAGCAACAAAAGATAAAAACACATAGACATTTTTTCCATGTAAATTGGAGTATTTGTCCTAACTAGTTGCGATGAGTGCCAGGACATTTTGTTGAATGCTTTTCTGCAGCATATAGTGCAATGTTCGAGTTCCAGAAGAACTTAATTTTCTCCATAGAAAAATAGATTTTTTAGCAATAACTTAATTATTTAAAGACATGCATACTGTGAGTTAGAAGGTTGTTAATCGATGCGACATGCTTTTGCTGAAGCCATTCGTTTTCATTATTTCAACTTATTTTTAAAATAATTATGTTCAACAGTGGAATTCATAGTAAAAAAAAAAACTATAGTACCCATGATGCTGTACAGAAACTCCACCAATCAGTCACTGCGAGCAAATCTTTTCATAAGAGCTTGCAAAATTGCAAAATGAAGAAAACAAGTTGGCCTCACTATGCTGTCAAAATACTTAAAAATTTGTGTGAACATATATATATATATATATATATATATATACCCTCACCTTAAGGATTATTAGGAACACCTGTTCAATTTCTCATTAATGCAATTATCTAATCAACCAATCACATGGCAGTTGCTTCAATGCATTTAGGCGTGTGGTCCTGGTCAAGACAATCTCCTGAACTCCAAACTGAATGTCAGAATGGGAAAGAAAGGTGATTTAAACAATTTTGAGCGTGGCATGGTTGTTGGTGCCAGACGGGCCGGTCTGAGTATTTTACAATCTGCTCAGTTACTGGGATTTTCACGCACAACCATTTCTAGGGTTTACAAAGAATGGTGTGAAAAGGGAAAAACATCCAGTATGCGGCAGTCCTGTGGGCGAAAATGCCTTGTTGATGCTAGAGGTCAGAGGAGAATGAGCCGACTGATTCCAGCTGATAGAAGAGCAACTTTGACTGAAATAACCACTCGTTACAACCGAGGTCTGCAGCAAAGAATTTGTAAAGCCACAACACGCACAACCTTGAGGCGGATGGGCTACAACAGCAGAAGACCCCACCGGGTACCACTCATCTCCACTACAAATAGGAAAAAGAGGCTACAATTTGCATGAGCTCACCAAAATTGGACAGTTGAAGACTGGAAAAATGTTGTCTGGTCTGATGAGTCTCGATTTCTGTTGAGACATTCAGATGGTGGAGTCAGAATTTGGCGTAAACAGAATGAGAACATGGATCCATCATGCCTTGTTACCACCAGCATTGTTTCTGACCATGTCCATCCCTTTATGACCACCATGTACCCATCCTCTGATGGCTACTTCCAGCAGGATAATGCACCATGTCACAAAGCTCGAATCATTTCAGATTGGTTTCTTGAACATGACAATGAGTTCACTGTACTAAAATGGCCCCCACAGTCACCAGATCTCAACCCAACAGAGCATCTTTGGGATGTGGTGGAACGGGAGCTTCGTGCCCTGGATGTGCATCCCACAAATCTCCATCAACTGCAAGATGCTATCCTATCAATATGGGCCAACATTTCTAAAGAATGCTTTCAGGACCTTGTTGAATCAATGCCGTAGAATTAAGGCAGTTCTGAAGGCGAAAGGGGGTCAATCAAACACAGTATTAGTATGGTGTTCCTAATAATCCTTTAGGTGTGTGTATATATATATATATATATATATATATATATATATATTTTTTTTTTTTTTTGCATGTTTGTCACACTTGAATGTTTCAGATCATCAAACAAATTTAAATATTAATTAAAGATAACAAGTAAACACAAAATGCAGTTTTTAAATGAAGGTTGTTATTATTAAGGGAAAACAAAATCCAAACCTACATGGCCCTGTGTGAAAGTGTTTGCCCGACCAGTTAAAACTTAACTGTGGTTTGTCACACCTGAGTTCAATTTCTCTAGCCACACCCAGGCCTGATTACTGCCACACCTGTTCTCTATCAAGAAATCACTTTAAACAGGACCTGCCTGACAAAGTGAAGTAGACCAAAAGATCTTCATAAGCCACATGACATCATGCCGAGATCCAAAGAAATTCAGGAACAAATGACAAAGAAAGTAATTGAGATCTATCTGTCTGGAAAAGGTTATGAACCCATTTCTAAAGCTTTGGGACTCCAACGAACCACAGTGAGAACCATTATCCACAGAACAGTGGTGAACCTTCCCAGGAGTCGCCAGCCGACCAAAATTACACCAAAGCGCAGCGACAACTCACATAAACACACATTGAAGGGATACCCAAAAATGAAAATCTCACCCTCAAGCCATCTATAGGTGTATATGACAATCTTATTTCATATGAACACAATCGGAGCTTTTTAAAAATATCCTTAGTACTCCAAGGCTTATAATGGTTGTGAATGGGGGGCCGCATTTGAAGCAAAAAATAATGCATTCAAATGATAATTTAGTAGTACATATATTAATGTGGTAATACATACGGCTCCAGAGGGTTAATAAACGCCTTCTGAAATGGCGCCATGCGTTTTTGTAAGAAATTTTTTAAAAACTTCATAAATTCAAATAACTAGCTTCCGGCAGACGGCCGTACGCATAACGCTTCAAGTCAACTTGTGCCAAATGAGTAATCCTCGGACAGGATGTATGACACAGGATGTTGGAGTATTGTAAGCTTAGATGCCTCTCGCTGTTCAAACAAATAGGGGTGTGCAACAATTTTAAGCTCCTCTTTTCTTATTGACATTTCTCTTTAAAAATGATCATTTCACACTTGTTTCAGACTCGTTTTGATAATCCATGACGGTGATTTGTCATGGATTGTGTTTGTCGTTATGTTGTGCATCAGGTCAAAGGATACTCTTCCGTCACAAATCGACTTGCGCATTCTGCATATGGCTGTCCGTCGGAAGCTAGTTATTTGAATTTATAAAGTTTTAAATATGGATATTGTTCTTTCAAAAACACATCATTTCGCTTCAGAAAGCCTTTATTAACTCCTCGGAGTCGTATGGATTACTTTTTATATGGATGGATGCATTATTTTTGGCTTCAAACCATGGCCCCCCATTCACAACCATTCCTTGGACGACTAAGGGTATTTTTTAAATATATCTCCGTCTGTGTTCGTCTGAAAGAAGACAGTACATATAGGATGGATTGAGGGTGAGTAAATCATGGGATAATTTTCATTTTTTGGGTGAACTATCCTTTGAAACATTAAATATGTTTCAGTTGGATATGATTGGGTTAACTCATACAGTAGCTTTACGTTTAGTGGGCACAGATAAATTGCTTGCTTGTCACATTGCAGTGAGTCAGGACTCCGAAATTTGCACCCCTTGCTGGTAGATGCATATTTGTACCAATACAATGGAAAAGATCATCTTTGCATATTGAACTATTCAGATGTATGCAAACAATATATAAACTTATTTATTTGTATTTTAACTGTGACAAATTATTTTTGGAGGGTTGTTAAAAGGCTTTTTCCCAGATGAAAACCTCCAGGTCACATACATCTAAGGGGTCATGTGCCAGCTGAGCAACTGCCATTGAGATGAATGGAAATGCTAACAGATTAGGTTAGGAAATAACGTAAAATGCTTTAGTTTTGAACTTGTTGCTGGTGTATGTTCAGCTATCATGTGGGAAGTACCATTATTTAGCACTCACAACTTTATAAGTGCACCATTCCTTTAACATTTACAGTGACTTTGGAAGAATGAGAGTCAAATTTGACCTCCTCGATTTGCAGTATCAGGGTGATTTGAGGAACACGTTTTATGAGGTGTTGTCTGCAATCAGCTGCTTTGAGTTAAATCAGTGACAAGACTGCAGAGGAAAGGGATGGGTAATTCATTAAAAGCCCTGCCCAGCAGACCCCGGGCCATTATTAATTGTTGTTTGTCAAGCTGCTTGTTCATTTGGCTGTGGTGATGGCAGTGTACAGCCAGGTCTCATTCATCAGAGGAACAGCGAGATCCCTCCAATGACTTTTCAAAAGGTTCTAGTGACCCAAACTGATGCTTAAATCAGTTTAAATAAACTCTAAATAGGAGAATAAGTTTAATACTATTAATTTTTTTAATACTATTACTCTGCAAAAATAGTTGCCTTTAGCATTTTTTTTGTCTTTTTCTTACATTTTTCAATTCACTTAAAAAGCAAAATTGAACAAAATATTATTAATATTCTTAGTAACACTTTAGAGTCCAATTCTCACTTTTAACTAGTTGCTTATTAACATGCATATTACAAGGATACTGGCTGTTTATTAGTACTGATAAAGCACATATTAATGCCTAACTCTGTATGACCATATTCTACATCCTTTAATCCTATACCCAAAACATAAACTTAGCCTTACTAACTATTAATAAGCAGTAATTAGTAGTTTGAGGCAAAAGTTGTAGTCAGTAGTTAATGAGAATTGGACCCTAAAGTGTGACTGAAAATACTATTGTAGATTTTTTTCTTTTACTATTTGAGCAAATGGGAAAGCAAAAATTATATTTGTTGTAGTTTCTTTTCACTAGCTATAGAAGTTTAACCAACTATGATAACTTCCACTTCTGAGAACCCTGAAAATGTGAAAAGAGTCCATAGAAACTTGAAGGGTTAGTTCACCTAAAAATGAAAATTCTGTCATTAATTACTTATATCGTTCCAAACCCGAACATCTTCAGAACACATATTTTTTTAATGAAATCTGAGAGCTCTCTGGTCTCCGACTGCAACATTATTACCACTTTCAAGGTCCAGAAAGGTAGTAGAGACATTGTTAAAATAGTGTGGTTCATCCTTAATGTTGTGATGCAATGACATTACTTTTTGTGTGCATGCAAAAAAAAAAAAAACATTAAAAACTTTATTCAACAATTTCTTCTCTTCCATGTCAGTGTCCTACGCTGTTCACGACACTGTTTTCTGCAGTGCTGCTATACCTAAATTAACTAGACTAATAACTACTGATATTTGCAATGGAATGAATCAATAATATATAGAATAAGTTGGACAATGACACCATTTACATCATTAATGTAAAGCTACTTTGCCACAATTTGCATTGTAAAAAGCGCTATATAAATTAAGATGACTTGACTTGACTTGACTTGACATAGTAAATACAGTGCAGTGCTTCCTGGTTCAATGTCAGAACGCTGGCTCAGTATTATTTTTGTTAGTTTTTTGTCATCTTGTTCCGAAGATGAACGAAAGTCATACGGGCTTGGAAAGACACAAGTGAGTATCACTGTTAAAAGATTACTGTAAATTTTACAGTATAATACTGGCAGCGGGGTTGCCAGCCAGTTACTGTAAAATTTACAGTAGTGTTACTGTAATTTAATTTACAGAATTTCTCTGTATTCTCTGATTACAGTAAATAACTGTATTTTTTCAATTACGAAGGGTCAGTTTACAGCAATATTCTGTAAATTTGAGTCAAACCCATGATCCCAGAATGCATTGCAGTTTACAGCAATATGCTGTATTATTGAAAAACAGCCAGCGGCTGTAAAATAATGCTGTAATTTTTACAGTGTAATTAATGACAGGATTTTCATTTTTGGGTACATTTAATTCAAGTAAGGTACCTTTCAATGTTATTTTAGTATTATGTATATACTGTTTATTAATATATTGAATTTGCTTTTGTTTTTAAAGTTTTGATTTTAATTTTAGTTCATTTTAGCATTGTTTAGTGTGTCTTTGTCAGTTTATTCTTCAGCTTACTAAACTTCTTTTTAGGTTATTTGCCAAGGCAGTTTTCAGTGTTTAAGTTTACATTTAATATTTATATTTCATTTTTATTTATATAAATCATTATAGTTAACATAATAACAAAAATAGTAAAAATCATGAAAATAAGACTGTTTTTGGCTTTATTTGACTAGATTGTTTCTCCCTAAATCGTCTCTTTGTAGTCGATGGTGTCATTTAACTGAATCTAAAAGGAGTAAAACTCTGTGTTCACACTGTGTGGTTGGAGATCATTTTTTTCTCAAGCAGGGTGCATGTCATCATCCTAGTGCCTGGTGTCATGTTTAAGACCCCCCAATGGAGAGAGAGAGAGAGAGCAAATAGCATTGAGAGAGAGTGCCTGTGTGTGTGCATGTGTAAGAATGAATCCTTGCTTGGCCATCAGAGGTGATATATGTGCCAAATTTTCTCCCAGAATAAATCAGGGCCATCAGCATGACAAGCGTTTTTCCACCTGCTATAAACATCTCTCCCACGCGCTCGTCTGTCCCAGCGTTGCAGAATATTTACTGGGCTGCTCCCCTGTTTACTGCTATGGCACACCTGACTCTGATTGCCAGAAAAGTGTCCAGCTTGGCATGCTAACGCTTGTTAGCGCATGACTGATGGTCCTGTGTGTTTGTAGTGTGAGCTAGCCAATGAGAAGACAAACCAGCCATCTGATACTATAGTCATCTGAGACCAGAGGCAGCTGCCAAACTCTGGTTGGACTGGTCAATGTTACAGCATCCAGACACACACATTTTTAACTATCAAGCTCAGCGTTGTGATTTACAGTACAGCTGGGATTTGGGTCGAGGAAGTGAGCATTTAGGATAAGTTAGGAACGTGTATTTTGATCAGTTTGGTCATTCATGGTTGGGTTGTGTTCTTCTGAGGAGCTGCCAAAGTGTCCCTGAAGTGATTTAGCACCTCAAGCCCAAGAGGTTGCTCACATCTGTCAGGGCTTGCTGGAGAGGCGCTGGCATGTGACTTATGCCACAGAGAGGTCATGGGCATGTTGCGTTCTTTGATATAACACTGTGAATGCTTCTCAGATGTCTGACTGAGTCAGGAGAAGTCAAGCAGATCATTTCACTGCGATGCTGTGCTGTTCAAACTTATAAATTATAAAAAGAGGCAATGTTTTAAAGGTATATGCTCCTACAAAGGAAGGAATAATGCTGTGATGCTTTTGAAAAGTTGATTTAAAATGCTGCACACACTCATGAGTTGAAGACTCCAGTCGTATCAGTAGTCTAATAAAAGCACTTGATGGTACGTGGAGGTGCCTGCCATGTTGAGATCACATGACCGGCTGAAAACATCTTTAGTGATGCCAACGGGCTAAAGCTAGCAGCGAATGTTAGAGAAAATGGATAAAACTAGCAATATCAAAGCACTTAAATTGTTTTTGACATACAATACTTTAAGGGAAATATTCACCCACTGAAGAAAGAGAGAATAATAGGTTATAAAACTGATTTTAAGATGAAAACAAAAGATTAAGAATCTACTTGACAGAGAGCGGCAAACAGGAAATGACGCCCAAACCTAATTTATTTAAACAACGTAATATAGAATTTTATTTTGTTTGTAATCGGCTATAACATGAAAATAGTTATCAGCTTATCTTTATTGGCTAGAATTTTCATATTTCTGATTTTACTTGATTTTTTCATGCTGTCAATGTCTACACGGTGACTTCATTTATGCAGATTCAATATATCTATCTCTAATGACCCTACCAAATGAAAAACAGGATAAAATAAAGATTCCAGTGCCCTTATTCTAAAATACATTTCTCTAAACTTATATTCTAGTCCACTCTGGAATTCTCTAGATTACTACATCTCACTGTAGCCACATTCAACACCACAGGTCCAAAATGTGTGCATTTAATTTCTCTCCCACATGTACACAACGTCACTTCAGTTCTTACTGAAGGAATTCCTTCTGAAACAATTACCTGAGTGTTAAGCCCTGATTGTGTGGGTATTATACGAGTAGCAGGTGTGGTAATTTGAGTCATTTGTGGCAGAGTAATGATGAATGGTGTCAGGAGTAAACAATCAGACCGAGGGAAGTGGATCTACTGCAGAGTTAGGAGAATTTAGTTTCATCATAAAAGAATTCTCCCTTCCTCTATTTCACTCAGACACTTTTATGTTTTTTTTATTTTCTAGCTTATTGCGGCCGTGGGCCACGTGCTGATTTATATGGTCTGGCATGGATACAAGGGACCCTCAAGAGACCAGGCCCTCCCTCCCAAAGCTCCACGTTCACACACACACACACACACAGAGCTCACCCATTGGATACTTCCCTTTTCTTCCTCTAACAAGATATTAGATTGGCGCAATTCTGGCACTGTTATCCGTCACGTCACAGGAGCTGTGTGTGCACACGATTATTTAAAATGTGTCTGCGGAAATCGGTTATGCCCATTCATTCTGGAACAGGTTACAATGATGCCATTTTGAGTTTTGACTGCTTGGTTTCCCCTCAAAGGGGCTCTTTGTCTCAATAAGTGTGATACAATGACCCATAGATGAATAGTTACAGGTTAAGAGTCAGTTAAAATGTATTGTAATGAATGTGAGCTGTATGCGTGATGCAAAACCATAGTTTATAATCATTCAAAGCCAATGGATGAGTGCTAATTAAACAATGTATACAACAGTGAGCCCACAAATCTGATTGGTCGAAGAGTGAGTGCTGATAGAACAGTCCGACAACAATGGGACTTTTCCTTTGTGTCGTGACTTTTGCTGCCTCTGTGAAAATCACGCTCAGTCTTGAGGTTTTGATGCCAGAAGATAGACTTTATTATCAGAGATATAAAGCTGAGTTGGTTTGCAAAGCAACACCAGAATGTTGTCTCTGACAATCAGTTTTCCGTAAACTCCAATCCAAGGTGCTGTCAATGTATATCCCAAACTGCTATTGTATATTCCAAGAAGTCTCTGTTCATAATATTTTTCATATGATAGTAGCACAAAGAGTCTTCAGTTCTTCATATATGATCATCGCATGGCAAATTATTATGTAGCTGACCACAAGTCACCGTCATCACATGTCTTCTCTTATCATATGTGAGCACACACACAGTTGACTAAAATAACTTGTAAATGTGTAAACTAGTATATAACTATATTTGCATTGATTATACTTGTTTAATTCATATTACGATTAATAGAAATCTTCCACATTTGTTACTTATCTGTGTTTCAAGTTTTAGTGTGTTTGTAGTGGACATATTTGGTGACTCTTTTTGCAGGTTACATTGATTATGGAAGTAGTTTGCGACAAGAGACTGTCTTAAAGGGGACCTATTATGCCCCTTTTCACAAGATCTAATATTAGTCTCTCGGTGTCCCCAGAATGTGTTTGTGATGTTTCAGCTCAAAATACCCACAGATCATTTGTAATAGCTTGTTAAATTTGCCCCTATTTGGCTGTGAGCAAAAACAAGCCATTTCCCTTTAAATGCAAATGAGCAGCTGCTCCCGGCCCACTTTCCAAAAGAGGGCGGAGCTTTAACAGATCGTGCATTCCGATACTCAACAACAACAAAACTGGAGAATCTCACGCAGCCAAAATGAGGATTGTCAGTAACGGTCTTCAGCCTTATATTGTTCAAACCGGAGTTGGACAGTGATGGAGAGACTCAGGAAGAAGTTACAACTTTTAGAATGCATCTGACGTTTCTGAATGGTTAGTGGATCAATTTATGCAGTTGTGGAGTTTATTTAACTCATCGAATAGCATGTGCCGTCATGTTAATCTTTTGTGCAAAACCCGTGTGGATGCCCACTATCCAAAATATCGCTCGGACAGAGACAGAAATGCTCATTCTTTTTTTTTTTTTTAGCAATCGAGCTTGTCAGGGTCAACCTTCCGGCTATTCAAGCTAACGAGACACTAAATAGTGTTCTGCGCTCGTCTGTGCAGCCAACTTTTGTCACAGCATTAGAACTGGTATACCGTTTTCACTTGCGAAAACAAAATGATAGTGCCATGGGTGGAAATGTGCAGATTAAGGGTCGTAATATTTTTTTTTACATGCTTGGTCAGTTTTAGGAAGATACCTCTAGGTCAGTAGTATGGTAATATTCTGCTCATTCATATATTCCTATTTTTTCACATGTAACAGAAAAGTATGCAATTTCGGACGCAGCCAATGTCTTAATAAGTCACTGAATCATTACCTCAAACTTTTTCTTTTTTTTTAAAAAGGCTGATTCATTCAGGAACAACGACCGAAATTCTGCCATATGTGTTTGATATCACCTAATGTTTTGTTTAAAAAACAAGTTATGACAAAGTAACTATTATTGTGTCTAAAATGTAATTTACTTTATTAACTTCTTGTGTACTGAACTGTTTCATAAAAACAATATAACAATCATTCTGTTTTTACGAGTATCAGCAAAGCTGTAATTATCTATGGCACTGCCAATATTCAGGAACAACAACAGACTTGCTTGTGTGATATTGGTTAAATATGATGGAATATATTCTTTCAGAGCTCATATTTCTTCAGTACCTTTCATCCAAAGACATTTAAGGTACACACAATAATACGTACTCTCAAGAGGATGTTATATCTTCAAAAGAATTTGAAAAAGATTGCCATATAAAGATTGCCATATAAAACGTGTATCTTTGGATTTGCCCTCTAGAAGTATTTGTGAGATGAGGGCAACTGATGCCGTTTAATACCCAGCCAAATGACACTCCACTCACGAGTCACTTCACAGCGCTGCACACACAGTAATTTCTTCATCTGCAGTAGAAATATGCTCTCCCGCCCGCAGTGACGGGGACCCCATCCGAGCGGAACCAGGCAAAGGTAGCCTGTCAAGGCTGATGAATGGGGGACATGCTGCATCCAGATTCATTTCCCTGCCGACAAGTGAGTGACAGGGAAGATGTCTGGCACTGGCAGCGGTGGCATGGAGGGCTGTTTTTCAGATGGAGCTTAATGTTGAGACAGGACACATAGATGAGTCCCCTCCCCTTCACTGCAGTCCAGATCCTGATGGAAGACAATGAGTTATTGCAAGGTGATAGAGCGTAGATATTGTATGAAAGACATAAGAAGCCTTTGAAGAAGATCTTGCTTGTAGATCACTGCACCCATGTCTGTATGTTTGTAATTCAATTTCACAGCAAGATGGTGTGTGTGTGTTTGTTGGTATCCTATAACAACAATTTGTAGGGCCTTATCCAACAACCTGCTATCTTCCATATAAGGGCATAATGCACCTATTTCTTGAAGGGGGCACCAGTCGGTGCACTAGACAAAGATAAATACTCGTAGAAAAAAGGTTCAGTGGGGTTCTATATCGAAAACTCTCTTGACTCAATTTTAAACAACCGTTTATGCAAAAAGGTTCTATAGAACGTGTCTTAAATGATTACATTATTTTCATGTTAAATTCATAAAACTATCCCATGATGGGAACTCTTTATGATTTGATGTAGAAACTTTCCTTTTAAGAGGGTATGATAAAACTTTTTCATCTGGTGATACACTTTTACTTATGAGCATATGAGCACACCCACTTTCAAACTCTGATATATATATATATATATATATATATATATATATATAATATATATATATATATATATATATATATATATATATATATATATATCAGAATATATATATTGATATGATTTTAAAAATATCACAGTTATTATGTATTTTCATTGTTTATGATATATATATATATCATATATATATATATATATATATATATAAATTGTAGTCATACAAGTTTCAAACAACATTATTTGGGATATAAGTTTTCAAATATACAGTGTTGGCATCTGAGGTAGCATGTGAATCTTTCATATTCTCCAATCTAGGTAATTTTGCTGTCAATGTTAATTCTAAACATCCACTTGCCCCATCAGATGTTAATTGCACAACAACAATATTTTGATATGATTCACTACATGCATAAACACAATAATGGTTAAATACAAACTAAATAATATTAAATATGACTGTAATCTGTGTATGAGTGAGCATGTGAGACAATATGCAGTATCATAAAAAGTGCTGACAAGCCCTGAAGCAGATGGTGGTGTCCCCTGTGGAGTCATTCCCCTCTCTGTCACCTTTTGCAGCTTCTGTTTGTGGAGAATTCATTCTGCTCATTCAGCATGAACAGATGACCTCCACACACTAAGATGAACACAGAAACACACACACACAACACACAATCAGAAATTAACACTTACACTTAGGGACAATGTTTGCTCCATGGTTGATTGTTTTTGGAGCATTTTTTTTCTAACACAATTTTATGTAAAATACTAAATAAATAGGGATTAATTAGAATTTATTACTTATTAACAATCAATTAAATCAGAATCATCTAATATTTTATGCCATAATATTGTATATATATATATATATATATATATATATATATATATATATATATATATATATATATATATATGCCTGAAATAGAATATTAAGAAATATCAGGTGACTAAAAAATGACAAGAATTAATTCAGGATGACAAGAATGAGATTTTTTAAGTACCTTTAGACCCCTTTCACCTGCATTTTTGCCCTTAACCCTCATTAGCTCTTGATTTTCATTTAAACAGACTTGCAGATCTAGAAAGATTTTGTCTTCATTTATTGTATCAAGGTAAAACCCTCATATCCAGCAGACATAAACTAACATTGCTGCACTGTAAAATGCTAAACAGATCAACAGTTAGCATTAGACCAAGAATTAGATATAAGACAGTGTTTGCTTCAAACTTGAAGGTGAAGGTCTATTCAGGTTTTAGTGCTGTCAGGACAGTGAAGCGGGCCTGACAGCCATGGCCATTCCTGCTCCTTTTCCCCCTGTGGCAGCTCAAGGTTAACAGTCTGTAGAAGAGGGAAACAGACAATTACAGACTAGTCAATAGCTCTCTCAGACTGGAGCACTATAGTATACCGCTGAAGTCAATAGCTGCATCTGAAAAGGCTAAAAAGAAATTTACTGTCACAATACTCCTCTCATTTAGGAGAATGAGCAAAAGAGGTCCATTAGGTCTGGGATTGACTATTCCTTAAAGGTGCAATCAGTCATTTTTTCCTCATTAAAAAGTTATAAAGAAATTAATTGACAGATTTGTAAAACAATGTACACTCTCATGAGGTGAACATTTCAGTTATACCAGTGATTATAGCTGTTTTAATAGACATACAGTAAGTCATCTCACAGAGGCTGTCATGTTGAGATCACTGAATACACTAAGTGTGTCTCGGAAACCCGTCCAGTTATTGGTAACATTCAGTTGTGAAACAAAACATTCATTGGTGACAAATATACCTGTGAATAGAGTATACAATAGCAAATGTATTGTAAAACAGTGAGCCGATTCTGTACATCCACACCACTAGGTGTCGGTATAATACCTGAGATCACAGTTACATCTTCAGGTGCGACATAAACAAAAATGGCTCGACCTTTCAATTTTACAAACTTAAAAATAATGCATTACTGAGCCGCTTACTGAATATTCAGCATCGTGTGCAAGGTATTTTAATTTAACAATCCATTAGTGTTCTAGACACCATGCAATGCGATTTTCGCTGAAAATTATTTTCCAGACTGGAAATAACGGCAGTGAAAAAGTGTGTCTGCCCTATTCCTGGACCTGGTCTCTGCCCTGAGCCCGTAATTGGACTGGTATGTCTTCAGCAGGTGAATCGCTCTCCCATTTGAATATCAACCATGTCCACATGCTGGCGGCCATGACAGCTTCATTACCGCCATGTGTGAAAGTGACGGGAGGGGTAATGCATACACTCATGCCTTCACACGCATACACCCACAATCTCTCTCTCTCGTTCTTTCTCTCTCTCGCACATCACAGACAACTCAACAAACCCAGTGTGGTTTAATAAGACAGCTTCAGCAGTGTGTCCTCTCAACCCCAATTTGGTGTGCTCCCTGCTGCCCTCACTGGTCTATGCTGAGTAGAGGAGGTCCAAAGGTGACTTTACCTGTCAGTCACGCAGCCTGGAGCCCTTTGTTTCCCCGATTATGAATTTATAATGAATATCACCCTCACCTCCGGACGACACAGTAATCTAATTAATGTAGCAAATGTGTCAGACGTGTTCTAGCTAACGGCATATGACATTAGCATAGCGTATAGCTTCCTTTAGCAGTCTTTAAAGCGGTCTGTACAGATGGTGTACAAGAATCACTTTTTCCTAATTTCAGTATAAATCTGACCTTAGAATAGTTACACTGGGTCTTAACCAGACATGATACAATAAAGCAGCATGTTTCTTCCATGTTAATCTGAGATTTTGTGCAGACACAACAGCAATACAGCATTTTTTTTCTGTTAACCTGCTTCATGCTATTAGAAAACAGTATGTCAAAAAGTAGTATGTCTGCGTCGTACAATATTTTCATGTTCAGACACAGAAATATTAAATGTGAACTGAATGTAATTTCTGAACACTTAATTTGAAAGTGCAATTCAATTAAAATGTATTATATGTTAAATATATATTCAGTGTTATGAGCTATTAGAGTGCTTTCGTGCTTTTTAAGTAGGAGATTGGTACATCTTTACATATTATTTATGTCACCGAAATATGGTTTCTTTGTATCTAAAGTCTTTGAGTGTACTTGATACTGTTAAGAAAGTGTCACCTCTCTTACATAAGTGGGATTTTATTTCACTTATATTATCTGCAAGATCAGTTTTTTAAATATACATTTACGTACACATGCAACGGCCATCTTGAAAATGCAATCGAGCAAGCACAGCCCCTGGCTAATTAAATGAAGAAAAAAATCCAAATCTCAAAAAGCTACTTGCCAAAATCACATTTTAATTACTCATTTCAAATTTGCAATAAATTTTATATATATATATATATATATATATATATATATATATATATGTGTGTGTGTGTGTGTGTGTATATTAATCTGTTGTCCTTATCTGGTGTACAAGTATGATTCACAACTGGATTAAACAGCTGAAGGAGCTAACGGAAAAAAAAAAACAGATGCTTTAGATGCTACAGTGTAATTCAAATGTCACCTTTCAGTTGTTCTGACTGGCCTGCTGAATAAATAATACACCTCATGAAAATGTCACAGCAAGGGCCAAGCACGTCATCCTGGAAGGTGGACAGAATGACAGGCCGCTGACATTAACCAACACAGCAGACTGCACTGGGACTCTGCCTGTCAGTGTGGTATTGGCCCCATACAATCGTAAGAAGCGGCTTGTCTGTTTGACGCATACACACCTCTGGTCTCTTTTACTGGTATTTGTGCGTCCAGTGGGAGTCTCAGGCCCGGTGCTGCCAGCGCTGCTATCAGGCAGCTGAGTGTGTGCAGAGCCTATTAAGACGGTCTCCATCGTTAGAGAGACAGCAGCAGCTGGCCGTCAGGGTTCTTAAGGGAGCCGTGGCCAGTGATGTTCAGGGGGCAGGCGATTAGAGGAACATTTCAACCTGTTGGGCGAGTCTTCACATATGAACCTTTGCCTGGAGTTTGAAAGGTACAAGCAAGGCAGGAAGAGATGGGGCAAGGGAATCTCCTTTTAGTGCGAATCACAGTCTTGCTTTAAGCTGAAGTGTGTGATTTCTATGCTTCTAGCATCACCAAGCGGGATTGTAAAAATTATGGTTTCCAAACAGGTTTCCACCTGAAACTCTCACCATTAGTTGTTCCTGATCTCACTGGAAAATAAGCTCAAAATAATGAATTATGAAGAATAATTTAATAATAAATTCACGCTATTGAAAGTCCTACAAAAACAGTATTGGCTGTTGGTAAAACATTTGAATGACATTTTTAACTTTTTAATGACATTTTAATGAAACAGCAACACAAAATCCACTCAGCAGCCAATGCAATGCCCTTGTTTAGCTATTTTTAGTAAAGGTCCTATGTGGCCCTGGAATGGGGAAGGTCTCTGAAATTGTTTGTCAATGTCACATTTAAATAACATATTTCAAAAAAATACATATTTAATAAATAATAATAAAGTATGTTCAAGAACAATACATACACATAAAATGTGCTTCTTAAACCCAAATCATGCAAAGAACCGTATTTGTCAGACTAGTTCTGCGAATGCGCATGCGCGTACAAGAGTGAAACATGTAAAACAGTCGATTTGGCTCTTTTATCTGCAAGACAGGACATCTATTCTTCTACCAAAAATTTGGCTTGCCGTATTGAGCGTTACAGTTCCTCTCATTCATTTGTTATGATTCTGCCGGGACCATACTGTGAACCAACCCTTCACCCCTTGTAAAATTTATTTTTGCTTTGATGATTTCAGGTATATTTACTCAATATTGTTCGCGGCCCTTATTATGCTGGTGCTATTTTGAATGGTGGGCTTTTGGCAATATAATTCCTTTATCCTCCTGTTCAAAAATGTCTTGATGATTTGATGTCCCAGTCAAAGACCGTGAGAGCAGTGGATGATTTGAAAAGAAAAATACTGCTTGCTTTGTGGGCTTTTACTCTTTGATGAAATGTTTATGATTTTGCAGGGATGAGACCGTCCGTCATGAAGACAGAAGAGCAGCGGCGCCATCTGCCGGTCAAGTATGGCCTCACACGATTGTTAAATATTTATGAGAAGGCACAATTTGTATGACATCCAGACAATGATCTTTTATGGCTAAGTATGGCAATAAAATAGTTTGAATAAAGATTATTATTGGGATTTAGCTCTGTGAGGTCGGCTTTAAATCACATAATGTCCTAATGCTCTGTATTTGCTCATTAGGATGGGGTTATTGCGTTTAAGGGACTTCACACGCAAGCATAAATTCCCTCTCATAAACCTCTCAACACACATCTGTAGTTTTAACAATAAACTGTCTTCCACACTGGCCACATTATGCTTTTAAACATTCATTTGATAGCCAAGTAAGACATTAATGTGTGCACAACTGTGGTTTAAATAATTTAATTTATTAGGTTATCTGCAACACAGATTCATCGGTACAAAGACAAAACAACACGGTTTGACTGAATGGCAGTAACTTCGTTTACATTTCAGTGTCCCTCTTCAAGCATGGATTGTAATCTTCACTGTCAAATATTCTTCTTCAGCAATGCCTTTGTGCATTTAATAGCCTACCTTCTGTACATTCGCTCCATTTTTTTTTGGGGGGGGGGGGGGGGCAAGAAATGGTCAATCACTCTGATTCGCAGTGCATATCTTCCTCTTCTTCCATGTTCTCTTCAGATTGAAAATCAAATCGTTTGTTTCCGGAGCCAAAACTGTGAATGGCCTCACACACAGTGTACCGACTCCTGCCTTTAGCACAGGCCTCCATTTTTTTCACACTCAGTTGGGACTGGAGGAAGAGGTGCAAGCAACTGTCCGACAGCAGAACTGGACTGTGTACCACGCTGGAGGATGTAAGCATATAACTGATCACTATTACAATTATCGAGATACAGTACGTGAGATATGTCACATGTTCTTAAGCTAAATGCATTCTTTCAGAAATGGTTTTGTGTTTTAATTGAACATGTTCTTTAGGGCCATTCTGATACTTACGCTTCTAGAAATTTTCGAAGACCTTCCATACGGGCTCCAATTTCTCTGGCATTGTTGAGACTGAAGAACGGGTTTTTTGGAGGAAGTTTGGGTATATGTGTTCTGCAATTCATAGAAAACCACAAAGATTCAATTTACATGTGTCACACAGAAAGTTGGCCAATAACTGAAACTTTAACTGCAATACAGCTGCCTAATTATGCTATTTAACAGAAACAGTTGTTATTGTTCACTAAAATATTGAAAAATGTTTTGTTAATTAAAATATAGTAAAATTAAAGTAATAGAGGAAAAAAAAACTAAACACTGTTCCCTTGGCAACTAACTATGTGAAAGTTGAAGTACTAAAATTAGTCAAATTAATTAAAATTATTAAAACAAACTAAAATTAAAAGGAAAACTGAAAATATAAAAATAAAATATAGTTCTATTTATTATTAAATACTAAAATATCAACATAATACTAAATTAACCCTTGCAATTAGCAACAATTAGTAATCTTTAAATAATAATACATTACATTTGAATGAATTGAGATATATTGGGTCAATGATGTGACACTCAGTAATTTATTAAAAAAATTAAATATGTATTTCACACATATAATGACTGTCATACACCTCTTCTAGATGATCTAGATATATGTATGTGATATATATATATATGTGTGTGTGTGTATGTGTGTTTATACACACACACACTCACATGTATTCAAGGAGTAAGGAAAATATGTGACAAATATATGTGGAAATTATATTATTGAAAATGGTACAAACCCTCAAGAAACCAACAAGAATACAAATATATGAACTTGGCATATTTTAAACTCGATTTAAATTTTTTTCTCCCTTTATCATGGACACTGGTATACATCATTGACCCTTTTAAATACTAATAACCATTACAATTACTGAACAAAATAAATAACAGGAACATGATGCAGTGCTTACATACATGAGCATGGCATTTTCCTGCAGCTTTTTTCTTAGCCACACAAACTCGCTGTATCGCCGCCGCACACAGGAGCTCTTCTTAGTGAAAGCCAAACTGTTTGTCTAAGTAAACATGAAATATAGAAAATGACCAGGGAGTTGTATCCTTTGTGTCCTATATATTTTTCTATTGCACTTACATGTATACATATTTCATAATCCATGTAGGCATGCCAGAAATCTTCCTTCTGGATGCGAGGATCCCTCACCCACACGCCAGTGAATTCCTGCATACGTCCAAATGTGGAAAAGACCTCGCGCATATACTCACAAACTCACACTGGACAGGGACACATAGCCAGTACAAAGAGGTTTAAAAAATGGGAAGAGTAAATAAGGAAGTATTTTCATGAGACATTGGTCTTGTTGACCAACTGGGGCTGATTCATGGGAACTGCAGACTGGGGAAAAACATTAGAGCTCATTTTGTGTCTCTGACTGACAGCGGTGCTTCATTTTTACCAGCCACCAGAGACATTACAGACTAGCAGTGTCATAAAAAATAAAAGGAACAGGAAAAAGCAGCTGGAAAAAATGGTACCATAATCATAACACCTGCATGTCTGAAACAACTGGCGGTACTTAAACAGTTATTCAAGTACAGTTGACTTGCAGCCAGGTCCTAAAGTTAACACTCGGCAAATTAGTGTTTTATGTTTAAGTGTATGAAAAGTTGTCAATATAAATGCTAACAATGAAACATTGTGAGAACATGAACGATGCTCGGGACAGTTGACAGGCCACCACTGCATCGTCACAAACGTTTAAGCCTTGCCAAATCAAATATTCAAGCTCAAGAAGACACAAAAGGGAACTCAGTTCGTTACTCGTGCGCTTCTGTATGCAAAGATCCGACACGTACACCCAGAAATCCGGTTCTCGGTGTGTGAATTGAGCTCTCTTTCGCGTCTTCTTGTGCTTGAACAGATATTCAAACAAAACTGTCAAAATGCGTCTTGGCAAGTGTCCTTGTAAACATAGTCAGTTTTGTCTTAACTAAACGTAAACAGTTGAGAAATAAAACGCACGTGTAACAGCAGTGTTGGGGAAAGTTACTTTAAAAGTAATGCATTACAATATTGTGTTACTCCCCAAAAAGTATCTAATTGTGTTACTTTTTATGGAAAGTAATGCATTACGTTACATTTCTAATCTGGGCTGGGCTGTTTGTTTGTTTTTATAACAACAAAAAAAATGTTAAACTTTATTTTAAAGTTTCTTCGTTACACTGTAATTAAACATTTAAATACTGAGTAATATTAAGTAACTACATGTTCTTAGTATAGGTTTAGGTTTGGTTGCATGTAATTATGCATCACTTATAATTATTTCTATAGTAACCACATGCAACTACTACATGTCTTATTACTTGAAAAAGTAATAAGATATTTTGTTGTAAATTTAAAAGTAATTTGTTACTTTACAAGTTACTTGAAAAACGTAATCTGATTACATCACTTGAGTAACGCGTTACTTGTAATGGGTTACCAACAACACTGTGTAACGGTACATTGGATCCGTGTATTAGCTCTTAAAGTGACAGCAGCATAATATTCCTGCAGTTGCCTGTGTTTTTAATGTTAACCAAACAACAAAATACAAAGAACAATCACTCATTGCTCTTGACTGAATAACTTTTGTAACTAGGTCATTTTTGTAATAAGGATTAATCTATGTTTCACGACTGGTAAAAAAATATTTATAGCCGATAAATTTTCTTAAGTCACCGACCATTGGCAGGTGTGACAAAAAGCTTGTAGCTTTTCAAACCTCTTAATATTACAGACTGGTTATTTTAAAATGGACTATTTAAAAGCACATACTTGTAAGAAAAGGCTGCTTCATCCATCTCTATTATAATGTACCAAAGGTTGCTTGATTTTTAAAACTCCTTTTAAAGGCGACTGCAAGTGAAGATGTTTATAAGAATGATCACAACACTTCTGAGGTAATTTTGTGTTTATTTAAAGCACCTATAGAGATTGCTCACTCAAGATTCAATGTTAACAGTGATCTTTACAGAAAACAGGAAGCCAGAAGAGTGAAACTACAAGACAAAGGTCTTAAACACAAAACCTCAAAACCGAAATGGCTTAATCACACTACTGCTATGAAAGTGACACTAACCAACAAGCGACTCGATGTTCACAAAAATGTGATTGTATAGGCTACATTCTAGAATCTGTTTTGTGCAAATCTACGCGTGCCCTCACAGATCACAGGATCCATCACAGTATAACTCGAGTAAGTGCGTAACCAGGGGGTTTACAGTATATCTACACACCAAACAGTTCCTCTCAAGCGGTTATTGTACCATCTGTCGTCATTTCCTATGTTAAATCACAGTTCAGATCATAGTAACAAAGAGGACAGAAGGATGAACATCACAAGTGAATTTTCAAACAACAGACCAAGAGATACGACAACATTCGACTAATAATCCATTTGGACACAACAGAAGCGCTCTAATACTCCACTCACATTTCTACAGGTTAGTGTGTTAGGAAGAGCTTCACATTGGGGTGTGTATTCACACACTATACGGTACATCAAACAGTAAACTTATGCCACAGTGTTTGTGTATGTGTAAAGCTGCCAGGAGGTACAGTAGTATCCACTGCTACATATTTCTCTCTCTCACTGCTCGTCTTCACCATGCCAGGTCAGCTTGTCCTCGTAAAAGCGGATTACCATCTGGGGCCACTTTTTACTGGCCTCCCCGGCTGACAGTAAAGCTACCTCATCTGTGTTTTTCCTGAGATGAAATAAAGAAATAATGATCAGTGTTAATGGACAAACACAGCAAATTAAAAGCACATAATCACCGGCTGCAGATTAGTGGCAACAGAATCGTAAACCACGGCATCTTTTTGCTGTGAGCTTGCTTTTGATCTTCCTCTCCATTTGTGTGTTGAAGAAGAGCATGGACATGAAAGGAAAGGAGTTTCTTGGTATCAGTATTAACATTTAAAGTAATACAGTATTCTTACTGTTAAAATGGTTTCCGTTAAATACAGAAGGCGAAGGCGTAAGCTTTTTGAACTGCGAGAGTTTTATACTTTCTTCGTAAGCTCAATTTGGAAGGTGGTCTAGCAGAAGCTAGATATTTTACTTTATAACTTGTTAAATATGGATATTTTTCTAACACAAACGCATTGGTTCGCTTCAGAAGGCCTTCATTAACCCCCCGAAAACGTGTGGAGTACGTTTATGATGGATGAATGGATGATAGATGCACTTTCTTGAGCTTTATACTCATTGGTCCCGTTCACTGCCTTTATAAAGCTTACATGGGTCGAGATATTTATTCATATAACTCGCATTGTGTTCATCTGAAATAAGAAATTCATATACACCTAGGATGGCTTGTAAAACTTGGGCTAATTTTCATTTTAAAGTCAACTAATCCTATAAGTTTAATTATAAATATTTCAAATAAAACCCATTAGCTAATAAAAATCATAAATTAAAATAGTAGAAAAGAGTATTTAATTAATACTAAAATAACAATGAAAGAGTACGGTGCCAATATTATTTTATTATCACTGAGATAATATCACAGTTTCTTTTAATATTTTTAATTATATTTTATTTTTGCATGGTTCTATTTCTATTTTCATTTTAATTAAAGTTTTAGTAATTTTGTTGTGTGCGTTTGTCATTTTTTTTATTAGTCATGTTTTTTTTTAATACATCTATGTACTGTAGATTTTTTTTTTTTTTTTTCTGTTTTAGTTCTTTTACAAGTGAAAATGAGAAATGTTGCTTTGGCAAGTAGCTAAAATAATATTTTTAAAATACTTTATTTCAAGTTTTAGTTAACTCTAATTATATTTATTTTTATTTCTAGTCAACTCCTGACAACAACATGCAGCTATTCTAATCATTTCTAAACAGTTCACCAATTCAGTCAATGTGATGATGTGAAGCATAAAAGTGAAGTTAACACTGAGGTGTGAATCGATGCATGCACTGATTACAGAATTTAATAATCAAGATTATTATTATTTTTTGTGATTTACATTGCGTTTAAAATGAACAAAGCAGAGTAGAATAACAAGAAGCTCTACAAATGATCCAGGGTAGAAATATTACCACTTGATGAGGAACATGAGCTCTCCTTTTTGGTCTGTGCATCCGATGATGCAGTCAGGTTCTGGGTGGCTGGACTGACCTTCTGGGATCTTAGCGCTGTGATCACCAACTTCCTCATTAGCCCTCTCGATGAGTTCCTCCTGAGGCTGCTGGTGGGCCTGCATGATTCCAGACACAGAGCTAAACTATCATAAAGCCTGACAAGAGGGATGAGTTATATCTCACATAGCAAGAGGAATAAACTTAGGTTTTGGAAGTAACTAGAACTCTATACTATCGATCGTGGTCCCGGAGAGCCACTCTTCTGTAGAGTTTAGCTCCACCCTGCTCCAACAATCCTGAAAAGCTTGATTAGCTGGTTTAGGCGTGTTTAATTAGAGTTGGAGCTAAACTCTGCAGGAATGCGGCCCTCTGGATTCAGGATTGGACAGAAAAAACAAAACAGCAGTTATTCACATTATGAAAGGTATTTAGCGGTTTAATATCTAATGCAATTAGATTTAAGGATATACAGGATTTTTAATGCTTATCTTGAAACACTGTGGTGCAGTAACACCTGTAGGAGTGAGAGTGAACGGCACAGCATGTGCTTCTGTACAGTATATAAAGACACCAACCATATCAGCATCCAGCTCAGTTAACTCTTGCTTCGGCTGGACCTCATGTTCTAGAGATTGACATCCCTCTTGATCTGTCTCTCCCGAGACATGTAGGTTTCTGAGAAACTCCTCTATCAGCTCAGGACAATCCAGGTTGTCTTCCGGCTCCCAGGTATTCTCTGCACTGAGGAAAGTACGACAGAGCTGTCATATACTGATAGATATCTATAAAATAAACATTTGACCCACAGGAAACATAGAGACTCACTCTGTAAAGCCTTTCCACTTTAGATAGTATTCAACTTTTCCCTCGTTGACTCTTCTGCGGATGATTTTTTCCACTGCAAACTCTTGGACAACTGTCGTCTCTTCTGCTTTCCTGTTTTTCACATTCTGCTTTTTCCTCATGATTTCCTATAAACAACACAACATGTAATAGTATTTTCAAAGGCTTAAGCGTTTCAAAACGAATGATAAAGCATTGATATTAGGCTTAGCAGACATATAGCTAATAATTTGACATGAAGAGACTTTTTAAGGAAATTGTTCAGAGACGATGATTTACAGAATACCACATACATAACTTACATTATGCTTATCGTTCGACAATAAAGATAAAAAAAAAAATTCCACTTGAGCCTAATGTACTTGTTTGTTTACTGTATATCAAGAGATGGTGCAGCTAACATGAAGAAATAGCAGGAATTCTTTAAATAAACAATGACAACAATACGTCGCTGCCAGTGAAGTCACGGCTTAGATGTATGACGTCTCATTTCCCACTAGCTAAACTTTAACAGTCACTGACCAAGCAGGTTAATGTCATGAATGGTTGTTTGTTGTTTTCAGTTATATTCGTTCTACGCCACCGGTGTTCATTTGATAAGTGCGCGTGCCCACCTGCCGAAGCCTCACGCGCAGTTCACGCGCTATTCTTTTATTCCCACTGCTGGTGATTAATGCGCGTGCAAATGATCAGTTTGTACAAAACAACGCGGTGCGTCCACACGGAAGATCACAACGCTGTTCGGTAATCTAGCATTGCTTACTATGTCGCCTTCACGATCATGGCTTTACTGTTGTGTTTACATAACTTTTCATGAATGAGTCAAATTAAACATGGCCGATTGGGAGAAGGGGAGGAAGTGGTTTCAAAGGGAAGAGGTCAGTTCAGGAAAGCCGGGGGAGGAATCCTTAAAGGCGCATCCCGAGAGCAAGACCTGGCTGAATTTCTCTGCGCACATCGACGTTTTTTGTAGGGGTGGGTTTAATCTGACACGAGATAATTTAGCTCAAAACGCGTTCAGAGGTGTTAGTTAGCCTTAAAATGAGACTAATAGTAGGTAATATTTGGATTAATTTGCACGCATATTGGCAAAAATTGCCGTTTTAATCCATATTTTGTATGTTAAAAACCGAACGTTCGTGAATTATTGTATATATATATATATAGAAACTTCTTTTGCGTCTCGGTACATTGGGAAAATACATACATGTCGTGTGACGTCACGAATGTAATATAGTCAAAGGACACTGGAGGGCGCATGCGCCACTCATTTTGTTCGTTTATATTTTACGCACGATATCAGGTTTATTAGATTATAATTAGTCTATAACTGCATCGTGTCTCAAATTATCATACGGATATGGAATATCATGATTATTAATGCGTATCTTTAGATAGACTAACCAGTTCAATCATAGGAAAAAATACATGTTTTGTAATATTTCTATTTTTACTGCTAAAATGGTGTAAAGTAACACAGAAATATTTAGTCAAATGACTATAAATACACTTTTATGCAAAAAAAATAAATAAATGAATAATATTGCAATTAATAATGATGGTAATATTAATCTAAGAGCGAGCCTTTGGTAATCATACGGAGCTCTTTACTTTAGGACGCTTCAATGTAACTGACCATAGGTTTCAGTGAAGAACTTAAGCTCCTCCTATTTTTAAATTGATTGACAGGTTTCCACCTTCCAATCAGAGAGAAGGTTGAATCGGATTGGTTCAGTTGGTCACCCAAATGCGTTAAAAGATAAAAAAAAAAGTAAAGAAGCATTTGGAGGAGTATTACAACAAAAGTTTCTCTTTGGAGCTTTTAGCAACATTTATATTTTACCTTCATTACTTTTACATTTACTTAATATTTTATATATCAAAATCACGAAATGAATACAAAATCTGGACTTTTTAAAATTAAATGTGATGTTTGATGTTAAACCCTGCCACTTCTTACTGAGCCCACAAGAGGTCGCTATTATCCATCCATAAAAACCCTTGTCATCGCTTCAGCAGGCTAATTGTTTTGTTCCTCATAAAAAGTTTTATTTTTACGAGTTTACTTGTAAAATGTTTCATTACGTTTGTTAATGTACATTCAAGATTTGCTACGTTTACTTTATAGCATCTTTATTTACTGTTTCTCCTTTGACAATTTATAGCTTCCCGACTGTTGTTCAAAAGTTTTTATGAGGTTTGGGCGAAGTCAAGCTAAGTTTTTTTTTTAAACCTGAAAATATTTCATAAACGATTCTTAATTTAGGATTAGGACTTCACTGCACATGAATATATCATGTATTGCATATTAAGTAAATGAAACCATAATGTTACACTTCACATTTACATGTAGCCTAGACAGATATGAATTTGAAATTGTCATATAAACATTAGTTTGATTTATTCATTCAAAATACATCTTTAGTAATTTAATCTGCATAATGTTTTTTTTTTTTCTTTATTTTGAACAAAAACTATCCCCTCTGTACATTCCATGTGTAGGAGGGGCCCGGGTCCATAATGGTTGACAGATGGGCTATAGAACGCGGGTTCTGCAGTGTTTAAGGGAAATCACAGATTTCTCTCTCTCTCTCGCTCTGCACAGTCCAGTCTTCCAGTCTGCTCTCCATCTCCAGCAGTGACAGTCCTGAGTGGGCCGTATGTGAATACGTTCATTAATGCGGCCATGGCTCCTGTCAGGGTAGAAATGTGTCCAGATGGAGGTACCCCACTGTGCAGGCCTGGCCAGCACTCGAGGGGTGAGGAGAGCTGTGTGGGGTGGGGATCCGGTCTAACTGGACTCTTTCTCAGCGTGCAGGTTGCCGAGTTTTGGCACGCCACCGTCCCTCGGCTCAGGTTACAGGTACGCTCGTGCCGGCCGTGTCAGACATGTTGTTTTTTTGTGGCTTGTCAACCCCATGAACCCTGAACAGATTAGTTTTGAGTTCAATATAATGAAAGTGTTCTGTGGAGCTTAATTCATCGAGCAGTTTGTGAAAGGGTCAGCTGATTTACACCGAGGAATCCGAAAGGCTGACATTAAATACGGTCCCTTCATATGTGCATCTCACAGCTGACACTGACCAGATTTTCTATCTACCTTTTTTTTTTTTCATAAAACATAAATCACACCAAAGTATTCTCTGCGGTTGCTATAATTTAGTCCTGAAATTTAGACCCTGATGGACAGAGTGAAAAAAAGTATTTTTCATTAAAAAAAGAAGTTTTAAACCAGCACAATATGTGAATATGTCTTAAAATTAAATAATTATTTTTTCATAACACGCCTTTCCCCTTATTATTTGAAAAACAACAAAAATATTATTACCCATATTAATTATTATTAAAAGATTTATGACATTTAAAATGAAAATTTAAAACAAAAATATTTATTATATATATACATCTTATATTTTTTTCTACCAAGAAAAAGCATCTTTCATATTTTAATTTTTTTTATTACTGATACTACTTATTATTGCTCACTCTTACTCTTGCACACAATAAATCACTCATTATTTTCTCCAAAAAAATAAAATAATAATAATTACCTTCAAAGTATTCTTTTTTTTATCTTGAAAATGAAATATAATGGACAAATAGAGGAACAAAAACTTTTGAATATTTTAAAATAGATTGTGTAAATCAACACTATACTCTGTAAATCACATTAAAATTAAATGACTAAAATATTACATTTTCTTAACACAGGAATAAGCTATCTTTCATCTCATTATCTGAACAAATATTATTACTTATCATTGGCTCGCTCCTATTTTGGCTTATATCCATTCTATCCAGTTCCTTTCATTTATTTATTGAACGGGCCTTGAATTCATCGCTAACTCGCTATTGTGGATGTGATTCAACCTCAACATGTCAAATTCCACCACAGATGAATCAAAAGAATCAAGCAAGCCAGGGAATCTCACTGAAAGCGCCTCGCAGTCTTTCCCAGCAGTGTGTTTGTCAAAACTGTGGGTTCTGTATGTTTTACCGGGTATATCTCGCTCACCCATCGCACTCTGCCTCTCCGTATCAGCACTCCGATCGCCATTATCAGCGAAGTGTCGACTACACTCAGAGCAGTCATCTGTCATTCTCTTTCTTTTGCTTTGAAAAGCCCAAACCTGACACCGGCTGACAGCCTCTGTTGTTTACCCAACTAGAGGGACACGGGCGATTGTTCAGAGAACATGACACGGCATACTGGGCGGCAATATGGCGGGCGGCTGGGCCCCCTCATCAGCCGGCTCTCAGCACCTCCGTCAAGACGCAAAACCCAACAGAGTATCAGATTCACAGGCCCATATTTAAGCAATCTGAGGTTCACATGATGATTTGGGTAAGGGACTGGGGAATTGAGCCAGGGAATTGAAGCTGACATTCTGCTGGGGGAGAGACGGAGGAGTTGAGGAAAGACCACCTGGGTAACCTTTCATAGAGCTGTCCTCTGGTGCCAAAACACCTTGGAATAATATTCTCCCTCTTGCTCCATTTCACAGTCTTGTACTAAGTGCTAAAACAGTGCCAAAACTTTTGTGACCGTCTTCAGTTTTTGCCGTTTGATTCAGCTGATTCCTAATTTTATAATCCTAATAATTCTACTGCATTATTTTCCATTCATTTGTAATTGTATTTTTTCCCCCAGTAAATACCAAATCCATCTCATTTAAAAAATGAAATCATTTATTTACAGATTTTATGAAAGCACAAAAAGAAATTGAGCATGTATAGTCAATGATACTGAAGGGCTGCCCCAGCTAAAGGTCTGTTCACACCAAGAACGATAATTATGACGATAACTAACTATAAATATGGCGTCCACAAAAAGGCACAATATTGTTCTGTGTATTACAAGTGCTTGGTCTGCTGCTTTAAATGCTCAGGATGGATTCCGATTGGCTGTCAGTGTTTTTCCAATGATATCGTGGCATCATTATCACCCTTGTTGTGAACGATCGTTAACGTTCTCAAAACTTTGGCTAGGGTTCTGGCAAGGTTCCCTCAATGTTATGAACAAGCGTTACGTTAATAAAACGTTCATTCAAAGTTGTATGTCTTTAATTACACTCGCAGTTATTTATACAGCGTTTGTGGAATTTTTTCTCAACACATTTATTCGTCTAACTTTTTTTTAAATGTTATTACTACTTGTTTCAAAAGAGAATATTCAAAAAATTATGTTCCCTTTAAGTTTGCAAAATTATAACGTTCCCTATGTTTTCTCTCACATCACCAGTGTTTTTGAACCATTCAAAAAAAAAACAAAAAAAACTTGACATTTTGAATGATCAGAAAGCACTCAGAAATAGCGTTTTCATAAAGTGATGGAAACATTAGCAAAACTTTCTTAGAATAGGGTGTTAGGGTGATACATTGTATGAAAAATGTGATTAGGGAAAACATGATATATTTTCTATAATTTTTTTTTTTTTGAAGAAAATTGGTGTCCAAACACCATTGGACACCAAAAAAAAACTATTGAAAATATCTTATTTTTGGTTCCACAGAAGAAAGAATGTCATACCGGTTTGGAATGACATGAGGATGAATTGCCATTTTTGAGTCAACTATCACTTTCATATTCTCCCCATATGTATATGTGTGTGAGTTTGAGTGTTGTTCAGAGAGAACTGTCTTTTGGAGAAGAGAAATGCCTCCTTGGCTTGGCTTGCATGGCAACAAAGAGAGATTGTTGATATAGTGAAGGCTTATAAAGGCTTCATGGTCACGGCGAGTCATTTTAGGGACTGCGGGTGCCTTTACATACATGAATGGGAATTTCCAGTCTGCTCTGCCCGCAACAACAGACTTTGTGGGAATCGGCAGCTGTCTCACTTTCTCTATTTTGATGTCTCTCTCTTAGGTCCTCCGTTCCATGAGATATAGATATATATTATGTGTGTGTGTGTCTGTGTGTGTGTGTTAGAGAGAGAGACAGAGATGGAGGCTTTTGAGAGAGTGAGCAGACATCCTGTGTGTGACAGGGATCACTTTCAGCAGCAGAGCACTACACTCATTTCCCTCCTCCAGCCCACACACAATCCTTTCATTCACTCTAATTAAGACTGAACACTGCATGTGTGTTTCAATATCTAAAAAGAAAAAGATTCAGATGTGTTAGTTCCAGTTCATTTCTTACCAGATATCTCAGGAAGATCAGAAAAGCAAAAAGCTGCAAACAATTAACTGCAACTATGGAACCATGTATAATTAGGATTGAATAATAAATAGGCTTATCAACATTTAAAGGGCAGGAAACACTTCCTACACTGTATATTTTTGGTGTATGTTGTGTTCAATCAACCTCTAATGTATTTTGGCACAAATTCGGCAGTCACTTGGTAGAAGCTTGGCAAATTAAGCAGGAGTCGAGATGGACAGTTTGCATTACGTGACTTCATCCTTCAAAAACATGAACAAAACTATGCAAGGTAAAAATAAATACGGGCTCACGATCCACAATTTTTCATGCAAATTATTGTCTGAAGGCATGAAAGCATCAAAAGTCAACCAAATACTCAAACAATAAAGTTGTTTATGTATTTAAAAAGTAGTCAATTTGCCTATTCAGTTAATGTTACGTTAATAATGTGAATTGCTGAGCTTACAACTACTTTTATAAATGTTTGATTTTAAAGTAATTTTCGTTTGACTTTTGCATGATAAACAATTATGGCTCTTAATCATCATAAAATCTGGGACTTACAAAATACTTTCATTCAGCAAGGATGCGTTAAATCGACCAAAAGTGTCAGTAAAGACATTTATAATATTAGAAAAGTTATATATTTCTAATAAATACGGTTCGTTCAAACTTTCAATTCATCAAAGAATCCTGAAAAAAATCTATCACTGTTTCCACAAAAACATTGGCAATACAACTGTTGATAATAATTTCCTCCTGCAAAGCTATTAGAAGACTTGGAGAGTCGTATAGATTACTTTTATGATGCTTTTCTTTATATTTTGAGCTTGACAAACCCTGGTCATCATTCACTTTAATTGTACTGTATGTAAAAGATATGTGTCAACATAAAGTCCATACAGCTAATAAACACTGATAATAATAATAATAATTTCTGAAGAAATATTATATATATATATATATACATACATATATATTCATATACATATATATATATATATATATATATATATATATATATATATATATATATATATATATATATATATATAACTAACATATGGAAGAGAGATACAGGTCAGATCCTCAGTCATCTCTCATAAGTAACTCAGATCCTTACATTCTTCAGCTAATGCTAAATAGAATACATTTTGAAGAAAAAAGTGAACGGAATCAGTGAAAAAGAAAAGTTAAGTCATTGTCCACCAGCACCTATTATGTTTTCTCCAAGAGTTCTTCATAAAAGCCAGTGATAACTTCGTTGCTCTGCTCTGCTTTTGAAAGCAGAATCTGTCTGTGGTGGTTTGAGCCGTGTGTAACACAGTCCAGCAGGCGACGTGTTGACCTGTGACTCTGACAGGATATGCCGTGAGAGGTAACAAGAGCGGTGGATATGCCTCAGGCCACTGAGAGCCTGCGCTCTCACATGCATTATTCAAAGGCCTGCCTCAGGGGACAGCGGCACTAATGGTCTCCATGAGAATGTACCTGATAGCAGGACTGTGGTCAGTTCATTTAGCGTCACGGCACCTCTGGCATCCAGCTTCATGACAACATACATGGCTCAGATTGCTGGCTGCATACAGACGTGAGAGTGAAGTTTAAGTAATGGTGAAATAAAAGCCATGAGCAAGTGCAGAGTTCTGTATCCTTATGAAGACATTTGATTAAAGTCTGATTTAAAATAAAGAAAAGGAAAACCATGTATGACAATATTTTACAAAACTGCAGTCGAACTCCTTCATACTTGAAATACTTTACAATGATGGGTAACACTTTACAATAAGGTTCATTAGTTAATATGTTAACTAACATGAACTAACCGTGAGTGATACATTTGTTACTGTATTTACTAATCTTCAGGTACATTAGTTGATGAAAATACAGTTGTTCATTTTAGTTCACCGTGCATTAACTAATGTTAAGATTTTAATAATGTATTAGTAAATGTTCAAATTAACATTAACAAAGATTAATAAAAGTATCATGTTAACTAATGTTAAATAATGAAGCTTATTGTAAAGTGTTACCCAATTACGTTATTGTTCTTTGTTTCTTTGAAAGCTAGAGCAATTTTTGAATGGTTGAAAGTAGTGAAAGACTGATTTCAACCAATAACTGATTAATATGTGTTAGTCAAAAATGTAGTTATAAAATCTAGTTATGTATGTGTGTGTGTGTATATTTTTTTATTGGCCAGCCAAATAATCACCAAACTTTTTCAAACAATTATTTGCCATCAGATTCAATAATACTTATTGTCCGTTTCTTCTTTAAATCAATCTGCGTATTTTATTTGCTACTTTTATCATATATATATATATATACTTTTTTATATACTTTTAAAAATAATACATTAAATAAACTTTTTAAATATGCTTTAGTCATTTAATGTTCTTTCAAAATTAAATAATAGACTTTAAAAAAAATAATTATCAGATCTGCACTGCCAAACTTGACTGCGTTTTATACTGATAAATGTAGATTTTTGGCTTTTAACACCAACATAAATGTAGCTGATAGAGTTGTGAGGAAGAAGATAGTATGGTTTGTTTGTGTTTGTTGAGTGTGTGTTTATATGTGGATTTAGTGTGCGGGCTGGAAAGCGGCACTCCAGTCGGGACCCCTCCGTCTCACTCCAACAGGTGTTGATCTCACGGCAGGCCCTGACAGGAAGTTTCCGCAGCTTTCCACCAAACCCATTGGAGTGCACATCAGCCTGACGGATGGATGAATGACACCAATGAAAAAGGAGCGCTATCCTCCGGGCAACCCGCTCAGGATGAGTGACAGGGTGCAGGCGGGAGAATAGACTGTCTTTGAACCTGAAAAAACTCTTTTTCCTCCCTCTCTCAAATCTTTTCGCCCCCTTTTTTCTTCTTCAAGGTGCAGATTCCCCCCAAACTCTGGCCGATCCACTCTTTTCTCTATGCTGGCGTTTTGTTTCAGCTGGCTAAGAGTGTGTGTGTGTGTGTGTGTGGTGGGCAGTGCAGGGTGTGAGGCGTGTTAAATGCTCTCCTTTCAGAGGCAGAATGTGTCAGTCAGCTCACAGGCCCTGTTTTGTTTGGAGCTGTCAACCCTTCTGGAAGAGGGAGAGGAAAAACCGGGGGAGTGAAGAAGGAGAGAGAGAAATCAGAGGGCAAGCGGAGAGGGACGTGTGGGTGTAGGGAGAGAGACAGCTGGGAGGCCTACAGGAGAGCCTGACCTCACCTCAAGAGCAAAGGGTCACTGGCAGGCCACTCACAACTATTCCACAAAGCTGAAATGAGTTATTGAATTCTCAGCCCACAGCAGAATAACTCATAGAGCGTTCATCTACAAGAGCAAATTATGTGGAAAGTGTAGTGACTAACATAAAGGTGTTTAGAGAAATGTTAAATGGAAAGCTTAAAAAGATTAAAAGAAAAGATCATTCTCTTACCTTCATGTTGTTCCAAAGCTGTATGGACTTTATGTTGACGCATATCTTTTACATTCAGTACAATTAAAGTGAATGATGACCAGGGTTTGTCAAGCTCAAAATATAAAGAAAAGCATCATAAAAGTAATCTACACTGTAATGAATTGCTGTAAAAATTACAGCATTATTTAACAGCCGCTGACTGTTTTTTAATAATACAGCATATTGCTGTAAACTGCAATGCATTCTGGGGTCACGTGTTGGTTTGACTCAAATTTACAGAATATTGCTGTAAATTGACCCTTCATCATTTAAAAAAATACAGTTATTTACTGTAATCAGAAAATACAGGGAAATTATGTAAATTAAATTACAGTAACACTACTGTTAACACTACTACCCTGCTGCCAGTATTATACTGCAAAATTTACAGTAATTTTTTAACAGACTCTCCAAGTCTTCTAATAGCTTTGCAAGAGGAAAATAACAAAATTTAAGTTGATATTACTCACATGTTTAGGTTCCATGCCAGGTTACATATCATAATTTGAAAATACACGATGCCTCTTGTGTGTCTCGTAACGAATCATGATGTCTTTAGAGGACATAAAGAGGAATATAGCACACAAGTGATCTGGACTGTCCGATGTTTTTTTTGTGACAGCCCCTAATCGACATTTACTTTCACTGTATAGAAAAAAAAAACTATGTAACATCTGAATTTATGGTCTACAGGGAAAAAAATCCATACATTTCTGGAATGAGTAAATGAAGAGAGAATTTATATTTTGGAGTGAATTATTCCTTGGTAAACAGCAGAAACTGAGAAACTATATATTTCTTTGCTAAACATCCCTATAAGCATCGCCAAATAGAATTGCAAAATTCGTATTTTCCGGATAATCACCTCCTCTGCCATTGGTTTGCCAGTCGGATAGTCCTGCCCCCAAAACTCAGGCCATTGGTTGAGCTAATGTTGCCGTGTCAGGCTGGTGGTGATCGGACAAAATAAATAAGAAGTGTTTAAATGTTTTGGGTAAGCAATCAACGAATGTCTAACCGTTGTCAATCGCTGTTTAATCAAAAAATGTTACTTCACTTTTTAGTAAAAATGCACTTGTAAACCTCCCATACGCAGTTCTCATGCCTTTGTTGGACTCATTAGTGAGTTAGCGAAACGCCACATTCTCATCAGATTGTTTGTTTTGTGGTGACTTTCTTTTGTACCGGGACCTCCTCCACTCTGGTTAGAGAGCCTCCTTTAAAGCCTGTCAATCACAGTCAGGAGAATGAGGGATCACTGACAGATACGAGGCACAGGGTGGAAGGTGAGGGTCAGGCTAGCAACAGAGGACGGAGTGACAGAGAAGAGAGAAGCAAGACTACCAAAAACTAAATTCCTCCAGATTTCTCCAGTCCATTTCTTATTTTTCATCACCATGTCCTCGGTGGTTTTAAACTGAGGATCTGGGGAGAGGGTTTGCTGACAGACCTTCTCTCACTGGGAGAGGGACAGACTGGTATGCATCTGCTCTGGCTCCGTGCCCCACTGAGTGTCAGCGTGCAGATGGAAGTGGTTATTTGTAATAATAAACCCTGGGAATGGGAGAGATGTGTGCCCTCACAGCCTGAGACATGCGTGACTCTGAAGCTCAAACACCACTGAGGACAACACCGCCCGATCAGAACCAAGGAACTTGCTACCAATTTTGAATACTCTTTTTTTTCGGTTCAGTACGAGGCTTTGTGTATTCTCTAATATTTTGCCTCCAAATTCTCAATAAATGTATTAGGGTTAAAAGACTTTTTATATATATGTAATTTATTAAAAAATGCATTTAAAATGCATTTCATACAAAGATTTGAAAACACTTATTGAAGAAAGGGAACTGTTGAAATTTTATATTGATATATTTTTACGTGGCATAAAGTCATGTCTGGCTGACACAACTGTCCTGAGGATTTAAGGGCCTAAGAATGAAATTCTTAAAAAAATAAAACCTTATGAAGGTTTCTTTGAAAAAAATATATTTTTAACAAAAAAGCTTTTGCCCACCAAATCTAGAACAAGTATTGTGGCTACTATTAAAAACATGAAAAAAGCATGATATACATTAAAATGATCTCATTGGAAATTATGTTCAGGCCCTCATGGCTGTGTGTCAAGGTCAATAAGTATATTATAAAATATTAATAATTTGAGCTTTTTATGAAATTGCAAGGTTAGTTTATCTTTTAAAATCATCACCTTGGAATTGTAAGGTTTTATCCGACATACATATTTGTCAAAATTTAGTTATTCACATATTCTGATTCTGTGACAATTTATTTACATCATGTGATGTTTTTTATGTTATGTACATTTTGGGACTTTTTATTTTTCGAAAACAAAAAGGATCTATCTACAAAGTTGAATGGACTAAAAAAACCTTTGAAGCTCAAAATCGCAAAAACTACACAGAATAATGTGAATCCCAAAAAGAATCTAATGATATTTTGCTTGAAAAATATACTTAAAAAAGAATTATTAAGACAAATGAATTCAAGGCATAAGGAAAATATGTTATTACTTTTTATTTGACGGTCACACCACATGACATTTTTAGAGTCAGTGACTTTAAACTTTTCTTCAAAATTATCTAAAAGTTTTCCAAAACCATATAAAACCCAAAATGAATACAAAGACTACATTTCTAAGCTCTTCACACAGTTTTTGTCACTGATCATAGATTTCTATTCTTTTTTATACTTATAGGCCTATAGTAGACGTGGAACCTTGGAATTCCTGTGCCACAAATATTGTGACATAAATATTTGTTCGGTTCTGTCTGATGACTTTGCGCTGATTTCGATGCTGCATACATTTCTGAAAGGTGGAAGCTCAGAAAATGATGCTCAAGCTTTTTCCTGCCAATCACATTGAGGTTCAGTATGAGGTCTCTTTAATTATCTGCAATTTCAGAGTCTTTAAACTGCCACTGCGATATTTTGAATAAAAAACATTGCCTGCTCCGAACAGAATTTATTACTGTACACAACCCAGAGGCCAGAGGCAATATTTTGCATGAAATGATTCAAGTATTTCTTCACTTGCCGGGAATAATTTACGTCAAGAAGCGCATGGTGGGACCGCACTCGGGGACAAGACCTGAGTGAGCTCTTTTATGAGCTCAACGTCCACAACATGTCAACCTTTTCCCTGCACAAATAAATATTGCCCAAACGTCAGAAAAACTCGATATTTACGCTCAGCGCATGAAAAACACACAAACATTCTTTTTCAAAGACTGCGTGCTTAAACTCTCATTGCCCTCACAGTGAAAACAAGGCAGGATGGGGGATGGTGAAGCACATGCTCTAAGTTTTAGTTTTGTGTTTTTAGTCCATGAAGTTATGAACAACTAACAACACATTTCTAGACAAAATCTCAAGCACCTGTGATTAGCGCATTGTATATCATCATCAGCTACTTCCTTGAATCGTATCCCCTATTAAGCAATTCAATCTTTCATTTGCTTTTGTGTTGATGTCACAATCGCTTTATCCCCTTTCACAGAATTCTGGTTAATTAACTTCTGTCCTATCTGCCTTGTTGATTGGCTACTTAAGGACTTCACACTCTTGTCAATATCTGGTGCATCAGAGCTCTGATTGGCTCTTCTTTTGTTAACGAGAGCGCTGACAGCCATGACAGCGATGTGGCATGATGTCTTTGTATGGAGAGAGAGAAGTGTGGTCCAGCCAGCTCATGCTGTCACTCCGCAGCTGCTGGCTGTCTCCGGGCGGACTGCTTCGTGCCCCAGCCCCTCGAACACTGTCTGTTGACCTTCCAGGCTCGGGTCTCTGTTTCTCTCTCACAGCTGTGCGCTTTGAACCCGAAATCGGTGTGTTAGAAGCAATCAGGGCCAAGCTCTGTTTTCAGTTCTTTCACCCTCAGGCCTCACAAGCTGTTCTGTGTGATCAGGCTTTTTGGGCAATGAGATTGGATATGCTGGTCAAGAATTAGAGAAACAGCCATTATACAGGCAGCTTGTGGTTTGGCTCCAAACAGAAACCCTTCACAGGCTGTTCTTCTCTCCGGCAATCATTACTGTGTCTTTAAAGATGAGAAAAGTCCATGTTCAGATGTCCTCCTATATATTTGAAATGTATATGCTTATAATTTGGTTGTGCTCTTTTTGTTGTTGGACATATGATCAGGCAGTGCTGTTAAAGGGTTTCGTGTTCTCATAGAACTCAGCTTGATTTAAAACAAAGAACTGATCCGATGCTGGTGAATTGCTTTGACAGTCGTGTAACAAATTGTAAAATGTAGATTAAGCTGATGTGTTTTGAAACATTGTGGAAAGTTTCTAACTGGTCCAAGCTTGTCATTAGCTGGTATGGATCAGCAACAAACCAACTACCTGTTGGTCTTAGCAGTGGTTAAGCTGTCTGGTTATTAGCTAGTCTAAACCAGTGGCTCTCAACACCATTCTAGTTATTTGCTGGCCTAAGATGGTCATTAACTGGTCGAACTGGATATTAAGTGGTCCAGGCTGGTTATAGCTGGCTATTAGCTGGCCTAAATTGATTAGTAGCTTATCCAAGCTGGTCATTAACTGGTCTAAACCAATCATTAGATGGTCCACACTATAGTTATTAGCTGGTCCAAGCTAGTCATTAGCTGGCTGTGTTCTTTTTGCTGTAATGTATTTTTAATCATGCAGATCTGTTAAAGGGTTTCATGTTCTCATACAACTCTGTTTAATTAAAGCAAATGTTGGCGAATTGCTTTTACAGCCATGCAACATACAAGTAGATTAAGATAGTTGATGTGTTTTGGAACATGGTTTCTAGCTGGTCCAAGCTGGTAGACCATTAGTGACCAGCAATGAGTTGGGGCTACTACCAATTGGCCATACCTTAAAGTGGACACGCTAATAATAAATAATAAAAATCAGGCCATGAGCTGGTCTATGCAGATTATTATCTGGTCCAAAATTGTCTAGTTTAAACTGATCACTAGTTGGTACAAGTCTTTTTTGTAGGATTATGCTTCTTTACATTTTCAATTTTCTTTAGTGTGTAATGTTGCTGCTGCATGAAAAAGGTATGCAAAGTTACAACGCAGAAAGTCCACTCTAAAGGTAGTTATTCTCTTTATCAGTAGGCACTTTTTCTCCATGAACTACATGAAAACCCTCGATTGTAGGTTTCTTCTAGGAACATAAACATCACAATGTAGTCTTTATTTAAATAATTTCTCACAAGGAATATGCAAGATAAAAGGCAGAGGCCTTAACTTGCTAACTTACTCCACCACCTGCATTGAGACAATACGGTTTCGGGAAACAGTCGTGACTAGCTAGCTGATTTCTTCAACGTTGTATTGTACTATGGTAGTGAGGCAGAGAGTTACATCGTTGTATGGTAAATGCACCCCAGGTCATTAGCTACTCCAAGCTGGTTATCCACTGATCTAAACTGGTCATTAGCTGCTTCAAGATGGTTATTAGACGATCTAAACTGGTCATTACCTGCTATAAGCTGCTTGTTAGCTGATCCAAGCTGGTCACTTGCTGTCACTGAATGTCATTAACTGGTCTAAACTGGTCAATACCTGGTAATTAGTTGGTCAGTTGTTGGTCCAAGTTGGTCATTTGCTAGTCTTAGACTTTTTCAAAAACTAGCTGGACTACCTTTAAATTGCATTTCCAGCCTTTTGTTTGTTGCCAGCTTCTTACCAATGACAGTGGGGATCGGCTAGAAACCAGTATGCACATTCCAAAACACAGCTAACACCATAACTGGAATTTTCCAGCAAGGTATCAACTGTGAACACTGCGGTTATTTTGTTCTCTGTCTGCCTCCAGTCTTGCCACTCTGGCAATCCACTACTTTATCTTTTAAAACAAATAATGAACATGGGAAAATTAAAATATATATTTTTAAAGATTCTCTATAGAATGCATGTCAAATATGGGCTCTGCTAAAACTAATACAAGCATTTGTCTTAAGCATATGAAAAAACCACAGCACCATGTTTTTCCTCTGACAGTCCCTCCTCTGACTCACTAATTGAACGAGACAGCCGTCGGCTGCAGGCCATTCCTTCTCTCATGCATTTTGAGAGAACTTTCCGTCCTCATGACTGCTTCCAGCAATATGGCAGGACTCCAGTCATCACATTGTCAATGGATAGTCTTACTTCTGCTCTTGCTAGAGCCTGTAAACAAACAAGCCAACAAAAATAACAGTTCAACAGTCCATAGAACATCTGTAAAATCCCATGTAAGATTAAACTAATCAGAAGTAAAATTGTTTCAAGTGTATTTAGGGAACAAAACAACACTGGATATGTGATCAAGATGTGTAGCAATGTGGAAATCATATTCTGGAATGAAGTTAGTTGTGCACGGCTTTCTCTTTTTGCACCATACCTTTGAAGAGTTTTTTTTACATAAGTTTCTTTTAAACAGTGTATCTGATTTGTTTACTTACAAATACATCAAGCAACCGTATGAATGACACATTAGCACTCTTGCACAACAGAGCCAAAAGAGTTATATGTTCCACTTGTCAGCCCCTGCTTGAACACAGCGTTTCGAGAAACAGCCAGAAATTTTCTTGGCTGGACAATCTTTGCAATTCAGAGAAAATGACCTTACTCTGAGATGGAAAGGTGCTGGGGATGAAAATTTGTCTTCATGTTAAGATTGCCACTGGGTTCTCAAAGCCACAGCCTTTGGTCTGCCCGACCAGCTGTCTGGAACTGACAAAACCAGAAATGGATTTACATTGTCCATACTCCAGACTGTCTTTCTCAATTTGGGGGCCATCAAGAGGCAATCTGGAAACTGTTAGTCAGTGAGTCCTTGCAGTAATTGCTTGCAGCTGAGAATTCAGTCCTGTGTGAGTGAAGTAAGGGGGGTGGGGAGAGGGAAACCTGAGATGTAACAAGTGCAATTGATCCTTTTCTGAATTCCCTCTGTGAGGAGCCACATTTGGGCACCACACAGCTCAGGAAACAGGCTTTCTGGAAAGGAAATGAAGCAGTCGCACACAGACGAACTTCTGTTTTTGTTCAAACAAGCAAATACGTATCAGACGCAGAAAAGATGTAAAATATATGAGGATTTAGAATGTCTTGACCAAACATAGACAGTAAATACCCAGAAGACTACACTGTGTTCTAAAACACTCAGACAAACACACACGCTCAGATGGTCCTGGTTAACGCTGAGACTTGGGGGCTCCTACACTTTGTTTCCCCTGTGTGCTCTAGTAAACAGCATGACAGTATGTTTGATTAAGGCTGCACGCTGTAGAGTGCAGGTTTTGAGGACACAGTAGGGGTCTTGGCTCTCTCAGGGGCCTCTGTGTGTTTACTCTGATTGTTTTAAGGTCAGAGAGAGAGAGCAGAGAAACATGAAGAGAGCTCAGGCGTCCCTGGTCCCCTTGCCCACAGCCAGCAGAATGCATTGTCCTGAAGCAATGCCGATGGTAATATCTCTGGTATCTTGCAATGATTTTTTTCTCTCCAAAAAATAGGTACACTTAAAATTATAATTTTACTGTAATTTTCATCTGGTACAAGCTGGTTACTGGTATAGACCACTGTGGACCATTATATCTATCTATCTATCTATCTATCTATCTATCTATCTATCTATCTATCTATCTATCTATCTATCTATCTATCTATATATATATATATATATATATATATATATATATATATATATATGTACACACCTAAAGGATTATTAGGAACACCATACTAATACTGTGTTTGATCCCCTTTCGCCTTCAGAACTGCCTTAATTCTACGTTGCATTGATTCAACAAGGTCCTGAAAGCATTCTTTAGAAATGTTGGCCCATATTGATAGGATAGCATCTTGCAGTTGATGGAGATTTGTGGGATGCACATCCAGGGCACGAAGCTCCCGTTCCACCATACCACATTTCCAGGAAAATGTTGCCTGGTCTGATGAGTCTCGATTTCTGTTGAGACATTCAGATGGTAGAGTCAGAATTGGGTGTAAAGAGAATGAGAACACGGATCCATCATGCCTTATTACCACTGTGTAGGCTGGTGGTGGTGGTGTAATGGTGTGGGGGTTGTTTTCTTAGCACACTTTAGGCCCCTTAGTGCCAATGGTTAATGGTGCTAATGGTTTTGACATTGATACCATGGGAAAAAACTGCAATATAGACATTTTTAATATTATCTCATAATTAGGCAGCAGGTATATATTGGGCTGCTGTCACTTTAAGACCTGATGCATGGATCCATACTGTTACACGTTTTCTTTCTCAATTGTTTCTGTTCACTTGTGACGTTTTTTTTTACATTTGATATTTGAACGGAATTATTTTGTGTGAATTTGACTATTTAAGCACAATATGCAGTGCTTAATATGGAAAATCAATATTTTTTAGGCAACACTACATGCACTATTTAAAATGCCTTTTTAAAATGCTAAATAAATGTATATAGCTAGTAGGAGTGACTGGGTCACACACCACCACTGAATGGGTGTTTATGTCAAGCCCTGTATAATATATATAATCATTTTTCATAATGAGGTATCTGTTAACAGTTAACAGGTTTTAACTTGTTTAATGTAACATTGTAACATTCTTCTCTGTTAAAATTGCAAACATTAAGTTAGTAAATAATAGTAAATAAATGAATGAAAACAATTTTAAAAATAATAAATCCAAAAATGTATACACTGTTTTTTAGTAGATCTCTAAGTAAAGAGAAGAGACAGAGAAATAAAGAAGTAAAAAGAAGTGAAAAAGTCTTCTAGACATTTGAATGAAGGCCTTTTATTTTGTTACACAGCCCGCTTTCTCTCTCTCTCTCTCTCTCTCTCTCTCTCTCTCTCTCTCTGTGACTGTGTGTGTGTTGAAGGTCAGATAAGTGTATTGTAGGGAGGATTCGACGACCAAATGCCTCAGATGGTGCACTAATGTAAATAACACTGCTCTATCTACACATTCTCCAGCCTCTGCACCACCCATGAATCACTCTGAATCTTCAATGAAATCTCCCATTGCGGGCACAATCACCCTAACCTTGTGACTGAACGTCTTTTAGATGCTCCCGGTGGAGGAGGAGGAGGAGGAGGACATGCTTTAGGTTGCCTAGATGCTGCTCAGATCTTGTCCTTGTTTGTCCAGCAAAGTGAGTTATATGTTCATGTCCATTTGACAAAAAAGGAGGTGCTTGGGTGAGCTCTTAATCATAGACACATCAGTTGAGGAGTGGAGGTCCTCCCTTACTAGAGGAAGACATCTTTTTGTCCTTTATTTCCTTGCCAGGCGAAGAGATGACGAAATACAAGTGAAATGCTTTCAGTTCAAAGTCATATTTGGATGACGCTGCAGTTCATGGTGAAAAAGACAGCACAGATGGGATGTTTTAGAATGGTACACTTGCAGAGGAAATAGCCATTGTTTTTAAAAACTTTCAAACCATTTTTTGGTTTAATGTTATTTTTTTTTAGGTTTTGTGTTTTATTGAACAAAAACAGAGCAGAGTGAATGTAGACTCTTGTCGAATTTTCCAGTTAAAATATTTCAAAATGATTTAATATTAATTTACTTGCTATCCTGTTGTCACATATGTATTTAGTTCTGTCTAGTCTTGTTTATTTACGTCATGTCTGCACCTGTCCTCGTTAGTCTAATTAGTTAAGTCTTATCACCTGTTATTATTTAGTAGTCTTCATCTGTGTATTTAAGTTCCTGCCTGTTGTCTGTTTAGTTGTCGTGTTACCGCACACTGTTGCGCATGTTACCTGGTCTGTGAACATTGTAATAAACCTGTCTGTTTCGAATTTACCTTCGTCTCCTGTCAGTCCCGGCGTTACACCTGTATAATGTATTAAGACATATGGTACTGTAATAATATGTAATAATACTTTGCAGGTAACACTTTATTTTACTGTCATTGATACACATTACATGTACAGTTACTGTAACTACTGTATGTTACTGTAGTAATTACTAGAAATTATGCATAATTACATGCAATTAACCCTAAACCAAACCCTCATCCTAACCCTAAGCCTATAGTAAGTGCATGCAGTTAATTATTGTTACTCAGAACTTAAATGTATAATTACACTGTAATACTGACACCTTAAAATATAGTGTTACCTATATTATGTAATAATACTATATAATTTTATTGAAATTTCACAGTATCTTTAATACAAGTGTATCATGTCTTAAGTTTCACGTTTCAACAATAAACAAAGTTGAAATAGCAAATGAAAAAAAAAGAAAATCTGTGAAAATAGTCTGTCAATGCAGTAAGACAAAATGTATGATATATTGTCGAGGAAAATAAGTCTTAATATCTTATGCAGCATTGCTTCTAGTGTAAATGTATCATGTTTTTAGATTTTTATATATTTTTACTGAAAAAGTAAAAAAAAGATTAATAAAAGAAATATTGTATGTCAGAACAAGTTAGGCTCAGTCAATGGAAAGAAATAATTTCAACATGTCTATCATTCTTTTCATATATCAAGGACATGTTCAGACACTTACAATAGAAGTGAATGAGGACACTGCTTGGTGGATTTAAACGTAGAAATGTGAAGCTTACAATTTTACAATAACTGTTCTGTTAAAACGTGTGAATTATTTAAGCTGTGAAGCTTTAATAATAATTTTTGCAGTCATTTTAGGGTTTAAGGCATTATCATTGTCATGTTGCATGGCAACAAAGTGTACACAAAGGTTAATAAGCTATTTTTAATACTAAAACAAATGCTAATACAACTTTATTAAATGCTAAATACCACGGTGGCCCAGAGAGCTCAACGTGGTGAAATTGAAGAAAACAAATAGAAAAAAACTCCAGCAACTTAAGAAAACATTTTCAGTTTGACAACGCAACCAAATACATAAACGTAATTAAACTGCAAATAGCATTTATTTTGACCTGGATTTAACCATTAATTAAGCATTACGAAATTTTCGTGAACCTCCTTAAGGACGTTATTTAGTTACAGTTGTGAAAGTAAGTTAGCCAGCTTACATAATGTTTCACAGTTATTTGTGTATTTTTTGTATATAGCCTAAAATTATTTAGGCTTAATCATATGATCAGGGTGTTAAAACAAACAACAAGCTTTCAGGTCATCAACAACTCCACTGAAGAGTAGACACTGAAAAATAAGCGGTCCCAGCCAGTTTCGCAACTTGTTGGGGTCCTCTTGAATCATTTCCGCTGTCGTCTGTGCTATTTTTCAATGCATTTCTGTATTTGGTTGCATTGTAAGTATTTGCAGCATGTTTTTG
The DNA here is from genome assembly GCA_037194245.1 of Opsariichthys bidens. Classification (NCBI taxonomy): domain Eukaryota; kingdom Metazoa; phylum Chordata; class Actinopteri; order Cypriniformes; family Xenocyprididae; genus Opsariichthys; species Opsariichthys bidens. The sequence goes on along the minus strand of CM074304.1, from coordinate 6,324,419 downwards.
TATTTGATTGTGTTGTGAGTATTTGCAGAGCGTTTCTATATTTGGTTGCATTGTGAGTATTATGTGCATACTTATTACTCTATCTGATTATTTGTAAGAGTGAACTCGTGAATTGGTTGTGTTGTGAGTATTTGCAGTATTTTTCTATATTTGGTTGCATTGTGAATATTATGTGCATACTTATTACTCTATCTGATTATTTGTAAGAGTGAACTCGTGAATTGGTTGTGTTGTGAGTATTTGCAGTATTTTTCTATATTTGGTTGCATTGTGAATATTATGTGCATACTTATTACTCTATCTGATTATTTGTAAGTGTGACCTCGTGAATTGGTTGTGTTGTGAGTATTTGCAGCATGTTTCTGTATTTTGTTGCGTTGTGAGTATTTGCAGCATGTTTATGTATTTTGTTGCGTTGTGAGTGTTTACGGCCAATGCTGTATTTAGTTGCATTGTGAGTATTTGCAAAACGTTTCTGTATTTGGTTGCGTTGCTTTTGCAGCATGTTTCTATATTTGGTTGTGTTTTAAGTATTTGCAGTCAATTCTGTATTTGGTTGCAGTGAGTATTTGCAGGGCATTTCTGTATTTGGTTGCATTGTGAGTATTTGCAGCATTTTTCTGTATTTGGTTGCGTTGTGAGTATTTGCAGCATTTTTCTGTATTTGGTTGCGTTGTGAGTATTTGCAGCATTTTTCTGTATTTGGTTGCATTGTGAGTATTTGCAGCATTTTTCTGTATTTGGTTGCGTTGTGAGTATTTACAGTGCATTTCTATATTTGGTTGCGTTGTGAGTATTTGCAGATCATTTCTGTATTTGGTTGCATTGTGAGTATTTGCAGCATGTTTCTGTATTTTGTTGCGTTGTGAGTGTTTGCAGCCAATGCTGTATTTAGGTGCGTTGTGAGTATTTGCAAAACGTTTCTGTATTTGGTTGCATTGCATTTGCAGCATGTTTCTATATTTGGTTGTGTTTTAAGTATTTGCAGTCAATTCTGTATTTGGTTGCAGTGAGTATTTGCAGAGCATTTCTGTATTTGGTTGCAGTGAGTATTTGCAGAGCATTTCTGTATTTGGTTGCATTGTGAGTATTTGCAGCAATTTTCTGTATTTGGTTGCGTTGTGAGTATTTGCAGATCATTTCTGTATTTGGTTGCATTGTGAGTATTTGCAGCATTTTTCTGTATTTGGTTTCTGTCATGTTCTTGTTTCATGTTAGTGTTCATGTTTCACGTCTAGTTCTAGTTTCATGTCACTGTCATCGTCATGTGTCAGGTTTGTTGATCCATGTGCTCCCATTGTCATGTGATTTCCCCAGTCTGTCATGTGATCTTTGTTTTGCTTTGCCATGTGCCTGTCTCGTTAGCAGTTCATGGTCGTCAGCTGTGTCCTATTTGTAATCATGTCTGTCACCTGTGCCATCCTCATTATCCTCTTGTTCTCTGGTGTATTTATTCCCTCTGTTTCAGTCCAGTCCTTGTCGAGTGTTAAAGTATCGTGCTATGTGTCATGGAAGTATCCTGTCTGTACCCTGTTTGTAGCCTAATCTAAGATTAAACTGTTTCTTGTAAAGCAAGATTCTTCGTGCCTGTTCCTGCATCCCCACTAGACGTTACAGATGCGTTGTGAGTATTTGCAGATCATTTCTGTATTTGGTTGCTTTATGAGTATTTGCAGCATGTTTCTGTATTTTGTTGCATTGTGAGTGTTTGCAGCATTTTTCTGTATTTGGTTGCTTTATGAGTATTTGCAGCATGTTTCTGTATTTTGTTGCATTGTGAGTATTTGCAGTGCATTTCTATATTTGGTTGCGTTGTGAGTATTTGCAGCATTTTTCTGTATTTGGTTGCGTTGTGAGTATTTGCAGTGCATTTCTATATTTGGTTGCGTTGTGAGTATTTGCAGCATTTTTCTGTATTTGGTTGCGTTGTGAGTATTTGCAGTGCATTTCTATATTTGGTTGCGTTGTGAGTATTTGCAGCATGTTTCTGTATTTTGTTGCATTGTGAGTGTTTGCAGCCAATGCTGTATTTGGTTGCATTGTGAGTATTTGCAGCATGTTTCTGTATTTTGTTGCATTGTGAGTATTTGCAGTGCATTTCTAAATTTGGTTGCGTTGTGAGTATTTGCAGCATTTTTCTGTATTTGGTTGCGTTGTGAGTATTTGCAGTGCATTTCTATATTTGGTTGCGTTGTGAGGATTTGCAGCATGTTTCTGTATTTTGTTGCATTGTGAGTGTTTGCAGCCAATGCTGTATTTGGTTGCATTGTGAGTATTTGCAAAATGTTTCTGTATTTTGATTGCGTTGTATTTCCACCATGTTTCAACAGTTGGTTGTGTTTTACGTATTTACAATCAATTCTATATTTGGTTGGAGAGTATTTGCAGAGCATTTCTGTATTTGGTTGCGTTGTGAGTACTTGCAGCTCATTTGTTGTCAAACTGATGAAGAAATTTACCTTGATTAGCTGTTTTTTTTCTATTTGCACATATTTTCTTCAGTTGCAGCATGTTTAGCTCTCTCAGCCACCGTACTAAAATCATGTAAACATGCATATTGTTTGCGTCTTGTGACTATACTTTTGAAATGATGAGCATTTTAACATTCATGAATTGGCTCCATTCATTTCAATTGTAGTGCCTCACTGTAAGTTGTTGTTGTTGCTTTTTTTAAGTAAAGGAGAGGCAAGAAATTATTTTTTGTGGTAATCAACATAATGCCACAAATGCATGCCAATTGAGCTTAACTTGAACTGGACCCAGAATATTCCTTTAATTCGTCTTTTTTTTTTACTTGCTGTGTCCAGCAATCTTTTCATGCATATGGTCTTATAATGTTCTCTATTCAGAGTTATTTGGCAACACTAGTACATTGCAGCATGGAATAGAAATTCTGCCTTTTTATGCATGGTTAGTCAGCTCTCTATTTTTCTCACTGAGACTGGAGGCCTCTGAATGCCGTTCTTTGATCCAGCACATGAACTACTAAAACATTTTGTCTCTTCTCTGTCCAAATGTTAGCACAGGGACAGCCATATGTTAGACCCAGATAAATCAGCCTTATTGAGAGGCCAGTCTCACAAACCATACAGATTAGAGCATTAGAGAACTAATGAGGCTGCTGGGAGCTGAGGCCCGCTTCATGTTACCTTGAACTGCGACTCTGTGTGAAACACAAAACAGACATGCAATGCGCTGAAAACAGTACAGCAGCTGCTGGCGGAAATCAAACACAACAGCTCGCTCTTTTGTGGTGAGTTCACTTTAATCCAAATGGTGCTTTTCACCTCCACTGAAAGGAACGCGGGAATAAAGCTGGCTGGTGACTCTTTCAGCAGCGTATATGTATGTAATATAGAGTTTATGTTTTATACTACAGCACGCAAGGTCCATTTTTCTTTACAACTCCTACAATGGTAAATCTATCAGGCTTTGTCAAAATTTTCTCTCTTCATAAATCAGTTATTATGAATGTAATGAATATAGTGTTTTGCTTATGTTAGTCTGTGCTTAGATCAATAAGTAAAATGCATTAGGGTCATTAAGTGCCCTTTTGTCTTTTGACCTTGTTAAAATATTCATATATATCAGAGAGATTATCTTCCACTGACGACAGGAAACAGACCATCACCGGACCCCGGGTCTATATCTGACCAATCACTGTCCATTTAGCTTGAGCTTCTAATACGGCCGACTGGACATCTGCAGAACATGAGACTCCTTGGCTTTTATGCCCTTTATTTTCTCTTTGTGTTTGTTCTTATTAAATGATAAGCAAAACTTTATAGTCAAATCAGGTCAGATGGTGCTTTATTCAATACAGATTGTTTTAAAGCAGCTTCACATTAATACACGGCAAAATAAGAGTGTTAATGTAAAATTAAACAATTATGAGACAAGATCAATTTCAGATGTAAAGCAGCTCAATGGAAGATAATGTGTCATTATTCAACTCAAATTAGTTCAATGTTGTTTCAGTTCAGTTCAGTAGCTGTCAATTGTTGCACAGTTTATCAATAATCAGACGAGTTCAATTCCACTATAAGCAGATATACAAAAGGCAATAGTGTCATTATTCAGTTCAAGTCTGTTCAATGTTAGCTCAGTAACAGTGTCAATGTTGCAAAATTTTCACTTCAGTTCCTTTTTTTTTTTTTTTATTTTTTTTTAAAGGAAAGTAAGTGCTTGATTCTTGACTTTTGTGTTATCCAGCTTTAGTAAGAAAAGTTGATGTCTAGACTAGATTTCCTAATCTGAATTGAAATATTTTCAGTATGGCTAATAAAAGAATTTTTCATTTATGGCGAATTTTAGAGTGATGCTATAGATGGGTATATCTCAATCCACTTTTGTTCAGCTGTCTGGTTTTAAGCAGTGAATGTATCTGCCTGAGAGAGGTTACCATTTGAATGGCAGAGGTCTAACACTTGTAGAGTTAACGCCTCGCTTGTTACTTTCTGAGGTAAAATACCCACCCGTCTATCACTCTGACAGCTCTGACAGCCATTCAGGGAAACCCTGAGGTGCCCCAGTGCGCAATCAAAAGGCTTTTATTGAAAGAATCCAAAACTAGCCTGTCAGGACAGAGAGGCGGGGTCAGCTGTCATGGTGACACGGCCCTGCAGCGGTAAATTATCCTGAGAGAGAGAACTTGAAGATCCCATGAGTAGATCATTTTTAAACTCAGCTCTACTCTTGCACTGCTCTTATCTGTAACGAATGTCAAATAGGAAGGAGCTAGTCTTTTTGAAAGTGTTTTTGGCATCTTCATTTGGCCGTCCTCCTTCATCTTATTCCTACTCCTCTTCCTCAAGAACAGCCACACAGGAGGAATAGAACTTAACAGAAAAACATAAATCAGAAGTTATGTTCCCAATTTTACATTTCTGCCACTGGAGGACACTACTGTCCAGCAAATGAAAGTTATTTTATTATTATTTACTAATATGGTGTTTAGAACACTATTTGCATGCATGTTAAGAGCAAGACTTTATTGATGTAGTCATGAAGATTATTTTTGGTTACTGCAGATAAAACAACTTTTTAGGCATTTTTATATACAGCAACTGCAAGTTTTGATGTAGTAGCCAAAGCAATTGTATACAACTATAAATGAAAAATGTAATTTCATTTATATGAAAAGTTTCCAAACTTGACCTTTTATGTCATTTATATTAATTGATCAAATATTGGCACTATAAAAAAACCTGCTGGAATCACATTTTAAGAGTGTGACTTATTCAGGAATATCTGTGAATGTGAACATTCAGAATTTAAAATAAAGTGCTTGCGCTTCCTCTTTTTTCTTCTTCATTTTAGGAGAAAAGCATACCCCAGAGTTCTAGTGAATCTGTCTGATGTCGTTCATTACTGGTGTAAAAAGAAGACTTACACTTGCAGTTTCATCAACATAAGAAGATTTCTACTGAGGCTTGCTCTGAATTGTACAGATGGAAATAATAATGCAATTTCCATCAAAATGAGGGAAGCAATCTACTTTTGCTGGTGCTTTAGGGTCAGGGCTTGGAACTGAATTATGTTTACATTATCACTACAAAGCTAATGTGTGAAGTGCTCCTTTCTTCTGGTATAACATTTCATACCACTCTATTGAAAACGGTTCAGGTGTCATCATCTATGAGAAGCAGACCAGTGTCTGAAGCATGGGTCCAAACATGACAATGAATTTGGCAGGTGGCAGCCCATGATGTAGGGTAGAAAAGGGCACCTGTAAAATCTGTCTCTTTCAGCGTAGGCAAGCTATGGCCAGCACTAGCACCATGAGTTTTAAAAAGAAAGAGGTATGAATCGAGAGTGAGCTGCCGGATGTCATCTATCACATAGTTTGGCCCACCAAGCACAAACATTTCGATGGCAAACGTTCAGTGGCTGAATGTAGTCATTGCTAGCCGCCATGCACCCACTTATTAGGGGCTGGTTCGCAGGGAGATGGCCTGATAGCTAGCCGTCTAGGGCCTGCAACACTGGGGCTCACCCACAGGGAAGCCTGCTAAAACAGGGAGGCGTGCTAAGGCCAGCTACCTGACAAGACTTAAATGGCAAGGGCGAGAGACACAAAATTTCGCTTCAAATCCGACCCGCCTGCTCGAAATATAAATAATTATTTTAGGCACACTGTTAAAAAATTACTGTAAATTTTACAGTATAATACTGGCAGCAGGGTTGCCAGCCAGTTACTGTAAAATTTACAGTAGTGTTACTGTAATTTAATTTACAGAATTTCCCTGTATTGATTACAGTAAATAACTGTATTTTTTAAATTACGAAGTGTCAATTTACAGCTATATACTGTAAATTTGAGTCAAACCAACATGTGACCCCAGAATGCATTGCAGTTTACAGCAATATGCTGTATTATTAAAAAAACAGCCAGCGGCTGTAAAACAATGCTGTAATTTTTACAGTAATTCATTACAGTGCAATAACACTTCATGTACTCAGCCAATAATAGAAATCTTTTCAAAGAGCATGTTAAAAGATTTCGGTGAGGTTCCAGCCATTAGGCTATCACACGTCATTTGTTTGTGGATTTAACTGTGTTACGGCCCTCTTTTAGTCTAGGGTTAGAGGAACACGTAACAGAATAAAATGGTGTGATGTGTGGAGGCAGCAAGATTGAGCTCCCAATCCCAGGACCTTCACAAAGACCAGAAACAACTCGATGTCAGAACAAACTATTTTATTAAACAAAATAAGGGAGGATTGAAACTTCAAGGAGGGGGCAAGGCCAAAGTAACAAACATAAAACCTCTAACTATTAGTTTTCCCCTAACTAAACTATAAAAGAAAAGAAAAATACAAGAGTACTCTAACTCCCTAAACTCCCAAAAATAAAGTAAAATTGCACCCACCTCTCTACTAATTCCTACCCAAAGAATTAATCAACATAAACATAATTAAAAGACAATAACAGAAATATAAACAAACAAAATAACTTGCAAATCAAAAGAAACTCCTTGTTGTAGGTGCCAAGTACAACAAGGTTGCCAACACAATATCACTGAAGAAAACTCAATCAAAAAGGTTTAAATGACAACGAAAGCAAATGCTATTGGAGCTTTCGGGATGAGAAGGAACTTCAAATTGCAGCTTCCGCAGCCCCCACCCACACACCCACACACCCACACACCCACCCACACACCCACACACACCCACACACACCCACACACACACACACACACACACACACACACACACACACACACACACACACACACACACACACACACACACACACACACACACACACACACACACAGCTCTGTGCAACAATACTCCTTAAATCCCCAGATTCACTCCTCCAATCAAAAGATCAATCATTGGAGTCAGGTGGCAGCCATTACTTCCTACTTGTGGGAAGTCGAGAGAGAGAGAAACAGGGAGAAGGGAAAAAAATAAACAGAACACATACGTCCTTAGACGTAACAACCGCTAAAAAGAAACATGGCAGAAAAGGGCAATTATAAATAGAAAACTAATGTACAAAACTCTTTCATTGGTGTCTGCAGTGAAGTTCTAAAGCAATTGTACACTGTAAAAAAGTCATACATAGATCTAACTTATAAAAAAGAGAGGCAAAGTGGCTGCATTGTTGTTTTTTTTAAGTGAGTCAACTGCCAGCTTTTTTTAAATATAATAAACACTGTAATTACTTTATACAACAAACGCAAAAAAAAAAAAGTTGAGTTAACTAAATATAACTAGAATTACTCATAGATAAACTTTTTTTTTTTTGGTTCACTTATTTTATGAGTTGCTACAAAGTAAACTTGTACTCATTTTAATTATTTTTTTTTTTATTTTATTTTTATAGTAAAATTAACCAAATCATATGTGATTAAACATTTTTTTTAGCTATAAACTCAAAAGAAATCTAAATGTGTCTATCTCTCACTCTAAGCAACTAACAGTATTTATATTTACACATACATACAATGTCAATATTCAATTGAAGAAGAAAGAAGAGAGAAGAGAGAAGGAAAGATAACAACATTTATTCAAACATCAACCAGTTGACTTTTAATATTTGTATTGAGAAGAAAGAAGCCAAGAAGAACAAGAACACACATGTACACAAATATACAAACAAATAATAAAAAAGTGTATTTTCAAACAGTGAAAACAGTGATCCAAAAATATCAAAAATGCCCAATTAGATTAAGAAAAAAATTAAAGCCCACAACATCACATTGTTTCACACACACAACAACTCACAAAAATGTCACAGTAGACAATATATTTTTAAACTCTATTATTTTTAAATTTCCAAATTATTTTACAACTTAAAAAAATGAAAATCCATGGGCCCATATTACCAAAGAGCCTCTGATATACCTCTTAATGTACACACCAGTTTTGAGGGATACAGGAAGTCCAAAGGATATATAGGTAATTCCTAATGTCCAATAAGCATTATTTTCAGGGCACAACTGCCTTCATTCATGATTCACTCTTCTAAGAGAGATCATTCACTTGGTCAGACAAACAGAAGAATACAAGAAGACAGACAGTAGATAACAGAAGGTAGAAAGACAGAAATTTGATAAGAAACAAAGTCAAAATTGTACTTTTGTTGCTAAAATGGGTGAGAGAAAGACACAAAACTGATAGAGAGATAGTACTACTAGAGAAATGCTATAAAGAGTATAACTGTAATTACTTGTTGCTACTGTAGCATTTTGTGTTCTTGTTGTTGTTTTTTGTTTGTTTTGTGGGTGATGATGGACAGAAAGATGAGATTTCTATAAAAAGATTGATGGTTGGTGTTGTACATAAAAAGAGTCATGTTTTATACTGGAGCCAATGTTTACTTGTATTTTACTGGATGTTTACTTAATCTTACTTCCCTTGTTAAACTGTATCTGAGCTGAAGTTTGAAGTTTTTTTTCTGGTAATTTTGTGAACACCCCCCCCCAAACGCTAAAAAGTTTCTGTTCTAAAGAGTTTTTAAATAAATTGTAGAAAAAGGTTAAAAAAAGTTTAGTGTAAAAGCGTTTGGGTATCTAAAGACGAAGGAAAATTAGTTTTAGAAATAAAACAAAAAATCTCATTCGTTGACTTTATAAAAAATTTAAAAAAAATGGATCAAATTTCGAAAATTTCAACAATACTAACGTTTTAAACGACATACCTAAATGTTAATGAAAAACAGCGATCAAATTGTAGATCGAGCTGTAGCTAACGTTGCTATCTGAACATTGCTAAGCGAGCACCCCCCACCGGAGACGTTTTTTAAATTAATTGTTTAAATAAATGCATGCTGTCATGCATTAAACGTATTTTAAGCGTTAATTTAAACTAATTTTTTATTATAAATAATTAAAATTAATGTAAAAAAACGTAATTAAAAGCTTTAAAGAAAACTAAACAAACTAATTAAAAAATTTTAGTTAAAGTAAAAAAAACTAATAATAATAAATAATATAAAGTTTTAAAAAAAGATATAGTTTAATAGTTTAACAACCTGTCTTATTAACTAAATATTACAACTAATTATTTTATATCGATATTAACCGTAGTTATAATGCCGCCCAAGTGCCTAGTAAACTATACAAGACATGCTATACTTTAACAGCCATTATAGCTATTTTTAGCTTTAAGTTATGAGCTTAAGGATACAATACGCTAAGCTCCACATTCTTCAACTTTTAAATCATTACTGAAGTTCGATCCAAACTTACATTCAGCTAAACAAAACTCAATCTGGAATTTAGCCGAACGTTAAAAGTTATTCAGTGAAAAGAAAAGCCAACAGACAGTTTTTATTGAGTGAAAAAGTGCGCCGTTAAAATTAGGATTTTTGCCAACAAGAAGTTTTTTTATAAAGTGATTACGCCATACAACACAATAAAAAGTTTTTTTTTGTTAAACACACCTAATTCAGTCCACACATCACCTTAATATTTTTAATGTGTGTCTAACAACATTTTTATTTCTTGTACTACAAATCAACATAACACACTCACAACAACTCATCAAATAAATTGTGTGTGTCAACTCAATATTATAGTATTATCTTGTTTAAAATACACACATACCAGTAACTAAATTTAAATAAATTGAAATTTTTTTATAAAAAATATTGTTTTTATAAAAAAACAAAAACTAAGTAAAGATAATAAATTAAATAAAGTTTTTAAAAAAAAAAAAAAAAAAAACTAGAATACAAACTTTGTGTGTAGCACTTATCCAAAAATAACTCAAAGGTTTACAACTCCTGTACTCTCCTCTAAAGTCTTATGGAACATTGCACTACTAACCAATCTTTAAAAAAGAGAAAGATAGACAGAGGGAGATATATTCTCCAGTCCCTATAATTACATTGCTCTCTGGGTCTTTGTTTAAGCTTGTTTTTAACTGGATTGAAGAGCCGATTCAGAGCTAGAGTTGCGTAACCTCTCTCACATTAATTTTTCACCAACAAGTCAAAGCGTTGAGATCTCTTTGATTGTGGAAGGCATGCAGACAGAAAAGTATGGAGGGGAAATAGGCACGCGCACGCGCCCATAATTGATTTGTGGACTGGAGCATCTTCATAAAAACTTCTACAGTAGTTTTGGCGTTAACACAAAGGCCATTGAGCCGTGGAGGCTGGCGTGAGTAGCAGGGAGTTGGGTTTAAAGCAAGTTTTTGTCCTTAAGGGAAAAGTACATGAGCAACATACTTGTATAAGCTACAAGAATCAGATGTATTGTTTCAGTATAAATAATCATTGAACTCAAACCTGACACTGGCAGCTTGGGCCAATTAATATAGAGTTCTCTGTCAGGAAGGTTAACAGCAGACAGGGTTGGACGCGCTCCACTGTCAGCACTCAAGCTGAAGCTGTAGTACCCTACAGAAAACACTAGCTGAACTTTACTGGGAATTCTAGAGAACGCTTTTTGACTTTCATGTGTGCGTTATAAATCTCAGCTTGTACTGTGAAAATAGAGCTTGTATTTATCTGATCCACTGTATTTTTTTCAAACCATAGGGATTTGCTGATGACATAAAAAAAACAAAAAAAAAACATAAAAATGACTTTAAGAGTCTTGTGAGCTCAGAGAGCCATATGGCAAAATGTTAAACTAAAAACAGTTGGAAATAACAATGTAAACCTTTAGATAGTAAGTTATTAAATCACTTTTGACCCATGTAAATGTTTGGTCTTAGGCTCTTGGATTTTCAATACAACAAAGGATGACAAAGAACTAAATGTGACAAGTTATTTGGATACATTACACTTTTTAAAACAAGCTCTTAGCTATGTGTTCACCTTAATTGTAAAAAGAGCAAAACATTGAACCTGTTACATACGAGCACAAAAACAACGGTTTTGAATCATTAACAGGAGAAATACCAGGAGAAACAATTCACACAAGACACTAAACCAAGTATAACGCTAGACAAAGGCGCATAAGAAACCGAGGGTATAAATACACAGAACAGGAGACAACGACATTAATTAATTACACACAGCTGATGACAATAGACTGATGATGGTGGTGGAAACATACAGACAAAAGGAACATGTGACTGAAACTCCAAACACAAACAGAGTCCAGAACATGAAGACATTTAACAGAACCACAGCAATTTATGCTTTTGGTATACATACAGTAATTGCTGTGAACACTTGTTTTCAAATCCAGACTCATGACCCTCATCCATTATATTGTTTCTTAAAGAATATTAAAGGCATGAGCAGACTGCATTTATTTCTGATTGTCATCAAGATTTATTTGTGCAAATTACCGACGTTCCTATTCATTGTTGCACTGTAGCAGCAAAATGAATAATTAATATATAAGATTCTTTATTATGTGTTCAGCAAAGCCCAAAGTTATTATGACAGAAATCCAGACATAGAAATGAACAATTTCTATGCAAAATTAACTTGTCATTGTCAAGTTTCCGGCGCAAATGTGCATACATTAATGTTAATAGCCTATTTATTTCACACTGCCTTGTTTAGAGGCTTTCAGTTCTTCAAATTGAGTCGGTATCATAAAACAAATTGGAGCTTTTCTATATTTCTGGTGAATGTAACTTATTCCAACATTGTTATTATTATATAAATAGCCTCATAACATTATAATTTTCATCTCCCTCAGCCTCTGTTGGTTATTTTCTCTACGGTGAAGGCCTTTGCAATTACTCATGAAGCAATTTTGCTTTTTAAAGAGTGCATTGCTGTTAGTTGTTGTATGTTATATTCCACTAATCTATCTTAATGTTTGACTGGAATATGATATTCCAATTTACATCAATCCTCTGAAGTTTGGGCCAGATTTGACATTGTATGCTTGAGTTACAACAACTTCCTCTTTCATGACGATAATAGCATGCTTTAGCACTCAGCTAAGTGTTCCCTTACAAAAGATTACTGCAATTTTTTAGAAGTAATTCTACAGTTTTTGTTGCATATAGAAAAATGCAGTTTTTTGGACACGAAAAAACTGCAGTATTGCAGTATAACCTAAAATGTGTGTAGTTTTACTGGAGTACAGCTATACTGCAATACATCTAAAGTACTAGTAAAATAAAACTGCAGTTCTACTGTTTTTATACTTCATGCAACTTTCAGTTGTACTTCATTTTACTGCAGCTGTACTTATACTACAGTTTTACTGCAGTTGTACTGTGACTATACTTCATTATACTGCAAATCTATGGTTGCGCTTAATTAAACTGCAGTTAAACTACTTGGTACTGCAGTTTTACTGCAGTTCTACTTCAATATACTGCAGTTCTTTTTTGTAAGGGTTATTAGCATGTTTTAGAATATTTGTAGCATGTTTAGCACTCAACTGCATATTTTAGTATGTTGCTAGTAGTGCATCACAATGTTAAACGCCACTTCCTGTTGCCGGTGGGTGGCGCTATTACTATAGCTGAATATTTAGCATGTCGATGTGTTCAGGGCAGGACTCTTGTCAGACATGAATTTTGGGGCAAGTGAAGTTTGGGGCAGATTGGACATTGTATGTCTGAGTTACAACAACTTCCTCTTCGTGGATAATCGCAAACATTAGCACTTAGCCAAGTGTTGCATGATTTAACGTGTTTCTAGCATTTCTGGTACTTCATGGCATATTTAAATGTGTGTCTGGGAGTGAATTACAGAGTAAAGCGTGCCATTTCTTCTTGCCAACAGGTGGAGCTTTGACTGTTACTGATTATTAGCATGTATTAGCATGTTTCTTGGTGAAACATCAAAATTTGTCAGGCCGCCATGGACACGCCATTCAGTGAAAACTCAAGATCTTCGCAATTTAACGTCACAAAGAATTGAACTCGTCTGAACAATTGGCAGCTACTGAACTGAATTGAGTAATTGAATAATGACACATTATCTTCCATTGAGCTGCTTTACATTTTGTCTCATAATTGATTAATTTTACATTAACACTCTTATTTTGCTGTGTATTAATGTGAAGCTGCTTTAAAACAATCTGTGTTGTATAAGATTAGACTGACTCAAAATGATGTTGATATTTTTAAATGTCTATGAGGATTTAATCACAGTGTAAAACATGAAAATTCCTGTTTCCCACAGGTGGGAATTACTATGACTGTAACTGAATATTGCCATATAGATGGTGAAACATTCACATTTTTCAGGCCACCATGGACAAACCCTTCAGCGAAAACTCAAGATCTTCGCAATTTAACGTCACAAACGCATTAGATTAAACTGACCAAATATGATGTTTATCAGATAAAATTTTGCTGCCCTTACAAAAAAGAACTGCAGTATATTGAAGTAGAACTGCAGTAAAACTGCAGTACCAAGTAGTTTAACTGCAGTTTAATGAAGCACAACCATAGATTTGCAGTATAATGAAGTATAGTCACAGTACAACTGCAGTAAAACTGTAGTATAAGTACAGCTGCAGTAAAATGAAGTACAACTGAAAGTTGCATGAAGTATAAAAACAGTATAACTGCAGTTTTATTTTACTAGTACTTTAGATGTATTGCAGTATAGTTGTACTCCAGTAAAACTACACACATTTTAGGTTATACTGCAATACTGCATTTTTTTCTGCATTTTTCTATATGTAACAAAAACTGTAGTATTACTTCTAAAAAACTGCAGTAATCTTTTGTAAGGGAAAATTCAAAATATCTCACTTCCTGTTGGGTTTTCAGATTTTACTGCCAGTGACTTTTTTGTAGGTATAGTGTTACATATCTAGCGAATGTCATACGTGAAACAGCACGAAGGGCTCTTAATTGAAAGTTTTTCAGGGGGCGCTATCGAGCCATTTAGCCACAGCTAATTCTGAAACCCATATCAGATGTAAATTGTCACCACTTCTGACACATGTGCGAAGTTTCATGAGTTTTTGAGTGTGTTTAGGCCCTCAAAAATACGATTCAGAAGAATTGACCGAGCAATTACAATAGGGTCCTCACAGCACCAGTACTCGGGCTCTAATGAGAGCAATATCCAAGCGTTTGGTGATTATTCCAAAAGAACAATGTGGATGGAAATTGCCAAAAACCAGGACGCAGCTTTTTTTCCAAAAATGTTTTAAATATAGTCCTCACCAAAATAAAGTCCAAAATCGCAACTGGACAGTGTGTAAACCTGGCAAATAGCTATGTTGATACAAGCTGTCTGTGTAAGCTATTACCATGTGAAATTAAACAGCATATTTCTCCAAGTATGTAACATTTAATTTTGAGCTTTGGTTCTTTTCAATATAATACAAAATGGGAATTGTTGATTCTGAATGCTAGTAAGGCAGAGATTGTGTGCTGAAACACACAGAACTGAAGTTATTCTGCCTCATTCCTCTTTTCTCTTGGTTTTAAAGCCTCAGGAAGGCAGCCGAGTCCCTGTTGAATAATAGATCACAGAGAGCAGAGCTGGATGCAGCCGGCCACGCAGCTTTTGTATCAGTCGGCTTGTCCGGCACAAAGCCTCTCTCTGCAGCTACAACTTCAAACACTCGCTTTCATCAGTCCTCACACTTTCACCCAGGCCAAATATTCATGCATATGCTGTTTTACATAAGCTACGCTTGCTGTTTGCGTTCTTGACTTGTTTGCAAACTGCAGCATATCTGTTATGTAAAACTCATATGGATGAAAGGTTAGGCTGGGAAATGAGTTTTTAGATTTGTGCATAATATGTTTCTGAATGAAAATATGACTTATGAGACATTTACACAAGAAGTCTAATTATATAAGCAGTGTTTCATGCAACCAATCACGGGTCACCACACTCGCTTGCTTCACAGTGATCTTTATTTACAAAACAGCCTGAGGAAAATGACCAGCAATCAGTCTGGCAAGAGAAGACCCTGTGTACCTCTTACAAACACAGTATATCATATTCATTCATGGGCATTTGAAGGATATATGATCTCTTGAAATACAGCACGAGAATCTCTCTAAAAGAGACACGCTGAAGCACCAAGTATGATGTGTGAACATTTTATGTTATAGCTAATAAAATATAAAAGCTAATTCTGGCCTTCTTTTTTCACGGCATTGATATAAATGCATTCTCTTTTTGAAATGTCGCATCATGATGAATGCAAAAATAGTTACATTTAATTTTAATAAGGCAGACAAACTGAACTGAAAGATCTGACAGTGTGCACACTGATAAACATTAGTAGCAAGATTGCAGCACAACCTGAAGAGTAAAACTCCCATTTAAAGCAGAAAGTTGCTTTTGTCAAATCTATGCAGCATGCATTTCATCGCATTCCTGGTGCATTAAAAAAAAATACAATTTCACATACTAAATTTTTACATGTAACAAAAATAAACACTGAAACTCACATGCCAAGAACAGAGGTCGGTTTTGCATGCAGCAAATTCACGTTTTTAGTATTGTGACAAATGACTTTGGTTCGTCTTAGGAATCAACTTTCAAGGACGTGTCCCTGATACACATTCATTCTGAATAATCTTCTGTTTGCCACAGTTGGTTTGCAATCATGTGCAAGACAATCTATATACAGTATACCGTTTTTTTTTTTGCAGTGGAAGTTATAATGTAGCTATACTATTTTATGAGATTAAGGATGCATACACAAATACTAAACAATTTGAATGCAGTGCTGTTTAATATAAAATTATAACACAATCAGCAGTTGTCCCAGTGGTTCCATGCAAGTCTGAAGAGACAACAGCAAAAAATCACAGTGATACTAATTTATACATTCATCAAATCAGTGCTCGGTTTCTGCATCTCAAGCATAGAAATCCTATCAGCAACTCTGTCTTATGTTTATGTAATTCCAGGCTTTGTAAAACCAAACGTGTAACTTGTAATATAGCAGCACAAGCTAGTTGAACAATATCTGAGAATTAAACACTTTATAAATTCTCACTTTCAATTTTTGTGCACCTGAATTGTCAGTTTTGTCACATATGTCTTTTTTTTTTTTTCTGAGACAAAATATGGGTTCTTAATAAACATTTTTATTTTAAAACCATAAATGTAAGTGCCTGAATTAAAGGGATAGTTCACCCAAAAATCCTCATGTTGTCCTAAATATGGTCTTTCTTTCCTCTGAGGAGCACAAAAGAAGAAGGATGTGAAGAATATTGGCAATCAAACAGTTTCGGTTCCCATTTACTTCCGATACATAGTTTTGTTCATACAGTTTGAGCCAATGGGAGCCGAAACCAACATTCTTCAAAATATCTTCTTTTATGTTCCACAGAAAAAAGAAAGTCATACAGATTTGGAACAACATGAGGGTGAGTAAATTACAATTTTCACTTTTGGGTAAACTATTCCTTTAATTTCAATAGAATTGCTGTTAATCTCAATGCAACCCATGTAAAAAAAAAAAAAAGAGAAGTTGGATAACATGGAGGTTTTTTGTATGTAAACATCGTAAAGCTGTCAGAGTCCTCATTACTCAGTGGGCCGTCCTTTAATTGGCCCTGGCCATCACGCCTCTTATTTGTAATTGGCTACTGGGGTATGATTTGGCTCCACACAGTGGGTGGAGTCATTGCTCTGATTGGTTGCTTCACTCTGACTTGATTCTGTCTGGTGGGTGGAGTCTGAACTCTGCAGGGATTCTATCTCTCCTGCCTTCAGACTGGAGATACACTCAGAGGATCTTCGTGTTTGCTGATAGGACAGACAAAGCTCCTCCCACTTCTTTCGGTTGGCATCAATTCCATCTGCCATCGGTTGGAGCTTCCTGTTCAACTTCACAAAAGCCTGCAAAATACATTATCCTCACTTTGTAAAAGTTAATTAGCTGGAATTATTTATTTCATTTATTTACTCAACTATTTTACCTCATATAGTGGCTTGCAAATGCCATCAATCCATTCCAGCTGAAGAACAGGAAGCTCATCTTTACGATTACGATCAAAAATGGCCTGAAAACCAAATACACAAGAGCAAAATAAAACTGAAATGTAATCAGTTGATTTCTTTGACAAATTAGCAAATGTTACTTTAAAAACAGAGATATCTGTTGGTAAGAGAGTACGTACAGCTGGTGTCAACTTCAGCTCTGATCTCTCCCTGTCACCTTGTTCAAAGAATTCACTGGTCACTAGTTCAGCCACCTGGAATTAGAAACACAGAGATATTATTTTAATGACATTTTTTACTATTTATTTTTTATTGTTTTACATTATTTTAACAATGATTTCAGGGCATATACAGTACAGTCATTTTATTACCCTACAGTTTTTAGAGAATATATTTATATATATTTTTTTCCTCTAAAATCAAGTCTTATCTTACACAATTTTGCTTCTCAAATAAATGGATCATGTTTGAAGGATGTTTAGATATTTATACAAGAAAACAAGACAAAATATAACAGTTTTTTTGTTTGTTTGGTTGTTTTTTTCCAAGGTCTGTCTAACCTGTTTTGAGATCTCCCATGGTCGAGTCACTGCACCCAAGTCACAGGCAGTCATCAGCATAGACCTAGTATGTTTAAATATTTAGAACATTTACAGCAGCTCTTGGCATTTATGTTATCAATTTTAAAAGTTGTAGTCACTCACCTGAACATGTCTCTATGTTCTTCATTATTCCAACTGAACTGTCCAGAGAGAACGACCTCAAAGAACTTGGTTCTTCTTCTTTTATGTCCAGTGAGGGGAAAAAGCATTTAAGGTTTCACTTTCACTGCTTTCAAATTAATTTTATTTAATGTTCTTTATAGTGAAGATCATGCAAATCTTCACCAGGCTTTTAGGATCTCAACAAAAGCCACCAAAGGGGTTTAACATCATCTCCTCTGCCTCTATTCAAAGGGCGCCTCTCTGTGGCATAAACATAAATAACATGCACTGGTGGAATATTTAGAGCATTTTGAATCTGAAGACCACTACTGGTAACACTTTACAATGAGGTTCATTAGTTAACATGAACTAATAACTGCACTTATGCAGCATTTATTAATATTTGTTAATGTTAGTTTCAACATTTACCAATGCATTATTAAAATCTTATTAACATTAGTTAATGCACTCTGAACTAAGATGAACAAACAATGAACTATATTTTCATTAAAGCTGCAGAATGTACAATTTTTGCAGTAAAATATCCAAAAACCACTAGGCCAGTGTTGTATATTTTTTTTTAGTTGAGTAACTATTTTTTTAAATCGTGAGAAAAATCCCAATTTTAAACAAGGATCCGGGATGTGTGAGTGAGTCGCCTGTAAAAGGCGTTTCCGGTTTTATTTTGTAGAAACCATGGAAGCACAACGAAATTTAAAAAGCAAACATAAGTTCACAACACAACGGAAACAAGCCGCAACACAACGAAATTAAAATATTAAATATCAAAATAGGTGAAATAATACCTCCCTGTATGTATTGTCAAAATGTCACCGTAAGTCAGTAGTACAATAGAAACCTACAAGCTTTGGAATTTGAACATGTCTGATTTTAAAATGTTAAAAGTAATTTTAATGAATACAAATTATTGCTTTTAAACACTTGGTGGAATTGGCAGACGTTCCCTTCATCATGCGCCGTGGTGGCGCGTCAAAATCGTGTGTGTGCACGTATGTGATTTTGAATTAATATTTCATGTCGATATGCAATGTTTACATACTCCAAATTAATCATGGGATTGATATGAGACTGTCCACTCTAGAACAGTGGCAAGGAAATCTAACTTTACCAAGCTCTGAGAGTCCCCTAGTGGTCGGGAGCGTTTCCATTGTGTTGTGGCTTTATTTCGTTGTGTTGCGGCTTGTTTCCGTTGTGTTGTGAACTTATGTTTGCTTTTTAAATTTCATTGTGTTGTGCACTACTGGGACACCGTAGAACACAGACAAGGGAACATCTATTTTGATACATTATAGATAGAACACAAATTACTGTAATACAGCTCAACACGTTTAGTCTTGTTGTTTAAATCTAATTTTTTTTATTTTTTTGCGAGTACCATGCTTTACCATGCCTCAGAGAAAAACAATGTTGTCAAGTAGCTAACATAGCATAATCAGATGCAGCTTTATTTTAACAGTAATACAGAATTTTCTAAATCACAATACGTTTTAAAATTAATTCCATGCCATTTATCAACACAAGCCATCCAGCATTTATTAATGAATATCTATCAAGCTTACTGCAGTGCACAGCAGCTGCCGAGTGAACGCACAGAGTAACATTATAACTTCATTTTCAACACACACAAATGTATCTAATATGATTAATAGAGCTGCATTACCTCATACTCATGACCGGAAAAGCAGAAGCTACGCCGGCGACTGTGGCATCTCATTAATAGATGGCCTCCAGAGCCCTTGTTCAGCTCCCACAACACTCATCCTGCTCTGCTTCAAGCTACAATAATGTTAATAATTGCATCCATGAACATGATTTCTGCTCGAGTCCCATCCCAATCCGTTCTCACCGACCGTGAGGTGAAGACCACATGTCCCAAGATTCCTTGCTCAAACTTGGCATCTTCAAGCAACGCCTTTGTTTTGAATAGGCGACCTCTAGCGGACGAAAAAACTACACAGAGCACCTTTAACTAACATTAACGAAGATTAGTAAATACAGATGTATTGCTCATGGTTAGTTCATGTTAGTAAATACATTAACTAATGTTTAACTAATGAACCCTATTGTAAAGTGTTACCCCACTTCCTCTTTAAATAACTATTTAAACAAATATTCCACTTGACACTCTGACTTACTTGAAGTACAAGGTGAGATCTGTGGACAGAATGGCCTGTTTCAGTAGCTGCATCATGTTACTGTACTCCTTGGAGCATAGATTAGCAAAAATGTTGTGACCCTGTTGAAGGATAGACATTATTTAGAAATCAATGAGAAAACGATGACAAAGATTCGACACCGAAAAGTTTGACATATGAAATAATATTCTGAACAACCTATTTTTTAGAAAACCCGAACAGCGTATTGAACCTTTAGATAAAATGAAATAAAAATCTGAAAAAAAGTTTTTTTTGATTATAGTGAGAAATTGAAGCTCACAGTTGTGGAAGAAATAAAACACTCTCATTTTGTTTTGAGGCCAAAACTGAGCAAAACTATGCATTGGTGAAGTTGCTTATATTTATACGACCAAAAGGTAAGATGAAATTCTGATAGCTTGTCAATCTATATCTCAGTAAGATGATATTTAAATCTTTGATTTATGATCAAACCTCTGTAGCTTTTATTATGGGGGCAAAATATATATTCATATATATTATATATAACCTTCCTCAAAAGCCTGACGTATCATATATTTGATACTCACATTTGATCATGTTTTCCTTTAAATGATGTAGGGTTAATCAAGGAAACCCGAGTTGCTTCACTCCAGTAAATGTTGATCTTGAAATTTTAGTAACAATATCAAATACACTCTTAAAATCATTAAAGATTTCAATCTGAGGAAAGAATGCATGTCTTAGATTGCCCACAATAGTTTTGTTGATAATTTACAGCCCTTAGAAATTTGCGCATCAAATATGAAACAGTAGCACAGCTTACCCCACTCTCTTAAGGTCTAAGTGAAGTTTGGAGAAAGCACATCCCTCGTTCCAAGTTGTATTACTCATACAAAGCCCTGTCTTTTATTTTGAAATAAAGCCAATCACGAAAACAGGAATCACTCCACACCCCTGAGTATCATTCATAAAGTGCGTGTCTCCAAAGTTCTCCACGCTTGTTCACTCCCTGCGATAGAAAGCAATTTCTTTCTCTCTTTGCTTCAGTGCAGCTGACCCAAGAGGGGAATCTCCTTAGCACAGTTAATTGGTGTTGGTTAAAAAAGCTCAATGGACGTTTACAGGAAATCGATACATAGCTTGGTCATGATTAAACAGCTCAGAGCTAAATCAGCCACTTAATCAAACGCTGACAGTCATTTGCATTCTTTCCATCCACTGAGACATGCAAATGTGGACGGGTAAAATGGGTTATTTCTGCAAATTCATTACAAGAGAGGTATGTGAGGGACACAGTGTTAGTCAATTGCTTTGACAATGTTCCTTGTATTCTGCAGATCTTTGTCCAAATGTATGAGAAATTTCAGTGTTGAGTTGAAAAATTAACATGAATTTCATAATTACTTGGTATTTGTTTAATTTGCTTTAATGATGGCAGCATTCGAGCAGCGCGAACTCCACAAGTTTGTGTATGAAGATCATGTTATACAGGTAATAAAATGAAATGAAATTTGTAACATAAATGCATCTTGTGCTCAAATGGAATATTTCTTCTTTTTATATAATAAGGACTCTTTATTTTTTGTTTTGATTTTTAGAGGTTTAAAATGATTCAGGTTTAAAAGTTCCGAGTGGTCTCAGACATTTTGACCCCATTGTATAAAACTAAGTATATGTAGAACAACTCTTCAGGTTGGTGGAGAGCTCCTGCCTCAAGTGGAGGAGTTCAAGTATCTTGGGGTTTTGTTCAGGAGTGAGGGAAGGAAGGAGCGTGAGGTTGACAGACGGATCGGTGCAGCTTCTGCAGTAATGCGCTCGATGTACCGGTCTGTCGTGGTGAAGAAGGAGCTGAGCTGTAAGGCGAAGCTCTCGATTTACCGGTCGATCTATGTTCCTACTCTCACCTATGGTCATGAGCTTTGGGTCATGACCGAAAGAATGAGATCCCAGATACATGCGGCCGAAATGAGCTTTCTCAGGGTGGCAGGGCGCTCCCTTAGAGATAGGGTGAGGAGCTCGGACACTCGGGAGGAGCTCAAAGTAGATCCGGAGTCAGCTGAGGTGGCTCGGGCATCTGTTTCGGATACCTCCTGGACGCCTCCCTAGCAAGGTGTTCCGGAATGTCCCGCCGGGAGAAGGCCCGGGGAAGACCTAGGACACGCTGGAGAGACTATGTCTCTCGGCTGGCCTGGGAATGCTTCGGTGTCCCCCCGGAAGAGCTGGAGGAAGTGTCTGGGGAGAGGGAAGTCTGGGAATCTCTGCTCAGACTGCTGCCCCCGCGACCCGGCCCCGGATAAGCGGTAGAAAATGAATGAATGAATGTATAAAACTATTTTTGTAGTCTTCTGAAACTTCTTTAATTACTGTAAAGTCCATGAAATAGAGTAGTGGATATACCTTGAACTGTATAGTACTCATAAAAATAAAATTCAGTGCTTTATCTTGTTACTGCTCACAGTACAGTGACCTGACAGACAGACAGACAGTTCACATCATTGGAACATTACTCACCTCACTCTGCAGGATCATGACAGCGTGGTTGAAATGATGATGCTCAAGTGTAGCAGATGTTCCGTACAGCAGCGCCAGTGCTGACCCAGACCTTGGGTCCACAACAGAACATTATGTTGGTTGCTATACACACATTCAAGGCACTCTAAATAGAGTTAATTTCTTATTTAAAGGAC
The DNA here is from genome assembly GCA_037194245.1 of Opsariichthys bidens. Classification (NCBI taxonomy): domain Eukaryota; kingdom Metazoa; phylum Chordata; class Actinopteri; order Cypriniformes; family Xenocyprididae; genus Opsariichthys; species Opsariichthys bidens. The sequence continues at coordinate 6,301,582 of CM074304.1, read as the reverse complement.
AGCAAAAAACCAAAAACAAACAAAAAACAAAAAACAAGATTGTGTCTTGTTTTCCAATAAAAATATCTTAAAACAAGATATATTTACTTTAGAGGCAAATAAGACTTTTCAAAGAGTATACTTTGAATTAAATTATTGGTAACACTAATAATCAATAAGGTTCATTAGTTAAACATTAGTGATGTATTAACTAACATGAACTAACCATGAGCAATACATTTGTTATTGTAATTGTATTGTAAAGTGTTGTTTTAATAAGATAAATTGGGTAAATAAAAATCAAATTCAAGATATATTCTCTGAAAATCTTATGCACATTTTTATTCTCAGATATACTACCACTCAAAAGTTTGTATATATACACTGACAAACGTTTGACACACGACCGGACAATATTTTTTTGAACAGTAAGTTTTTTTTAATGTTTTTAAAAGAAGTCTCTTCTGCTCACCAAGGCTTCATTAATTTGATCCAATATACAGCAAAAACAGTAATACTGTGAAATATTTTTACAATTTAAAAGAACTGTTTTCTATTTGAATATACTTATAATTTCTGTGATGCAAAGCTGAATTTTCAGCATCATTACTCCAGTCTTCAGTGTCACATGATCCTTCAGAAATCATAAAATCAACATTTTATGAAGAAACATTTACTATTATCAAGGTTGAAAACAGTTGTGCACAATTTTTTTCGGGATTATTTGATGAATAGAAAGTTCAAAAGAACAGAATTTATCTGAAATATAAACTGATAATGTTGAGGAAGAGGAAGAGTTGTTGTTGTAGTAGAGTGTTGTTCCCATGCTGTCATTTTACACCAGATTGCCTCATAAATGAGGGTCAATTCAATGCAGGATTAGCGAAAGATTAACATGACGGCACGTGCTAGTTGATGAGTTGAATCAAACTAAATTACATAAATTGATCCACTAACCATTCAGAAACGTCAGGTGCAGTCTCTCCATCACTGTCCGACTCCGGTGTTAACAATATAAGGCTGAAGACCGTTACTGACAATCCTCATTTTGGCTGCGTGAGATTCTCCAGTTTTGTTGTTGTTGAGTATGGAATGCACGATCTGTTAAAGCTCCGCCCTCTTTTGGAAAGTGGGCCGGGAGCAGCTGCTCATTTGCATTTAAAGGGAAATGGCTTGTTTTTGCTCACACCCAAATAGGGGCAAATTTGACAAGCTATTACAAATGATCTGTGGGGTATTTTGAGCTGAAACATCACAGACACATTCTGGGGACACCGGAGACTAATATTACAGCTTGTAAAGGGGGCATTATAGGTCCTCTTTAAAATATTTTTACTAAAAATCAATAAAAATAGTCATCATTAGTATTAGTAGACTGTCTGCTTATTATCTAACACTTTATTTTGATGCTCCCAACAGACATTCTACTGACTATAAGTAACTATGCAGCTACGTGTCAATTTATTCTACTATCCCGAACCCTAACCTAACACTCTACTAACTCTACTAATACTCTGAGAGTTGGTTGCGAAGTTACTTATATTAAGTATAGTGTCTAAATTTTACCATAGAAATAAAGTGTAATTGACATACAAAAGCAATGCGAAATGCAAATAAAATGCAACTAACCATGTGAAAATGCTTAATTGTGATGATTAAATGTAAATGAAATGATAGAAAAATAAGAAGACATCAACTTTTAAAAAGGAGGAGAAAAAAAAAACTCCCATATTTGGTTGATGATTATTAAACTCCACAGTATTGGCACAAATCTGACAGTTATTAGAAGTTAGTCTTATTAGATACACGACAACACTGACAGGCTGCGTGACATACCTCATCCTTGAGCACCATGAACAACTTTCACATGACAAACAATTTTGTTACGGTGTTGAGTGTGATTTGATGTCTAATGTAAAACCTGGGCTAAACCAGCTGAGAACCACTGGTGCAATTTAAATGAACTTACTTTGCCTGAAAGGCGTTATTTGTGCCTCGATGGTCCAGGTCATGGCAGAAACACCCAACCATAAGTGCGAGAGTCTCTGAGTCTGTCAGCACCTCCTGGAACCCAGCAGTCTGAAATCCACAACAGAGAAATCCAGTACTGTGGTCAACCCAGTGACATAAATCTTCCAATTCAGTGATTTAAATTATGGCTTGAAACAACAATATTGATTTAAATTCACAGCCTTTACTTCAGAAAATCATCAGGAGAACAGTTCAGGCGAAAATGTATACCCTGCCATCAATTACTAACATTCATTTTGTTTGAAACTAGTATGACTTTCTTTTTTCTGTTGAATACCAAAGGTGTTTATCTCTTCCATACAATGAAAGTGGTTGGGGGACCAGGGGCTCTCAAGCTCCAAAAAAGGAAAAAAAGTCATAAAACAGCTTGGTAAGTTCCTTGTGAAAAAATTATACTTTTTATTCATATTTCATGTGCATATTTTTTGTGGAAAGTGTAGTACTTTTTTTTTTCAGGATTCTTTGATGAATGGAACGTGTAAAGTATACTCTCTATACATAAAGTATAACATTAGCCTTATGATGTCTGTTAGTACAGGTTTTTTTTTTTTTTTTTTTTTCTCTTTTAAGATTTGAAGTACACTACAAACTCACATTCAATTCAATTAAGCACACTTTTTTCACAAGAGTCGCAAGTCTTTTTTGACATTTTGTCATCGCCACCATTCACTTTCACCATGTGGAAATCAGCAGCTTAGACATTCCGCTATTTGGAAGAGTGACATGACACAGCTATCAAATCATATCACATATTATCCGTCGAGAAGGCCACTTCGATCAGCATCTGTGCTTGGTGACTTACGGTGATCATAACAAACATGCACTGCGAGACGTTGAAGGCGTGCCTCCAGTTGTGGTAGGCTACAGTGCGGTAGTTCTTCCTCACTGTAAGCAGCCAGCGGCACAGCACCTGAGCAGGAAAAGAAACGAACGCTGCAGTATCCACACACCATACAGTAGTTCCAGACACTCCAGTGTTCCAGGAAACCAGCCTGCAGCACAGTATCTCACAGATCTATAACCCAGCCATCCACACTCAACATAGCATACATATGTAAGCAGTATTTCACTCCTCCAGTCAGTATGGCTGGTGCGTCGCCCCCTCTCTCATAGTGATTGCCTCACCTCATAATCAATTTTGAATTTCTGCACGACACCAAGCTCCAAAAACATCCGCAGGGAGGCAGTGATCATGGCGTCGTTGTCCAGAGAAAAGTCATTAAAGTGGAACTCATCGATCCCGAGCTCACTGCTTAGGGGAATCTTAGCAGCCTGAGAGAGGAGAGGGGACAATCTCAGCGACTCTGGTAGCAAGGCAATTAAATACCAGAGCAGAGCCTGGTCCACTGAGGGCTCAAACAGAAAGAGTATATTACACTCTGCCATTTCAATTATTAATACTTTAGCTCTCTCAAGTCTAGGACCGAGCAACTATAAATTTCTAGGAAACGCAGGGGGCTGAGATGTTTTTTTGCTCATCTATCTCTCTAATCTATGAGTTTAATTTGAAGTTTTCATCATGTCTCTCTGGAGGGGAAGTTTTAAACATTCCATATTCTACTGATCTGTGAATCTTGTACCGGCCCTTTAAGAGTGTGCTTGCAACACTACAGAATCTATCTTTATCATGCTGTAAAGATAGTACTGCACTGATCTAACAATACAGTATGCATGACAGGCATTACAGTGAAAATGCTAAAAATGCTTTAAAATGCTATTTATTCCTGTTATGTCAAAGCTGAATTTTCAGCATCATTATTCCAGTCTCCAGTGTCACATGATCCTACTATGCTGATTTGCTGCTCAGGTTACATTTCTTACAATCAATATTGAAAACAGTTTTACAGGATTAATATTTTTGTAATTTCTTTTTTTCATTTTTCTTTGATAAGTAGAATGTTTAAAAGAACAGCTTCAATTTGAAATCTTTTGTAACATTATAAATGTTTTTACTGTCACTTTTGATCCATTTGCATCCACTGAGAACATCTAAAATTTTGTTTTAGATATAACTAAAACATTAGTATAAGTTCAGGTCATTTAGTTAGTATGGACTTAATTGCCATATATTATCTCTAGTTCGAATAGACTTACTTTTAGTCGATCAACCTCTGCCTTAGAGCATGTAGCGTGATAGGACAGCATCTGGGAAAAGACAGAAACAACAATACACTATGTACACAAAGTCTTTTTCAATACCCACACAGATTGTAAGCACACCATCTGTTCTTATGATATTTATATGCAGGCAAGATTGTCGCTGTTATGTTTATGAGCAATTTAAAACAAGAAGAAAATACCAATAAGAGATATTACTCACATCTAGAGCCACAGACTGCTTGGCCCAAGTCTTCTTCACCTGGTTATACATCATTGTGTTGTTAATTCCCAGACCACAGAAAATAACAAATGCCTGTAAGGATCAATGGAAATGGACATTACTCATGAGTATGATTATGAAAGAATCAGTAGTGGAAGTGGATTGATCATTTTGTTCCAACATCAAAAATTCAAAAAAAGTCACACCTCAAATAACCTTTGATCTGCATCATTAAATGTCTTCCTGTCCAAACGATTGAGAATCTGGGCAACACCTAATGAAAGTAAGACATTTTTTAATTGCTATTTGTGTTTGTGTTTGTGTTTAAGCAGTGAAGCATTTGTGTAGGGAAACTCACCAATAATCTGATGTGTCCGATTCCAGATGGGGACGCATAAAACAGATCTGATATGAAAACCAGAAGCCTGGTCCGCCTGAGCAGGAAACACATTGCTTGCATGATAAATATGTGTTTGAGTACAATTGGTTTTATATTGGCTTAAGGATGATTGCAACTTTGCTTAATTGTACTGAATGTGCACTTTCAGTGTAGTTTAAATCTTAAAAAGTATCTTAAAAGTATATTTTTTAACAGATAAAATAATGTTAACTCAATAAAAGGCTTTTACTTAAAGTGACTATGACTATGTTTTTTTTTAACAAACTTAAGTACACTATTAAAAAGTGAACAGTAATTGAAAGCTTTACTTTAAAGTATATTTTAAACCATTGTGTTTTAATAGTAATTTTTTTAAAGCATGTGTGAAGTACTTAAATATAATTTAGCTGTAGTGTGTTATTCAATATTAGATTTACAGTTAATATATTTTAAATGTACTAAATTGCAATCATTAAAAATGTGTAATTACATATATATTTAAATAGATGACACAAGTTTCAATATAAATTACATTAAAATATGTTTTAGTTTAACATGAATGCTTGCCAGTTCCTGTGTTGGTTGTAATTCATTACTTTGTAATGATTAACTAGTAATTAATTACTTATTTTACAACAATAGATGTAATAATATTACTTAAATGGGTAAAAAAAAAACACTCTTAAGTACAACAAATTGCATTTAATATTAATTATAATATAAAATTATAATACATTTTAATTTAATTGTAAATAAAATGCAATTTAGTGTCCAAAAGCATTACAGTAAGTTTACAGTAAAAGTGTATTCTTTTACAGTAGATTTGTTTTCCAAAATAACTACTCTTTTTTTAAAAGTATGCTAAAGTGTACTTATTTTTCAAAAGGGCAAACTAGTTCACAATTTCATCGCCTGAGTTCTTACCTAGCCACCATGGTAAACAGATGCTACTTGCATTCTAATTCAGACCCAACTGACACCATGTAAAGAGACCTGCAGGGGGCAGCCAATTGGAGGTGGAAACAAACTTTTGTGTGGGCCAAGCAATCAAAAAGAGTCTGAGAAAGTGTGTACTGCTCACCTCAGCATCAAAGCGGGGATCCTGACAAACGTCACTAATGTTGACGGGCAGTCCGGTTGAGGCAACCAACTCAGCAATGCTGTTATTGATCAGCCAGTCTGAGCAAGACACCTTCTCCATGCTGACTTTGTCAAATGCACACACGCACACACACATACACACAAACACACATACTGAGCATGGTACACATTTACGTCACTATGATTTCAAAATTGGCAATTCTTCCCCCGGTTTCACAGAAAAGGCTTAAGCTAGTACCAGACTGATATGCACTTTTGAGCTTTTTTAACTGAAAGCAACTTACACTGGCATGTCTCATTGTATTCACTCGAAATACATTCCTATTCTTTTACAACAATATACTGTAAATATATTGCGATCTTTAAAGTTTATGGCATGCCCAACGCCATAACTTGGGAATCAAAATGATCCCATAGCTTAACACTGGAGAACTTTAGAGTGTCTAATTTTTAACTAGGAAACTCGTGTTTACGCTTCCAATACACGAAGGCAGATTCATATCCTATACAAATTAACTGCAAACTGACTTTCAAATATGTCAAATATGCCACCCAACTTCCTACAATCAATTAATCAATTCCCAAGGGTGAAATTAAGTCCAACTTTAAGTCCCACCCTACATTTTTTGTTCTTCTTCCAGGAGCTGTTTTACTCGGATATACGTCATAATAGGGAAGAAGAAAAACTTCTGTTTCACGCCTACTTTAATTGACGTCACTGTTTTCTGCAGTGCTGATATACATAAATTAACTAGACTAATAACTACTGATATTTGGAACGGAATGAATCAATAATATATAGAATAAGCTGCACAATGACACCATTTTCTTATTAATGTAAAGCTGCTTTGCCACAATCTGCATTGTAAAAAGCGCTGTATAAATAAAGATGATTTGACTTGACTTGACGTGCCGCCCACATTATATTATAGAACTATAAACACACACGTAACAGTATGTTATATTATTAATAGTCCTGTTTTTCTCACCTGATGTCATGATCGACGGTGCACAGCGGAGACATAAGCTCAAATGTCTGGGAGAACTTTACTACCTGAGAACACAGTAAAAGAATAGATTTTTGCATTCACGTGAGCAGTGAGGAATGTTTGCTGTACAAAACCTGCTGCTACAATGCTATGGTGATTTACATGTTCCATATGATGTTCTGAGCAGTTGCTAGATGCTTGTTTATTAGCCTGATATATTGTGATATTGTGGTACTCATTTATGGCTCTGTTTTATTGGCTGTCTAATTGCATAGAAATGCATGATTTGAGAAAGAATTGTGATCGATGGTGAAAACAATATTTGAGAAGGCACAAGTAACGGATTTGACCAAATAATATAAAAATGTTTGTTAGACTGATTATCCAACAAGCAGAATGATAAAGTGATATTTTATTGAACATATCTAACATTAAGTTAGTTTCTTATAAACAAATTACAGCGGTTTTGTTTTAAAACGAAGTGGACATAAGGTCGCATTCAATATGCAGCCACTGAGCGTCATCTTTTTATCGGTAAACACTACAAGGGATACAGCTACAGACACTGGGCATGTGCACATCAATATTGTGCCATTTAATAGTTATTTATTTGATTTAATAATTGTATTTGCAGTATTGTAAGGGTAGGTTTAGGGTTGGGGTAGGTGTAGATGTTAATAAAACACAATTTGATACGTAGCTTGTTTCATTTATTGTTATTTATCCTGAGGTTTTGCCTCACTTCCAGCCATAGCTGTATCCCTTCTAGACACAACCCTTTTTATCCCTATTCTCTTTACTTCTACATTAACTCTGGACTATCAAGTGCTGAAGCACAGTGCCCTCTACTGGCTGAATGGTATATGCAGTCAATGACAAAAATGCATGGAATACAAGTCACCCGCAAAGAAAAAGCACAGACTGTTGTTCCTTTGAGAAGCAATGTTATTGCTGAAGTGATGATGTATTTTTGTAGGCCAACCTGGAAGTTAACATCACCCTGACTAATAAAAGTTTATGTTTCTCACACGCTTTGTACATCATGATAGTAGTCATGGGTAGTCGTGGCGTAATGGTGAAGGTTGCTGGTTTGATTCCCACGCCGGCAGGAATTGAAGGTGGGGATTGTGAATGAACAGCACTCTCTCCATCTTCGATACCACGACTAAACTGCCCTTGAGCAAGACACCAACCCCTAATTGCTCCCGGGTGATTGTGTGCACTTGGGATAGGTTAATGCAGAGCACTAAAATCGAGTATGGCTCTGCATACTTGACAATATGTCACAACTTTCATAATTAAACAAAAATGAACACAATTTTTATGAATTTTGAAGCCTAAATACAATTGCAACAAGTAGAAAGCTAAAAATAAGCTATAAACGATCTGCATTGCAGTTAAATTAATTCAACGTCACCATCACTAAGCTTTTGACAACTTTTTCAATCATTATTCTAAAAAACATTTCCACAAAGTTTGAGTTAGAATAGTTTTAAAGAGTGTGATTAGTCCCTGACAACCTCTTAAGCCACTTGGTAACAATCGCCTTTCTCAAGACAAGTTAAAGTAAAAAAAAAAACAACAACAAAAAAAAACAGGTATTTATGTCGTAGAATAAAATGTGAAAATATCTGGAGCTTGTGTTAATCAGAAACCTTATTTCAGGCATTTCATGAAACCCATTGGCTTTGGGACGATTTTTTTGGGAAGTGCTTGTTTCCAGGTTTTGACCAACAAAATGTCATCCCTGCCACATTCCATTATCATTGTATCACTGATTAAGAAGTTTTTTAAAATTTTAAATAGCTTTATTTTAAATGAATTTAATAAAAAATAGAATAATTTAAATAATTATACAAAAAAATGAAACTAATAATGGAATAGAGTTACATAAAACTTTTCTTTTTGTCGCACTTCCACACAGCCGGATCCATACATATTTTGTTATTGCAGCAGAATACAGATAATAGCATGCTTACACACTCCTAATTTGAGGTATCATTTACGTCCAGAGCACAAATAGAATGAGTCATGAGCCACATTTCAATGCTCTCTCTTTAGCGAGCATCATGAGCAAGAGCGTAGGAAATAAAGGCTTATGTGAAGGCCCAGCTGAATTAGACAAGAATGTTTGAAGAAAAAAAGATAGACCAAAATCATGACAGAAAAGAGAAAAGGAGGACTGAAAAGTGATCTCACAGGGGAGTGGATGTCTTCTAGCAGAAGCACGGAGCAGCGCTCACACTGCAGCAATGTCAGCGCACGCTGCATGATCTTTCTCACAATCTTCTCCAGGTCCGTCTGCTCCTCAAACAGATCATTCACCACCTCCAGCAGGGCCTTGAGAAACAACAGCAGCAGCTCGAAATGTATTCAGGCCTTTTAAGCTTTGGGCAGGATTATTAAATATTTTAAACCTTGAGACTTGAGAATTGTAAACAATCTACACTGTCTGAGACGTCGAGAAATCTGAGTTTTATTCAGCAACATTTCTGCAGGTCTTGACTCACCCTGCTCCTCTCATACTCCTTGCGGGATTCGGAGAAGAGTTTGGCGTTGGAGATCGATATTCCGCAGAATGGTAGATACATTTGCAGCACCTGTAGAGAGAAGTTTGATGCTTTCAAAGCTTCAGTCAGATTGATGCATTACGGTGAGATGTTGAGAGGGAAAAGAACTGGAGGCATCACATCACTTCTGCTTCTTTGTATTTCTAGGACATTTATAACATCACAGTCTGCTTTCTGCTTTCAGTGCTGTTTGGCATAAATAATTCTAAAGAGAATTTCTGTGCTATTAATTACTATCTATAGAAAGATGTTTTGAAGCAGCGATGAAAGTAAAGGAATGAGATGTGAGGGTACAGGCTGACTTGTGACTGCAGTGGTGGATCTGCTGTCCTGAAATTTGTAAGGATGTCATTTACTAAATCAGCACATGTAAATGACATACTGTTCACAGCTTAAAGGGTTAAGCTCATCATTTTGTCATCAGCAACTTACTCTTATATCGTTCCAAACCTGTAAGGCTTTTGTTCATCTGTGAAACACGAATGAAGATCTTTTAAAAGAAATCTGAGAGATTTCTGGCCCTTCCATTGACAGTCTATGCAACGACCACTAACGAATCCATATGAATCGAACACACGAGAATGAACCTCGCTGGTTCTCGCACGTCACGCAAACATGCTTGAGCTTTCATTCACCACAACTGATGTGCGAGTTGATGAATGTTTATGTAAATAAAAGCCTGAATTAAATCTGTTCATCATAACAAGCCATCGTCTCTTCAGAAAATTTGGACTAAACCGTTTGATTTATATGGATTAGTTTTATGATCTCTCTATGAACTTTTTGAAGCCTCAAAGTGTCTGTCAAAGTGACTATCAATGGAAATCTCTACGATTTCATCAAAAATATCTTAATATTGTGTTCCGAAGATGAACGAAAGGGTGAATAAATGATGACAGAATTTTCATTTTTGGGTGAACTAACCCTCTAATTTGTGAGTGTGAACAATTTTAAGAAATCAGGAGAGCAACAAAGTATCAGATCTAGCTTTGATTCATGCAGTCGCTTAGTGCAAAATGACCACAGGTTAGGAATATAAAGAATAAATCTTCTCATATGAATAACTAATTTTAAGTGTAACTACTCCAGGATATTCGCTAAGGTGTTAATTCATCTTTTGATTTAGCACAGCAATTATCTTCACACTCTAGTTTCATTACCAGCAAAAGTTTGGGCACTATAGTAATAGGCATCAGGAGAATGTAACCGGCTATAAATCCACTAGATGGAAGAGATCTGTAGAATATACTATCAGCATGAAGTCAAGTGAAAAGGAGAACAGCGCTTACTTTCTCATCGTCCTCAGTGAATGGAGTTCCGCTGGGGTTCTTGTTGATGGCCTGCACTACACCGATGACTTCGCCGTCACTGTTGCGGATGGCCATGCACAGAATGGACTGAGTCTTGTAGCCTGTGAGCTTGTCAATCTCATCACTGAACCGATGGTCCTACACAACAAGAGCCACAGCACTCTTAGACAAAAGGGTTCAGTGGGTTCTATACAGAACCCTAGGGTTCTTGACTCAGTTTATGCCAAAAAGCTTCTAAGAATAAATGTCTCAAATGTTTGCATAATACTTTATTTTTAATGAGTTATTACATTTTTTTCTAGCGATAAAGTATGTTTACCTGCTTATCAATTCATAAAAGTTCACCAAAATTTAAAAATGATTAAAACAAAAACTAATTAAAATGATCCATAACATGATCCAGTGATGGAAACCCCTGAAAGGTTCTAAGCACCTTTTTTTCTTGTTTTTCCTTTTTTTAAGTAAGAGCGGATGTGGGTGTGTGGCCATGTGTCATTCGCTTCCAGTTATTTATAACACAACCCATTATGCTGCTTAATTATGCAAACTGGTATTTCTTATACCATATTAATTGAATGTACTGTCATAATTATAAACACACTGGTAACCATTTGCTGCACTTTGTTGTTCTTTTAGTTATTTCCCTATATTGGCTAATGAATTGGAAGTCTCACACATTCACAGAAAATAACTTACTTCCAAGATGAAAAATACACTGTATGAAGCGCCTGACAGAACCCTTTAAGGTTCTATATAGAAACTTTTTTAAGGTACCGTTTACAACTAAAAAGGGAACATTTTTTATGCATTTGGCTGTTTATTTACACGACAAAGTCGTTTTGGGGACTGAAAATGCAAATTTTTGAAAAGGGGTTTAAAGCGCAAGTTTTTGAAAACGATACCATTATCGTCAACAATCTAAACTACAAAAACACAAATTTGTGAACGTAAAGGAAAAACGTTTTTAGTACGTAGTTGACGTGTAATTACATTAAGAGTGTATTATTATAGAATTTTTGCTGTGAGAATTGGGATGCATTTTCATTTATTGTCATTTTTAATAACTACTTTGGCTTAGTTGCAAAAAAAGGTTTTTTTCCTTTCATTTCCAACTACACTTACAGACTTTATTTACCTAATTCAAATCTAACTCAAGATAATTTGGAAATAAGATGCTCATTGTCCCAGCTTCACTCTTGATAGCAATGAGGAAGATGAAAAACTATGTGTTTTCTTTCAGATCAATCTTCTAACATATTAAGTAGTTTGCTTTTTAGCAACAAACTGCTTTATTTCCTCCAGCCTTTAAGTATCCAATTCCAGCTGACTTCTATGGGATAGTTGCACTCTCACTGCATTAATGGATCTCCTCTGACCTATACTGGGGGAGGCTTGCCTGTGGCCATGATATAATGATGTGTCTGCTATGTGTATTTGAAGATGGGGGACAGTCAATCGAGATTTCTTCACATGAAGGATTGAGGTTCTTGAATCTTTTGTCATAATCAAAATAATCAGCGATTCCAAGCCTTGGCTGCAGAAACTGTAGAATCACACATTTTTGAAGGCACTCTTCACATAACCCAAGTCTATATTATATCCCCTATATTAAATGATCATATTTCAGAACACAAAACCACACAGATTTACATCCAGACAAGGGTAAACCACATGAAGGTTATTCATATTCATATCATATTACCTGAACTTGAGGCAAGCTGTGACAGTACGTGTCTTTTAAATGTTATGTGTTGGCCAAATACAATGATTTGATATTTTTCTGTCACTTCTTGCAATGTTGCTGTTTCATAACTACTTGTTTCATAATTTTACTGTTTAAATCTAGCTTAAGGTTTTATTAATATATTCATTTTGCGAGATTCACTGTAAAAGCTAGCCCCCGTCTCCCCTACAGCTTTATTTTTCATGTATTGAAAGAAATTTTAAACGGTGTTGGTGTCGCATTTGTTGATGTGCAAGTATAATAAGGTCAAAAAAATCTGACCTCAGTCGCTCGAGGTTACTGTTGTTATGGTTACCAACTTCTATTAGAAAACACGCAGTTACTAACTTTAATACAAACCCTCCCTTAACCCCAAACCTTTTAATTGGACTTTTTTTCAGATAAAACTCCCCAAACCGCAATAAATAATTCGCAACCTGACCGCTGAATTGTCTGTATTATTAGTTGCAATTCTACCTCGTATGCGTTCGGGATGTTGACGGTTTCTCCGTGTTCTGCTACATAACCTATGATGCCTTTTCCCCACGGAACCTGCACCTCGTTTGAGTCCAGAGTGCTCGAAGAGGGTCGCACCGTCGTACCCGAGTGTACATCAAAAAACTTGGACACGAGTGTCCTCTTATGAGACGGTCCCTCCACTAGGAAAAGCGAACACCTGTCTGCGTTCACCATGATGCACACATTGATAAGAATCTTGTAACTGAGGTTCGTCATGTCAAGTTCGTTAGAAATGTCCTTAACCAGCTCGAGGAAGAACTCCCTCTCGTTGGACTCTTTGAGTCTGTATTTGTAGTCGATGGCGCTGGAGGCATATTGAGGCACGTTCACTCGGGACTCGAGCAGCGCGCTCAAGATGTGCGCGGTGGTCGGCGGTAACGAGCTGGCTTTCCGCAAAAGCGCGCGCCGTCTCATACTTGACTGGGATTCGTGAGCCGTGAGACTGACGTGCTCGTCGTAGGTCCGGTGCGCCGTCATCGCTTTGGACCGGGCGAAGTTCCTGCGGAGCTCCATGTGGGACGATCTGCGCTTCAGTCCATCAGGGTTCGTGGGCCAGAATGGATCCCTCGCGACCCCGCGTTTCTCCTCCACCGGAGACGTTTTGGACGGCTGATGCTCTTTGATCCACCTGCTCAGGGTGTCACATTTCCCCTTTCTGGCGAGATATTCCTCAAAAAGCTCCGGATGGCAATCCAAAAATGCCTCCACGTCAGAAAAATCAAAAGCTGTCATGTCGATATAGTCAAAAATGCCACAGCCAAAGTGTTCTGACTCCGTCTTCAGGAACGCGCTCCGCTCTCTGTTGATGCCGCGCGCACTTCACACATCCAGCTGTCATTCACATATCACTGCTGTCCAGCCTTCCGGCTCACGCGGGTGTTTTATCAAGCTCGTGGAGTTGAAGAGTGAAATAAACAATTAAATATGACTGCTGCGCGACAACGCAGAAAAATAATAGGCAATTTAAGCGGTTTGGCTGGGAAGACGCATATCTCCTCTGGGAAGGACCTAAATAAACTTAAAAGAAATGAGTTCAGTGTGCCTGAGACTGAAAATGGATGTTTCGTTTCTGTGTGTCTAGTAGTTTAACGATCTCCGTTTTTGTTTTGCGAAGCTCCTTTGATGCGGTATGGCTTCAGCACACATGCTTAAATATGTGTGAGTGTGAGGGAGAGTAAGAGAGAGAGAGAAAGAGACATTATTTTCCAATACCTTATTTTATTTCATTAAGCACTAATGAGGTAAAGGCTTTTGAAGTAGCCCCAGTCTGAAAATCATGACTGCTTCCATTTGCCCTTTAATCTAAATCTATCCACTATATGTATAGTCTAACAAGATGAATAGCTCATTGTTTTCTGTTTGCACAGATCGGTCATTATGAATTTAATATACGTGTTAATAATATACCATATATATATATATATATATATATATATATATATATATATATATATATATATATATATATATATATATATATATATATATATACCATTAAAACACCTTAACAAAACAATAATTAGGGTGAATGCAGACAGTGTTTTTTGTTGTTATTGTTGTTTGGTAAATTTGCTTTCTACTCTTGGCCCTTGAGATTGATGCTGCAGCCCTGATAAATGTAAATATTTCTGTGATATTGACTGACTTTTGAAAACAGGTACTCATTTTCACTTGAATTTTTGGACAGATCATTGGCAAAAGTGGGACAGTAATTGATTTATAGCAAATGAATTTGCTATTTAGAGAAATTTTCATATATAAAGTAAAAAATAAAAATTAATATGTGCCTGCATAAAAAATATTGTCGTATTTGTTTAAACTGGTTTTTGGTCTGTTACTAGTCCAAGGTGGTCAACCAGTCCTAACTGACCATTCAATCTTATTTTAAAACCACCATAAATTTTGTTGTTCTTGTTATTGCTGTTCAGAGTATGGACAGCAATGATGTCAAACCAATTAATAAATATAATAATTATTATTATTTCTTAGTATTTTTCTTGTAGGTGTCTTTGAATCAGTTAACCACTGCATGTTTTGTCTTTCTATACTTGTTATTTCACTCATTGCAACTGTGGATTGGTTCTGCTTTGAGATAATATTTCTCCTTACCTTTAAACTCTCGCAATTTCTGGGATCTGCCCAGAGAGTGTTTATACGTTTGTATTAATATCAATCTTTCATCTAACGCATAAAGGTCTTTAATAAACAATTTCCTCAGATTCTGGGATTGTAGGCTGCAAATGGAGGAGATGTTTATTAAAGTATTCATGTCTTGTGCTCCATAAAAATCCTCAATGGTGACCTTAATAGTGTAACAGAGCCCACGTCACCACCACGCTCTGGATAACGAACTCACCATATCTGACCCATTACCTGTTGTTTATCTGTTATTGCTCAATAAACACCAAACTAAAACCTTATTCCCTGTGTCTGACAAATAGGTTAATCACTTAAGCACATTTAAATGGTTGGTGGTGTGCGTTTTAGCCTATACCAGTTGATGCTCATTAGTAAGATGAGGAACTGCTGCAGCCCTGACGTTTACCCCCCCCCCCCACCAACCCACAATGGACCGCGGCAGTATATTCTGACACAGGCTAATGAAACCTGTTTTCTATAGTTGAGTATTAACAAGCACCCAAGGCAGCAGGACCACTGCACTACATTCATAATACAACAGTAGGAGATGTAATACAGCGAACCCCTCCGAAGAAGAGTACGATAATTGGTCACTGAACTTAAATTTGGCATGTACGCTAAATCCCAGCTTTTCTCGAAACCTTTGACAAGGCCTCTGGAGGATCCCAATTAAAGGTGTAATACTGAATATATTGCTCAACACAGCCTTCTAAATAAGGCCGGTCAGTGGAAATGCTTGGCAAGCAGTTGGCGGTGTCACTGGTCAGGGTTTGGTATATCGATCAGATGTTCATGCTAAGATAGTGAGTGGGAGTTTTTCCTCAGGAGTGTGCATTTGATAAAAACATGTAAATGTATGTCTAATGTAATGTATGATATGGGATGTAATAATAAAATGTTGTTCGTACTAAGACTGAATTGTGGACGTGAAGCATTTCAGGACCACGGACAGCACTCTTGCTGTTTTAAATGGAGAGAGCAGTGATGGTGGGAATAAATTTAGAAACCTAAAAGGACATATCAAGTCATTACTCAAGCCTTTAAAAATAATTTTAACTGAATGAACAATGGAGCTTCTAATTTCCATTATGATGTCATAATACAACGTGTGACAATTGTGCCCATGCAGGTCTGCATTCTTTTTGAATCACTTGAAACGTAAAATAAAATAAGCTGATTTTCGAGAGCTGATATTACAATGGATGAAAAATTAAGTAGAGGGTAAGGCAATGTTGTCTAACCTCTCAGAATATTTGAGTCTCTTGAGTACAGGCAAATGTAAAATAACTTTTACAAAGCTACATCCATTCCTATACAGTGTATTAAGTCTCTGTAAAGAAACTTTTTGTTTAAATCTGTTTACTCTCATTATGTAAAACAATGTAAAACTTTGTTGTGACTAGATACTTTACCTAATATTGTTGTTCAAAACCCATAAGACTTTCATTATTCGAAACACAAATGCAGATATATTTATATTCTATCATTGTTTATGTTTCCATGGAAAGTGCATACAATCAAAATGTTCGAGAACATAAAGAACATGCATATTCATCGAGCACATCAAATTTGGCAAATGGAAGCTCAACTTCATTGGTTCTTGTGGGTCAAGCATTCACTTTTAAAGGGTTGTTTCACCCAAATAGGAAATTTCTTTCATTAATTACTCACCATCATGTCGTTCTACACCCGTAAGACCTTTGTTCATCTTTGGAACACAAATTAAGATATTTTTGATGAAATCCAAAAGTTGTTTTTTATCCCTCATAAACAGCAATTTAACCACCACTTTCAAGGTCCAAAAAGGTACTAAAGACGTTGTTTAAAAAGTCAACGTGACTGCAGTGGCTCAACTTTAATGTTATGAAATGACGAGAATACAAAAATAACGACTTTAATCAACAATATCTTCTTTTCTGTCATTCTTCTATTTATGTTCAGCGCTTCCAGGTTCTACGTCATTAGACACAAAAAGTATTCGCTTCATAAAATTAAGGTTGAACCACTGCAGTCATGTGGACTAATGTTTTAATTATGTGCCTTTCTGGACCTTAGAAGTGGTGGTGAAATTACTGTCTATTAGGGATAAAAAAAAAAAAATAAAAAAAATGGATTTCATCAAAAATAATTGTTACAAAGATGAATGAAGGTCTTACGGGTTTAGAACAACATGAGGGAGAGTAATTTATGAATAGTTTCACTTTTGGATGAACTAACCCTTTAATATTTCCGTGTCCTAATTCCTTCCGCATTGATCAGTGTTGTACGTGAATAAAAGTCTTAAGAAAACCTGGATTAAACTGCTCGCTTCAGATGGGTTACTGTCTGTTCATATGTCTTTATGAATGTTATGAAGCTTATAAAAATGTTGGTTGATGGATTTTGTAGGATTGAAATGTTGGATTTTGAGGGATCCAAAATTATAGGGTTTTTCAAATCTGTGTTCCAAAGATGAATATGAGTTTGGGAACAACATGAGCATGAGTAAATGAAGACAGATGTTTTATTATTGGTGAACTACCGTTAAACATTCCTCTATTTGTAAACTGTGCTACTTTTCCATTGGATGCATGTGCTATGAATTCAGTTAGCTGCTGAAACCAGAGATGGTTTTACACTCTCTGCAGAAGCCTAGATCTCAGTTCCTCAGATAGCCTGCTCTGGTTTCAGCCTATCTATCGAACACAAGCTCCGAACTTTCTGCACTCAGAGGCCCGGCCACAGCAGACTTTACATTCGGAGCTGTGATTGCTCTCTGGGGGGCGATTGATTTCTTGCATTATTCATTAGGAATATATTTACTTTTGAATTTACATAATTAGCTTTGAGTGTAACAGTTAAAACCTACCGACAGGAACTGACATCAGCCTAATTTGTTCAAAGATAACTTTTGCATTTTATTTGGAATTTATAAGTGAGTTTAAGGGCTTAGCAGTAGGATTAAGTGCGATCTGTCAGCAAGGCAGGTCTAATGAGCATCTCGCATCACCAAATCCCTTAAACACAACAAAGGCCGCAGCTGAGCTTCCATAGTGATGCTGTTTGGACTTGGATAAAGTGTCACTCTGTGGTTTCATGTGGCTGTTTGTGGATTCAATACTATGAACAGTGTGGGAATCCAAGCCTACGGTAGCAGATACGATTTTCACGGCGGTAGCGGTCTGCCCAACATTCGCTGTCCTTTGATCCACCAGAATCAGGCTGAACACCTGCCCACCTTTCAACCTGTGTGCCAGAACATTGGCCAGGGAAGCATGAAAGAGGAAACCTGCTCTTCTCCACTCAGATTCCCACCCATCTTGAGGAAACCGTTAAGCATCACTGGACTCTATATTCCAAGGTGAGAATATTCTATGAGGCCACATTTAAGATTTAGTTCTATATAATGAAAAGGAGTATTTTGTTATCATGTTTTGAGGACATAAGCATAAAGAAAATTAAGTCTAATGTGACCTAAACGCTGTGTTTTTCAATTTTATCCAAGGGACAACAGGGTCTATCAGAAAAGGCATCATAAACAGCAAAGCCAACAGGTTTTTAGAAAGATGACTTTCAGTTACCAGAATGAACATACCCCTGCAGTCGTGAAGGGACATCAACACTTTGGCTTCGGAGGATCTGTGTTGCCTGAGTAAGCATTGCTAATTTTTTAAGATATATCTGATATATATTGAACGCAATTTAATAAAGTAAAATAATGTAAATAAAATATTACATTATAGTTAAATGAATTAAATGTAATAAATTTAATTTGCAAAAACAGATAACTGGTTTTTATTAATTCTCACAAATCATAGTTTTTCTTATTGTGCATTTCAAGTAATATCAATCAAACTGCATTTAGGTTGTTTTGATTCAGTAATAATAAATCCAAAAAATACAGGTAACTTACAAAAGTAAAGTTAATTGAAAGTATGTTTTTTAATATATTTTAAAAGTTTGTTTTTTTGGCAGAAGCAGATAACTCCACATTTCAGAGTTAAACCAAACCAAGTAATTGGATGTAAAACACACTCAAACACACGTGTGCACACAAACGCACACACACGCACGCGCCTTGTAGGATTCGGAATTATAAATCCTCGATCACTTTTAGTCAGCTTTGACGAAACTCCCCTCACCTAGAGCGTCTTTTTGAAGTGACTAGCAGCCTTGTCATCTGAGCTGAATACTGCGCTCTGATTCGCTAAAACAGATTTATCGGTTTCTGTACACAAACAACAAGGGCACTTGTCAGTTTGTTAAATGCCTCAAAAGACTTTCAGACTACACTTTTAATGTGCTTTCCTTTAGGTCTGTCATCATTGAGCAATATTATGACCTTACCCAAACCAAGAAGAGTAATGTCCGACTGAATGACCAGCTGTAAGTTTTCACAGACTCTCGCTTGTTAATTTCACACACTAATCAAACATTAGGTTGATATTATCATTATTGATTTATTTATTATTTTATTATGGTTTGTTTCCAGGGTTCCCAAACCGACAGACATTGACATGAGGTAAAATTATGAAATATGTTTCTGTCGTTTTTTTTCTTCTTTTGTACACCTTGCATGCTGCATGTTTTGTTGTTTTTTCTCTCTTAATTTTTACTGCTTGGATAAACTGCAAGTTAGAATAACACACATGCTCTTTCTTCTCTTCCTGTTCTCTTTCTTTCATTAACTGCTTTTGCAGTCAGGCAGGAATGGGTCAAGGACAGAGTGAAAACACAATGTTTTCATTGTAAAAGTCCTAAGATTTATAATCTGTGTCTGTGTGTGTTCTTACAGTAAGAAGATGATTAAAATTGATATTCCCAGGGAAAATCCTTACAGCTCCCACATTCCCCGGTATCCCGCTATATTTCCAGCATACCAATCCCCACCAGTCCAACCCTCCAGTGCCTCTGCTCCTGTAGTTGTGTGGCGGCATCATCAAAGGAGCAAATAAACACACATATGTTGAATAAAAACATATATTTTAAAAATAAAAAAAATAAGTTATGTATTAAAACATTCTATGGACAAAAAAGTACATCTCATTCAAGCGTATATATATATATATATATATATATATATATATATATATATATATATATATATAAATAAATATATTGAATTATTTAGAATGACTAACGTCAACTTATGTTAAAGCGTTTAATTTCCTTTTCATTTTCAAACACTAGAAAATAATGATGTATATTGTCTGTACCTTGGACTGAGAGAAAAGTACTATCAGTATGTTTTGGAAAAGTATCCTGTTCAGAGCAGAGCTCAGATCAACTTCAGCCTTGAAGAAGCTGTGAATCATGTGTATCTATATATGTGCGCTTAGTGTTCTGTACAGGTCTGTTATGGGTACTAGTGGACAACTGGGACTCTGCTTGAGACGTGACGACGCCTTGTCCTGAGTTAACAGGACATTCAGTCCCTAAGTTCAGGGTCTGATCGTCAGCATCATAATGGAAGGAGATATGCTTCTGACTATCTGTCCATGTGTGAACAATTACCAGTTTTGTCTAGTTTTCTTAACAAATCAGAATCTTAGTAATGACGTAGTTAGTGGACTGTTAGAGTATAATTGTTGTGGAAATGTGAATGTAAGAGAGAGAGAGAGAGAGAGAGAGAGAGAAGAGAGAGAGAGAGAGAGAGAGAGAGCGGCCAACGAACTCCCTGTGAGACTTGAAGCTGCTTCTGCTGATGAAACCGCAAACTATTCTTCAGTAAAATTTTCTTCAATTTATTTTTTTAAACTCTGACTTCGGGTCTTCATTTATCATAACTGGTCTTTTGGGTCTTTAACTGTAAAATCCCCTACAATATATTTGCTTGAATATCTGCTCCCTGCCCCAAAACATAAAAATCAGAATCATGATAAACTAAATTATATATCTATAGCTTTGTTAGGTGCAGAGAATTCACTGAATTCTGAGTCCATCCTTTCTTTTTCTATTTAAAAGGAGCTGGAATGACCTTAGATTCACTGAGAAAGGTTTTCATTTTAATTCTTCTTCAAACAAGTGAAAAGCATGTCTCAAAGAGGCAATGTCCTTGAGAGTTTGGAAACACAAATTCTTTCATTCTTCTAGCATCTGTGCCACATCTGCATACAGAAAGCTGAAGAATGACAGCAATCTGTATTTTGCTGCAATTATTGGACGTTTATGTAGGGTGAATCAATGTTCAAAAAATGTTCTCTGGGCAATCTATAGACATTTTTTCCCCTGTCACTTTTATTACTGTTGAATCATGTCTTATTGATACTTCCAGTGATCCATATTTGTAGTTTTCCTTCTTCTAAGCCATAACTACAGTGGCCCAGTAGTGCACAACACAACGAAATTTAAGAATTCCTTGGAGCGGAGCGCTAGAGCAGCCTTGTGGAGCGCTGGAGCGGGTTCATGGGCGACTTCCATGGTCGCATCAGGGCAGACGGAACGTTCCGGAACAACTTCTGTGGACGTGTCAGGGCAGACTGAACATTCAAAGCTGACAGAAAGTTCAAGGCAGACAGAAGGTTCAGCGGCAACCTCCATGGTCGGTTTAGGGCAAACAGAAAGTTCAGGGGCGACCTCTGTGGTTGGTTCAGGGAAAACGGCAAACAAAAAGTTCAGGGGTGATCTCCGTGATCGCTTCAGAGCAGACAGAAAGTTCATACGTGATCTCCGTGATCACTTTAGGGCAGACAGAAGGTTCAAGCGCGATCTCCGTGATCGCCTGAGGACAGACAGAAAGTTCATTATAGGGTTTAGAGACGACAGGCAGAGTTGCACAGTTTATGAGCCCTTCTCTATCGGCCATCGCAGGGCAGGCGGCGATAGCAGGGAAGTGTGGCTCAGCTTCGATGGCCTTCTTTCTACGCGTCTTGCGTCTGCGTCGCAGCTGGAGAGCGGGCTCAGGCTGAAGAGTTGTAGCGGGTTCTGGCCGAAGAACTAACTGAGCAACAATGAGGGACATGATGGAGAGCAAAGACAGGTGTTCACTGGGGTCAGCTACTTCATCAAAATAAAGCCGTAGAATTGGTACAGCTGTGTTGCGCAGCATCCCAGCGCGCACTTGGGACGGAGAAAGGACCGGACTTACGCCAGGGAAGTGTACTGCTGTTCCGCATGACCCATTCAGTAAGACTTGGATAACACTGGGAAAGCGTGCCCACTGGGGACGCTGTGGAGACCACAACCTACCCGTAAGCGTGGGAATGTACATATGGACTGGCCGTGGGCAGTGCACATATGAAGTCCCTGGGATGGCTCCAGCCTAGGTGGGGGGAGACACATCTGGCAGGGACAGGAGAGGGACCCATTATAGGGCGTGGCTTGGGGCCATGGGCGGGGCTCCCTGGCTCATTTGCAAACTTTAATGGATAATTGGTCAAATTAGGGGTCCGTGGGACGGGGACGTGGCTTAGGGCCATGGGCGGGGTTCCCCGGCTCATTTGTCAACTTTAATGGGTAATTGGTCAAATTAGGGGTCCGTGAAAAGGGGGTGTGGCTTGGGGACGTGGGTGGGGCTCTCAGGCTCATTCACCAACTTCAATGGCCAATTGGACAAAATATGGGTCCGTGGGATGACGGCGTGGTTTGGGGCCGGTGGGCGGGGCCCCCGGCTCATTTGCCAACTTTAATGGGCAATTGGACAAATTAGGGGTTGAAAAATTTAGGGGAATCGAAAATGGTCCCGCGTCTGGGTAATATGAATGGTGGAGGAGGCCATTCAAACTATGGGCGATTGGAGGGGTGGGTCGCCTCACTGTGGATCAAAACTGGATTTTGGGCTCTCGGATGGGGGGCCGGCCCGCAGTGACCGCGATCCACCGTCTGCAAATCCTTCCCTTAAGGAAGAAATGGACAAAATAACTTTTCTCGGACTACCTAGAGAATGTAGGTACCGCTGGAGCGGAACAGAAAGAAACCGGAACCAAGGATTCTCTACCCGGCCCTCCTCCGGGGGAGGGAGCGGTGCCTTCACCATCTCCCAAAGAGCAACTCCCACTTCCTCCGGGTCGCCTGTCTCAGGACCGCTTCTTGGTACGTTTGCCAACTGGCTTGGCGCCGCGTCTGCGACCAGCTCCCTGCGGTCTGCTGAGTGGAGGCTGCTGGTTCGCGTCACACCTGAGCCATGTGGCGTCCCGCAAAGGCTATATAGCTGTCGAAGCTGGGCCACCTGGGGATGGAGTTTCCATTCTCCCAGAAGCGGAGGCTGCCGTGAGAGCTTGTCGGCTGCACGGTTGAGCACGCCTGGGATGTGAATGGCACGAAGTGACCTCAGATGCTTCGGACTCCATAAGAGGAGATGGCGGGCGAGTTGTGACATGAGACGGGAGCGTAGACTGCCCTGGTGGTTGATGTACCCAATGGTTGCAGTGTTGACCGTATGGTACAACTGCTCTCGCAAGTGAGCTAGGATCAGATCCTTGAGTGGAACAATGGCCGCCTCCACAATCTTGGTAAAGACATGGGGTGACAGGGCCAGCCGGAAGGGTACGACCTTCTACTGTTATGCCCAACCCTCAAACGCAAACCGTAGAAGAGGTCTGTGTCGAGGAAGAATCGAGACATGAAAGTACGCATTCTTCAGTTCAATCGCTGCAAACCAATCTTGGGGACGGATGCATTCGAAAATGCGTTTCTGCATCAACATCTTGAACGGCAGCCTGTGAAGGGACCGATTCAAGACTTGCAGGTCCAAGATTGGCTGTAACCTACCGCCTTTCTTCAGTACAATGAAGTAGGGGCTGTAGAACCCTGACTTCATATCGGCTGGAGGGACCGGCTCTATTACGTCCTTCGCCAGGAGGACCGCAATCTCCACCCGAAGCACAGGAGCATTTGTTCGCAGCCACGAGGGTGAAATGGATGCCCCTGAACACTGGGGGAAGCCGGGCGAACTGAATCGCATAGCCGAGTCTGATCAAGCGGATGAACCAGTGGGACGGGCTGGGAAGCGCTTCCAGACACCGAACCGCTTGGGAAACGGCACGGGGGTGGCCTCGATCAGCACACTGCCCTCTGCTGGCGAAATGAGAGGAGGCTGAGGGTGGCCAGAAATAGCATGACACATCACCAGAAGAGCCGTCTTGTGACCCAGATGATGAGGAAACTGCTCTTTTAATGAGAATGTGGGTACCGCTGGACTCCGGAGAGCCAGCGGCGGAAGGATTCTCCACCCGGCCCTCCTCCGGGGGAGGGAGCGCTGCCTTCACCGTCTCCGAAGAGCAACTCCCACTTCCTCTGGGTCGCCCGTCTCAGGACAGCTTCCAGCTGAGCGGGCTGGGCGCCGCGTTTGCGACTGGCTCCTTACGGTCTGCTGGGTGGAGGCTGCTGGTTTGTGTCACGCCTGAGCCATGTGGCGTCCCGAGTATCCATGGTCAAAGGCTATATAGCTGTCGAAGCTGTGGAACCTGTCAGATAATGAGAGCGTGATGTTAAGGTCAAACAGTGCCAAGAAGAAGGCCTGAATTAGTCAAACAAACTTCTCTTTTTCTCATGCTTACTTTTCTTACTCTTTGGTTTTTCTTTTAAACCAGTCATGATCCAAAATTCTTTGTAATGTCATCCGTGACTCTCTGGAATGAAGTAGTTCAAGAAGATCCTGGCATTCTGTAAATGTTTTTTAGAAGAGATATGATTAGTCATGTTTGATTGAGAGATGTAGTTCATAGAAGGTAATGTTACCATGAAATACATGGCATTTGTTACTATGACATTCTCTGGATGCCCACTGATAATTTTATGTTCACTCATGTCAGGGCTTCTTTATATGTTTTCAAGCAATGTCATTTCTATTTGGTACTTGTTATTGGTCTCACCTTCAGACACACGTGGTTGTATCAAAAACCAACAACATATTTTTGGGACCATCACATCCAGCAGGTATCTCATTTCATCAGTTAATAACCATTCGACGTACTTTCGGAATAATATAGATTCGTCTTCTCCTGTAAGCAGCAAGTGTTCAGTGTTTAGTAAAACGTCAGTGAACTTTAGTAAATAAGCCAGATAGCTGTCCTTAAAAAGCCAACTCACGTCTTTTTTCGATGAGATGTGCACATTTAAAGTCCATCAACTTTACATGCAGGTAGTTTTTGTGGACAAATACATTTTTAAATTCTGCTTTATAATAAACGCCATGATCTCTGCAGTCCTGAAGAGCAACAATGAGACGCCGAATAATGCATCGCACCTCTGTTTCAGTCAGGGTATGTTTACGTAGTCTGAGATATTGAAACAGGGGGATGTAGGAATCCAGGTTCTCCATGATTAAGATGTCCTCATCTTCCATTATGAAGTGATCATACAACTTCACAATATGCTCACTGGCTGGAGTGTTTTCCAGCGTCAAAATTACAGCTGCCTCTCGACTTAAAGGTTTGGAATACCCAGGCTAAAGAAAAGAGATTGACAAAAGGTTAGTTGACTCCAAACTAATCTGAAAACTAAAGGCCTGGGTACACTTCATTTTCCACATTTAGCTCCTTTCAAAGTATACTCTAGGGTTGCTGAAAGATGAACGCTATGTAATTTACAACTGATGTTTCTAGGCTATTTCAACTATGTCTCATATGGTCTACATACAGATTCATCACTTACCAATTTAGAATTTCATAAAATATTTTATAAAGAATAAAGTCTTTTCAACTTACCCATTGCAAAAGTTTCATGGGCTGGTCCTTCTCAATAAATTTGATGATCACCTGAAAAATGAAGAAAATTTTTGAAAACATGAGTAAAACTGATTTATTTTTGTTTGTGTACATGGTAAACTAACGCTCTGAACCTTTTTGATCAAAACTGTAAACACTGATGTTTACGTCAGGACTGAAAGACTAAAGACAGAAGGAAACAAAGGGTTTGGTGTATACAGAAAAAGCAACATACTCGTTTTTTGTCCGACTTTCGAAATCCCATGTAATAATTGCCTCTGTGTGGAAATTTCCATTTCCATCCAACTTTATAAAGAGATTCGAAGGATCCTGAAAAAAAGCACAACATGTTAATATACAGGAAAAAGGAAAACTAAACCCAGAAACATCAGGCTGACATGGACATGAATCAGAGTGGTATATATATATATATATATACACACATAAAAAATGTCAGTTTTGATTGAATAACATCGGTTTTTATCAGCACAGATTACAGATAAATGATTCAATAGTAAAACTGCTCTAATGATGTGAATTCATGTGAATAATCAGCTGGTTTTGCTTCGTTTTGTGGCTCAGCCAATTTCCAAGAACACTCGAAATATTACAAAAACCGTGCCACATCATAATTGTCTCTATATATTCATAAAAAATGTCAGTTTTGATTGAATAACAATGACAGTTACCTGTTGTGTCGTCCTCCCAAACGGCTCTAGGGACAGACGGTGGTTGAGGCACAAACATGATGTCTACTGCAGGTGTCAGAGACTCATTGTCTGTTGACTCAGACTCCAGGGGATCTGTGCCTGTAGGATCTACACTGGATGTGTGTGGAAGCTCCTCCGATGGATCCTCAGGCACAAAAGCACACACTTTGGTTTCTTCCTGGGTTTGGATGGAACCTTTTAAAGCCTTCCATGCTCTCTTGAAGCCAGCAAGGAATTTCCGGCCTTTTGTGTGCTTTTCTGCAAAAAAGTCAGAATAAGAAAGAGCTTTATTGCCAGTTATGTTTACACATACAAGACAGAATAACAGTGACAAGACAGATATAAAATAGAACAAGTAAATTGGAAATATTATTGTACAAAAATATATATTTTTAAAAATACACAATATACAGAAATAGACAGTATATGTACGAATATTGATTGTAAACGTGTTTTTATCAGCATAGATTACCGATAAATGATTCAATAGTAAAACTGCTCTAATGATGTGAATTCATGTGAATAATCAGCTGGTTTTGCTTCGTTTTGTGGCTCAGCCAATTTCCAAGAACACTCGAAATGTTACAAAAACAGTGCCACATCATAATTGTCTCTATATATTCATAAAAAATGTCAGTTTTGATTGAATAACAATGACAGTTACCTGTTGTGTCGTCCTCCCAAACGGCTCTTGGGACAGACGGTGGTTGAGGCACAAACATGATGTCTACTGCAGGTGTCAGAGACTCATTGTCTGTTGACTCAGACTCCAGGGGATCTGTGCCTGTAGGATCTACACTGGATGTGTGTGGAAGCTCCTCCGATGGATCCTCAGGCACAAAAGCACACACTTTGGTTTCTTCCTGGGTTTGGATGGAACCTTTTAAAGCCTTCCATGCTCTCTTGAAGCCAGCAAGGAATTTCCGGCCTTTTGTGTGCTTTTCTGCAAAAAAGTCAGAATAAGAAAGAGCTTTATTGCCAGTTATGTTTACACATACAAGACAGAATAACAGTGACAAGACAGATATAAAATAGAACAAGTAAATTGGAAATATTATTGTACAAAAATATATATTTTTAAAAATACACAATATACAGAAATAGACAGTATATGTACGAATATTGATTGTAAACGTGTTTTTATCAGCATAGATTACCGATAAATGATTCAATAGTAAAACTGCTCTAATGATGTGAATTCATGTGAATAATCAGCTGGTTTTGCTTCGTTTTGTGGCTCAGCCAATTTCCAAGAACACTCGAAATGTTACAAAAACAGTGCCACATCATAATTGTCTCTATATATTCATAAAAAATGTCAGTTTTGATTGAATAACAATGACAGTTACCTGTTGTGTCGTCCTCCCAAACGGCTCTTGGGACAGACGGTGGTTGAGGCACAAACATGATGTCTACTGCAGGTGTCAGAGACTCATTGTCTGTTGACTCAGACTCCAGGGGATCTGTGCCTGTAGGATCTACACTGGATGTGTGTGGAAGCTCCTCCGATGGATCCTCAGGCACAAAAGCACACACTTTGGTTTCTTCCTGGGTTTGGATGGAACCTTTTAAAGCCTTCCATGCTCTCCTGGAGCCAGCAAGGAATTTCCGGCCTTTTGTGTGCTTTTCTGCAAAAAAGTCAGAATAAGAAAGAGCTTTATTGCCAGTTATGTTTACACATACAAGACAGAATAACAGTGACAAGACAGATATAAAATAGAACAAGTAAATTGGAAATATTATTGTACAAAAATATATATTTTTAAAAATACACAATATACAGAAATAGACAGTATATGTACGAATATTGATTGTAAACGTGTTTTTATCAGCATAGATTACCGATAAATGATTCAATAGTAAAACTGCTCTAATGATGTGAATTCATGTGAATAATCAGCTGGTTTTGCTTCGTTTTGTGGCTCAGCCAATTTCCAAGAACACTCGAAATGTTACAAAAACAGTGCCACATCATAATTGTCTCTATATATTCATAAAAAATGTCAGTTTTGATTGAATAACAATGACAGTTACCTGTTGTGTCGTCCTCCCAAACGGCTCTTGGGACAGACGGTGGTTGAGGCACAAACATGATGTCTACTGCAGGTGTCAGAGACTCATTGTCTGTTGACTCAGACTCCAGGGGATCTGTGCCTGTAGGATCTACACTGGATGTGTGTGGAAGCTCCTCCGATGGATCCTCAGGCACAAAAGCACACACTTTGGTTTCTTCCTGGGTTTGGATGGAACCTTTTAAAGCCTTCCATGCTCTCCTGGAGCCAGCAAGGAATTTCCGGCCTTTTGTGTGCTTTTCTGCAAAAAAGTCAGAATAAGAAAGAGCTTTATTGCCAGTTATGCTTACACATACAATACAGAATAACAGTGACAAGACAGATATAAAATAGAACAAGTAAATTGGAAATATTATTGTACAAAAATATATATTTTTAAAAATACACAATATACAGAAATAGACAGTATATGTACGAATATTGATTGTAAACGTGTTTTTATCAGCATAGATTACCGATAAATGATTCAATAGTAAAACTGCTCTAATGATGAGAATTCATGTGAATAATCAGCTGGTTTTGCTTCGTTTTGTGGCTCAGCCAATTTCCAAGAACACTCGAAATGTTACAAAAACAGTGCCACATCATAATTGTCTCTATATATTCATAAAAAATGTCAGTTTTGATTGAATAACAATGACAGTTACCTGTTGTGTCGTCCTCCCAAACGGCTCTTGGGACAGACGGTGGTTGAGGCACAAACATGATGTCTACTGCAGGTGTCAGAGACTCATTGTCTGTTGACTCAGACTCCAGGGGATCTGTGCCTGTAGGATCTACACTGGATGTGTGTGGAAGCTCCTCCGATGGATCCTCAGGCACAAAAGCACACACTTTGGTTTCTTCCTGGGTTTGGATGGAACCTTTTAAAGCCTTCCATGCTCTCTTGAAGCCAGCAAGGAATTTCCGGCCGTTTGTGTGCTTTTCTGCAAAAAAAGAAAAAATCAGAATAAAAAAGAGCTTTGTTGCCAGTTATGTTTACACAAGACAGAATAACAGTGACAAAGACAGATATAAAAATAGAACAAGTAAATTGGATATATTAAATGTACAAAAATATATATTTTTAAAAATACACAATATACAAAAATAAACAGTATATGTACGAATATTGATTGGAAACATCTGTTTTTATCAGCACAGATTACAGATAAATGATTCAATAGTAAAACTGCTCTAATGATGTGAATTCATGTGAATAATCAGCTGGTTTTGCTTCGTTTTGTGGCTCAGCCAATTTCCAAGAACACTCGGAATGTTACAAAAACCGTGCCACATCATAATTGTCTCCTACCGTTTACTTTTGTGTCTGTATATATATCTATATATAAATAATGTCAGTTTTGATTTAATAACAACGACAGTTACCTGCTGTGTCGTCCTCCCAAACGACTCGGGGGACAGACGGTGGTTGAGGCGCCTCTGATGGGCCGGCCTCTCGGTCAGCCGACATCACAGCGCCACTCAACGGCTCAACTTGAGTTTCCTCAGTCGAGCTAAAGCTACTGCAGTTCTCCAACTCCATTGGAAAGCTTGCAAACACGTCGTCAGATTCAAAATCAAAACGAGATGTATGAACACTGTATTTGCCTAGCGGTTATAGCGATAGAATTGTAACACTTTAGTAGCAGTTCAAACGCGAATGACCAAAGACAAGCAGTTTGGAATTTCTCTGACCGCGGAGGTTTATATACGTTCTGTGCGCACTGTGACGTCATTAGTGGATCATTAGCGCTGATAGGCGGTCTGGACGATGGGGCGGGGCGAGACGAACAGAATTTCATTGGTTTATAATACAGTAAATATTGTCGGACACGCTTCCCAGATGGCAAGCACTTTCGGGCCGATTCCAGCGGAAAAAAGCGGCACTGTCTGCATCGGTGTAAAGATATTGGGCCACAACTCTGCCGACTGTACACAACGCGTCTGTTTTCTGTATGGTCCAGTCTCGACTGAAAGTGCACTCGCAGGTCCGTTCACGGTGTAGAGTGTGTTTCGGCCCGAGTTCGTTTGTCACAGGCGGGCCACTACTGGAATTAAGGAACTCGGTCGCCTGAAGAGAGTTCTGGCGGTTAAATCCTGAGGAGAATCCTGCAGTCACGCTTCATCTTCCAGAGAAAGAGTCGCTGCTGCAAAAACGGTCAGTAATTTGATTTATTTAATACTCATTTTAGTGTTTTTGAATGGATTAATTATGTCAGTACCCAGAGAGTGATAGTTTTGAGTAACATTAAATGCTTTTTCTGGAGCTCTGTTGACTAATGCTGTGAAATCGAGTTGTATTTTGTTTACTAAAATCAGTCAGTCAGTGCATCTTTTCCAACGAGTGGTTATTGAATTGACTTATAGCCAAACGTTACGGGTGGAAGAACTTGCTTTTCCCCCATGTACTTACTATTAATAAGAGCAATAATAGTTTTGTCATGAAACATATATATATATATATATATATATATATATATATATATGTGTGTCATAGGCGGAGTTTCACTTTTGTGCTTGGGGGGGCACCTACCAGGCCAGCAGACCACGAGCTCAGATTTTTTTTTTATATCATATTTATATATCATACATTCTACATTTAAAATACTATTGCAATGAACAATGACTTTATACAAAGAATAGCGAATAGAACAGACTCTTTATAGTTGCTGTTTTGTTTTGCATCGGCAGTGATAGGGTTAACACGGGGAGTTCAGAAGTGCGGCGAAAAAAAGCGAGTTGTGTTAGACGGTTGTTACTCAGTCCCTCCAGAAAAACGCGGGATTTTTTTGTGATTGTTGCGGGCAAAAATCCTTGATTATGCGGCACGTTTTCTTAAAAAACGCGATGGAATATGCGGGATATTTTTGCAATTTTATGCGACGAAATTGCGGGAACTTGCAAAAACTGCGGTTTTTGATGCAAAAGAGGAAAAAAAGGTGATTCCCCCTCAACACCCTGTTCTCACTAGATACTGCCTTAATGTAAAGAGGCAGAATTACTAAATCACAGAATATTGAAGCTCTCATTCTGTTTTATTTCAGACCTTCATCAACACACGGCTCAACATTTCAAAACATTGAGTCAAACAAGTTCTGTCGCTTTACAAAGGGAATATTCAACTTCTGTAAAAATGAATAAATAAAATATAAAAAAATAAAATGTGTGCTTCCTGTTTGACAGAGGTAGCTATACAAAACAGACATCTTCTGTTAAATGAAGTGCTTCCAGTGCACAAAGTGTAATCTCTTACTGCAACGTAAATTATTTTACACACTACTAATATACAGCTTCATGTAACACACTGGGAAACTGCTTCGCGCGGTCTTTTGAGCTTATTTTTGTTG
The DNA here is from genome assembly GCA_037194245.1 of Opsariichthys bidens. Taxonomy (NCBI): domain Eukaryota; kingdom Metazoa; phylum Chordata; class Actinopteri; order Cypriniformes; family Xenocyprididae; genus Opsariichthys; species Opsariichthys bidens. The sequence continues at coordinate 6,269,786 of CM074304.1, read as the reverse complement.
GCAAATGAGAATGATCATCGTGCTTCATCACGGTTTCACCGCGGGCTTTCCAGATGACGTTCACGTCGCGTAATTACGTCACTTCATAGGGTTCCCATGGCAACAGGGGGAAAATAATGGCGCTTTACTTGTGTGAAGTAAACGCAACATTTTCAACTTTCTGCTAAGATATATGAGACTTTTTTTGCAGCGAAAATGAAATCATAGCATATTTTTCTTGCTGAAATCGGCAATTTATGCGGCGAAAGTGCGGCATATTTGAAAAAATGTGACCCCCGCATAAATATGCGGACTTTAGCTGATTATGCATGAAATCAAGCGATCGCATAATCGCGTTTTTCTGGAGGGACTGAGTTACAGTGTGTTCTTCTTCGTTCCGATTAAAGTTCATAAACAGAGCCTCCCTTGACCTGTCATAGAACTACTTCAGAAATTACAATATCTTACCTAATGCAGAACCAGCGTTGTTCTCTGATGCGGCCTCGAATGCTGTGGTATTATTAGCAGCAATGGAATTGATAGTTGAAGTAGAATTAGAAAACTCCACACTTTTAGTAGTGGATTTATTAAAAAAACGACGAATGTCCATTTTGTTTATTCAGCGCGTAAAACAGAACGAGAAGAGCGTCCACTCACGTACCGCGATACTTTGAGATTCACAAATCGCGGGAGAATGTAATAAAGCTACAGTAATTAAAAATTAATTAGCCATATCTTACTCATTCTATACACAGAACTAATAAGATAAGACAAATAAAACGAGAAAATTTGAATTCTGTAATAAAAAAAAATATTCAAAGCACAAGACAGGCATTAATTGGCTCTGGACTGGGGGGGCACTGCCCCCCCCAGACCCCCCCAAACTCCGCCTATGATGTGTGTGTGTGTGTGTGTGTGTGTGTGTGTATGTATGTATGTATCTAGACTATCCATGTTCCGTTCCGTACAGATTACATTTTACCGCCGCTCGCTGAATAAATACTTCCAGGTCATACATAAACGATATATCTGTCATCTTCATTTCTTCGTCTTTCACCCCGATCAAGACAGAGATTCCCCCGCCGGTTGTTTCAGTGAGATTTTAGTAAGTTTGTAAGGTGAAAAAACTGGAAACATTACCTACAACATCCAATGTACTTGTTACATTGTAAGAAGAACATTTATGCTAAAATTAGTCTCTCTGTCTCATTCCATATCCAGAACAGATGGTAGATTAGATGACCACAACAGCCCAGAATGTCAGCAGAGAACATGACAACTACACAAGCTCCAGAGACACAACAGTCTTCGGTACAGATCTTCATTAAAGACCATGAAAACCAGATGAGTCCCCTCCACAGCCACATCAACTCCTCCTCCCTCTACATGCTGTTGTGCTGTGTCCGATCTTCAAGCAGAAGAAATTGGATAAAACATTTCTGAATGAGATCAGTCCACAATCTAACTTCTCTATTGGTTTGGTCAGAGGAAAACTGGTTTCTCACAGTTTTTTTTCTTCACTCTGTCGTCTGATGGAGTTTGGGTTCTTGTCACTGTCGCCTTTGGCTTTCTTAGTTGGACACCTACTATTCAATAATATTGATCTGACTGCACTGACACTATTGGATGAGAACTGAGCTGGATCATGACATCACTGTCTTCTGCAGAACTGCTTTATAGCTAAATTGAACTCATTGAACTGAACTGAAACAGCTCTGAAAGGACTTCAGCTGAACAATCGCACTCTCTTGGAGCTGTGGAGGAGCTGTGTGGTGTGTTAGATGTGCGGTACCCTCAGTACAGTGACCGACACAGACTGCCGCATCTGTGTGCGCTGATCAATGAGATGTTGAGACTACGACCTGTAGCTCCCCTCACTGCGGTCAAGCCAGCCGGCACCTCGAAATGCGTGGTCAATCTAGCCGCCACGATATTTCGTGGTTCGCGCATACACTGGGTATTACGGTAAGACCGTCAGAGAACTGATCTGAAAACGAGCAATCCTCTGTCGAAGCGATTTCACATTCAAGTATGCATTCAGTATGTCTTAATAAATGAAAATAAATAACTATATATACAAATATTACAATTATATATAGTAAATATAATATATAAAGCCCACTTTCACCTGAAAATGATAAAACACCTCACTTAAAAAAAAAAAAAAAAAAAAAGTCCTAGCTTCCACAGATTCATTTCACCTCAGGTGGAGAGGACACTGTCTCTCAGTGTCAACTGCACCGTTTCAGGACATTCTGATGTTGCATTCCAAAATAAGAGCCTCCCAAATCTCATATATACGTTGGTTTGTCCATACATTAAAAATTCTTAAAAAAAAAAAAAAACTCCTAGCTTCCACAGATTCATTTCACCTCAGGTGGAGAGGACACCTTCTCACTGTGTCCACTGCACAGTTTCAGGACATTCTGATGTGGCATTCCAAAATAAGAGCCCCCTAAATCTCACATATACGCTGCTCTGTCCATATATTCAAAAATTCTTAAAAAAAAAAAAAAAACTCCTAGCTTCCACAGATTCATTTCACCTCAGGTGGAGAGGACACCTTCTCATTGTGTCCACTGCACAGTTTCAGGACATTCTGATGTGGAATTCCAAAATAAGAGCCTCCCAAATCTCATATATAAGTTGGTTTGTCCATACATTCAAAAATTCTTAAAAAAAAAAAAAACTCCTAGCTTCCACAGATTCATTTCACCTCAGCTGGAGAGGACACCTTCTCACTGTGTCCACTGCTCAGTTTCAGGACATTCTGATGTGGCATTCCAAAATAAGAGCCCCCTAAAACTCATATATACGCTGCTCTGTCCACGCATTCAAAAATTCTTAAAAAAACCCTCCTTGCTTCCACAGATTCATTTCACCTCAGGTGGAGAGGACACTGTCTCTCAGTGTCAACTGCACAGTTTCAGGACATTCTGATGTGGCATTCCAAAATAAGAGCCCCCTAAAACTCATATATACACTGCTTTGTCCACGCATTCAAAAATTATTTAAAAAAAAAACCCCTAGCTTCCACAGATTCATTTCACCTCAGGTGGAGAGGACACCTTCTCATTGTGTCCACTGCACAGTTTCAGGACATTCTGATGTGGAATTCCAAAATAAGAGCCTCCCAAATCTCATATATACGTTGGTTTGTCCATACATTAAAAATTCTTAAAAAAAAAAAAACTCCTAGCTTCCACAGATTCATTTCACCTCAGGTGGAGAGGACACCTTCTCACTGTGTCCACTGCACAGTTTCAGGACATTCTGATGTGGCATTCCAAAATAAGAGCCCCCTAAATCTCACATATACGCTGCTCTGTCCATATATTCAAAAATTCTTAAAAAAAAAAAAAACTCCTAGCTTCCACAGATTCATTTCACCTCAGGTGGAGAGGACACCTTCTCATTGTGTCCACTGCACAGTTTCAGGACATTCTGATGTGGAATTCCAAAATAAGAGCCTCCCAAATCTCATATATAAGTTGGTTTGTCCATACATTCAAAAATTCTTAAAAAAAAAAAAAAACTCCTAGCTTCCACAGATTCATTTCACCTCAGCTGGAGAGGACACCTTCTCACTGTGTCCACTGCTCAGTTTCAGGACATTCTGATGTGGCATTCCAAAATAAGAGCCCCCTAAAACTCACATATACGCTGCTCTGTCCACGCATTCAAAAATTCTTAAAAAAAAAACCTCCTAGCTTCCACAGATTCATTTCACCTCAGGTGGAGAGGACACTGTCTCTCAGTGTAAACTGCACAGTTTCAGGACATTCTGATGTGGCATTCCAAAATAAGAGCCCCCTAACTCTCATATATACACTGCTCTGTCCATACATTCAAAAATTCTTTAAAAAAAAAAAACTCCTAGCTTCCACAGATTCATTTCACCTCAGCTGGAGAGGACACCTTCTCACTGTGTCCACTTCACAGTTTCAGGACATTCTACTGTGGCATTCCAAAATAAGAGCCCCCTAAAACTCACATATACGCTGCTCTGTCCACGCATTCAAAAATTATTTAAAAAAAAACTCCTAGCTTCCACAGATTCATTTCACCTCAGGTGGAGAGGACACCTTCTCACTGTGTCCACTTCACAGTTTCAGGACATTCTACTGTGGCATTCCAAAATAAGAGCCCCCTAAAACTCACATATACGCTGCTCTGTCCACGCATTCAAAAATTCTTTAAAAAAAAAACTCCTAGCTTCCACAGATTCATTTCACTTCAGCTGGAGAGGACACCTTCTCACTGTGTCCACTACACAGTTTCAGGACATTCTGATGTGGCATTCCAAAATAAGAGCCCCCTAAAACTCACATATACGCTGCTCTGTCCACGCATTCAAAAATTCTTTAAAAAAAACTCCTAGCTTCCACAGATTCATTTCACCTCAGCTGGAGAGGACACCTTCTCACTGTGCCCACTGCACAGTTTCAGGACATTCTGATGTGGCATTCCAAAATAAGAGCCCCCTAAAACTCACATTTACGCTGCTCTGTCCATATATTCAAAAATTATTTTAAAAAAAGTCCTAGCTTCCACAGATTCATTTCACCTCAGGTGGAGAGGACACCTTCTCACTGTGTCCACTGCACAGTTTCAGGACATTCTGATGTGGAATTCCAAAATAAGAGCCCCCTAAAACTCATATATATGCTGCTCTGTCCATATATTCAAAAATTCTTTAAAAAAAACCTCCTTGCTTCCACAGATTCATTTCACCTCAGGTGGAGAGGACACTGTCTCTCAGTGTCAACTGCACAGTTTCAGGACATTCTGATGTGGAATTCCAAAATAAGAGCCCCCTAAAACTCATATATACACTGCTTTGTCCACGCATTCAAAAATTCTTTAAAAAAAACCTCCTAGCTTCCACAGATTCATTTCACCTCAGCTGGAGAGGACACCTTTTCACTGTGTCCACTGCACAGTTTCAGGACATTCTGATGTGGCATTCCAAAATAAGAGCCCCCTAAAACTCACATATACGCTGCTCTGTCCATATATTCAAAAATTATTTTTAAAAAACTCCTAGCTTCCACAGATTCATTTCACCTCAGGTGGAGAGGACACCTTCTCACTGTGTCCACTGCACAGTTTCAGGACATTCTGATGTGGAATTCCAAAATAAGAGCCCCCTAAAACTCATATATATGCTGCTCTGTCCATATATTCAAAAATTCTTAAAAAAAACCCTCCTTGCTTCCACAGATTCATTTCACCTCAGGTGGAGAGGACACTGTCTCTCAGTGTCAACTGCACAGTTTCAGGACATTCTGATGTGGCATTCCAAAATAAGAGCCCCCTAAAACTCATATATACACTGCTTTGTCCACGCATTCAAAAATTATTTTAAAAAAAAACTCCTCGCTTCCACAGATTCATTTCACCTCAGGTGGAGAGGACACCTTCTCACTGTGTCCACTGCACAGTTTCAGGACATTCTGATGTGGCATTCCAAAAATAAGAGCCCCTAAAACTCATATATACGCTGTTCTGTCCACGCATTCAGAAATTCTTTAAAAAAAAACTCCTAGCTTCCACAGATTCATTTCACCTCAGGTGGAGAGGACACCTTCTCATTGTGTCCACCGCACCGTTTCAGGACATTCTGATGTTGCATTCCAAAATAAGAGCCCCCTAAAACTCATATAAACGCTGCTTTGTCCATGCATTCAAAAACTCTTTAAAAAAACTCCTAGCTTCCACAGATTTCCGCAGGGAGTGCTCAGCCCGCAGCCAATCCAGGTGTCAAACGAACCAGGAAGCTGTCCCGAGACGGGCGACCCGAAAGAAGGCACTGCTCCCTACCCCAGAGGAGGGCCAGGTGGAGAATCCTTGGTTTCGTTTTATTTCTGTTCCCACATTCTCAGTAAGAGAACAGTTTCCACATCCTCTGGGTCACAAGAGGGTGCGTCTGGCGGTGTGTCACGCTGTGCCGGTGTGCCACCCTCAGCCCCCTCTCATTTCGCCAGCAGAGGACAGTGTGCTGGTCGCGGCCGCCTCCATCCCGTCTCCTACGCGCACTGTCACTCTGTGGAGCCAAACCTCACTTCGGGCCACACTGCCATCCGAGTCAGGTCCCCTGGCTCCGCCTCGCTGTCCCACCGCGGGTACGTCTGTTGTGCCGTTGGTCCTGCTGGTTCGGGGTGTCTGGAAGCCTGGCTAGCGCTTCCCAGCCCGTCCCGCTGGCTCATCTGCATGATCAGACTCAGCTATGCGATTCAGTTCGCCCGGCGTCCCCCAGTGTTCAGGGGCATCCATTTCACTCGCGTGGATACGAACGATGCTCCTGTGCTTCGGGCGGAGATTGCGGGCTGGCCCTGTCGCCCCGTGTCTTTACCAAGATTGCGGAGGCGGCCATTGTTCCTCTCAAGGAACAAGGCGTTCGCATCCTCAACTATCTTGACGACTGGCTGATCCTAGCTCACTCGCGAGAGCAGTTGTGCGAACACAGGGACCTAGTGTTAGCTCACCTCAGCCGGTTGGGTCTTCGGGTCAACTGGGATAAGAGTAAACTCACCCCCGGGCAGAGGATCTCTTATCTTGGTATGGAACTGGACTGGGTCAACAAGACTGGTGAGGCGTGTCCAGTCGGTGTTGAACTGCCTGACTACACTCAAGCAGGAGAGCGACCCCACTGAAATTATTTCAGAGGCTCCTGGGGCATATGGCATCCGCAGCCGCAGTCACGCCACTCTCATTGCTTCATATGAGGCCGCTTCAGCACTGGCTTCATGGCCGTGTCCTGAGATGTGCGTGGCAACGCGGTACGTTCCGTGTGGCCATTACACTGAACTGCCGTCGTACCCTCACTCAGTGGTCTGACCCCTCGTTCCTGTGGGCTGGAGTTTCCCTGGAACAGGTGTCCAGGAATGCTGTGGTCTCCACAGATGCCTCCTCCACCAGGTGGGGGGCCACGTACAATGGGCATGCAGTTTCAGGTCTGTGTACGGGGCCTCAACTGCAGTGGCATATCAATTGCCTCGAGTTGTTAGCAGTGCGTCTTGCGCTGGGCCACCTCAAGGGGCTGCTACTAGGCAAGCACGTACTGGTCCATACGGACAACACTGCGATCATTGCGTACATCAACCACCAGGGCGGTCTACACTCCCATCGCATGTCATATCCCAATTGGTCGGTTCAGTTCCGATGTACATCTCCATTCCCTCCTTCAGGGAACGAGGGTTACATACATAACCGAGACGTTTTCTTGATTAATTTCCCAAATTTCTGTATACATTAACCTCTCTGCTAAAACACACTATTGATAGGTCCTCATGTAAAGTCTCTGATTATCATCCTGGATGATAGCCTTTGAAAAACTGTATTTAACTCACAGGTGAATTAAATGTAATAGACACCCCCTAATGCAGAGAGATATATTACATAAATAACTGTGGGTACTGTACGATTGTAGTACATTGTAATTTTAAATTAGGGCCCGAGCACCGATGGTGTGAGGACCCTATTGGAATTGCTCAGCTTATTCTTCTTCTCCCAAATGAATTGCATTTTTCAGGACCTAAACATGCTTGAAAAGTCAGAAAACTTTGCACACACATCAGAAGTGGTAAAAAATTAACATCTGTTATGGGTCTCAGAATTAGGCGTGGCAAAAAGGCTCGATAGAGCCACCTACAAAATTTTCAACAAAGTGCCCTTCAGAGCCCAATCCCTATAAAAGTCTGCTGGTACGAAATCTGAAAACCAACAGGAAGTCATATATTTACATTTATTTGCAAAGTTTGTGTAGTTTTTTATATTTTCACAAGTTGTACTTCCTCTTACAGCTTTAATCAGATCAACATCATATTTGGTCACTTTATTCTAAAGCCCTTTGTGACGTTAAATTGCGAAGATCTATAGTTTTTGCTGAAGGGCGTGTTCATGAAGGCCCGACAAAGTTCCATGTTTCGCCATGAAACAGGAAGTTGTTGTAACTCTGGTATACAATGTCCGATCTGCCCCAAACTTCACATCTTTCATAAAAGTCCTGGCCTGAACACATCTACATGGCAATATTCAATTTTAGTAAAAGCGACACCTCTTAGCAGGAGGAAGTGTGGCACTTTAAAATGAAAAAAACTAGAACATTTTTTTTTTAAGAATTTTTGAATGTATGGACAAACCAGCGTATATATGGAATTTAGGGGGCTCTTATTTTGGAATGCAACATCAGAATGTCCTGAAACGGTGCAGTTGACACTGAGAGACAGTGTCCTTTGCACCTCAGGTGAAATGAATCTGTGGAAGCTAGGACTTTTTTTTAAGAATTTTTAAATGCATGGACAAAGTAGTGTATATGTGAGTTTTAGGGGGCTCTTATTTTGGAATGCCACATCAGAATGTCCTGAAACTGTGCAGTGGACACAGTGAGAAGGTGCCCTCTCCACCTGAGGTGAAATGAATCTGTGGAAGCTAGGAGTTTTTTTTTAAGAATTTTTGAATCTATGGACAGAGCAGCGTATAAATGAGTTTTAGGGGGCTCTTATTTTGGAATGCCACATCAGAATGTCCTGAAACTGTGCAGTGGACACAGTGAGAAGGTGTCCTCTCCAGCTGAGGTGAAATGAATCTGTGGAAGCTAGGAGTTTTTTTTAAAAGAATTTTTGAATGCGTGGACAGAGCAGCGTATATATGAGTTTTAGGGGGCTCTTATTTTGGAATGCCACATCAGAATGTCCTGAAACTGTGCAGTGGACACAGTGAGAAGGTGTCCTCTCCAGCTGAGGTGAAATGAATCTGTGGAAGCTAGGAGGGTTTTTTTTTTAAGAATTTTTGAATGCGTGGACAGAGCAGCGTATATGTGAGTTTTAGGGGGCTCTTATTTTGGAATGCCACATCAGAATGTCCTGAAACTGTGCAGTGGACACAGTGAGAAGGTGTCCTCTCCACCTGAGGTGAAATGAATCTGTGGAAGCTAGGATTTATTTTTTTAATAATTTTTGAATGCGTGGACAAAGCAGTGTATATATGAGTTTTAGGGGGCTCTTATTCTTATTTTGGAATGCCACATCAGAATGTCCTGAAACTGTGCAGTTGACACTGAGAGACAGTGTCCTCTCCACCTGAGGTGAAATGAATCTGTGGAAGTAAGGAGGGTTTTTTTTAAAGAATTTTTGAATGCGTGGACAGAGCAGCGTATATATGAGTTTTAGAGGGCTCTTATTTTGGAATGCCACATCAGAATGTCCTGAAACTGTGCAGTGGACACAGTGAGAAGGTGTCCTCTCCAGCTGAAGTGAAATGAATCTGTGGAAGCTAGGAGTTTTTTTTTAAAGAATTTTTGAATGCGTGGACAGAGCAGCGTATATGTGAGTTTTAGGGGGCTCTTATTTTGGAATGCCACATCAGAATGTCCTGAAACTGTGCAGTTGACACTGAGAGAGAGTGTCCTCTCCACCTGAGGTGAAATGAATCTGTGGAAGCTAGGAGTTTTTTTTTAAAGAATTTTTGAATATATGGACAGAGCAGCGTATATGTGAGTTTTAGGGGGCTCTTATTTTGGAATGCCACATCAGAATGTCCTGAAACTGTGCAGTGGACACAGTGAGAAGGTGTCCTCTCCACCTGAGGTGAAATGAATCTGTGGAAGCTAGGAGTTTTTTTTTTAAATAATTTTTGAATGCGTGGACAAAGCAGTGTATATATGAGTTTTAGGGGGCTCTTATTTTGGAATGCAACATCAGAATGTCCTGAAACTGTGCAGTGGACACAGTGAGAAGGTGTCCTCTCCAGCTGAGGTGAAATGAATCTGTGGAAACTAGGAGTTTTTTTTTACAGTGAGTTGTACTATCATTTTCAGGTGAAAGTGGGCTTTATATATTATATTTACTATATATAATTGTAATATTTGTATATATAGTTATTTATTTTCATTTCTTAAGACATACTGAATGCATACTTGAATGTGAAATCGCTTCGACAGAGGATTGCTCGTTTTCAGATCAGTTCTCTGACGGTCTTACCGTAATACCCAGTGTATGCGCGAACCACGAAATATCGTGGCGGCTAGATTGACCACGCATTTCGAGGTGCCGACTGGCTTGACCGCAGTCTCCCCTCGCCGTGCCTCACAGAGCCGTTCGAAACAGCAGGTGAGCACCAGGTGAAATCAGTGCTGTGAATACTCGCAATTAGTTTCAGTTTTTCATCAGCTGAACTAATGAACAATAATCATGCATGCCTATTTGAGGTTTTTGTTGATCAAACAATTCATGTTTGTTTTCATTCTTTCATAAAAGTACCCAAATATGAGTGTTAGAAGAAAGTACAAGATTTAAGGAGCTTTTATTTTTTGAGATCGCCAACCAGCATTTTTCTAGCTGCCTAATATTAGCCGGAGAGACCAGCCAGTCAGCTAGTTCTGTAACATGCCAGTTTATTGAAGGAAGTGCGGTGTATTATGATCTACATTATGTTCCCAAAATATAATAATGTAAACTACATGCTGTTTAGTATTTTAGTTAAAATCTATTGGCTAATATTTCATGGTAGTTAAGACAGAATAGAAACGAACGTTTGGTGACGAACGGCACCTCCAGGTACTTCAGGCTTAATAGAGCTGTTTTACATTTAGTGCTACATTCATTTGATTTCTTCCTAATGTTTCTTCCCCATGCTTCCTAAAATAGGCCTAAGACATCAGACAAACACGAACACAAGCGGCTGACTTTACATTTTAAGCACTACCGGTTTTATACGAATAATGGCAAACGCATGTTTCCTTTTTAATAAAATATGTGGGCCTATATAGGCCTATTGGTTCTGTAGGCCTATGTTATCATTTTTAAAGGTTTCTATTTTATAGTAAGTGTCAACGGGTTAACATGTACGACTGTACGACAGGTATTACAAATCCAGTTATTTATTTATCCACCCCCGCATTGTTATAATCTTAATATGTACGGGATGAAAATAGTTTCAAATATCAACACTTACTATATAACTTTTTAGCTTCATAACTATAAAAAATCACATGATGTAAGTCTGTGCAATTAAAAAAAAACAGCAGAGAATTGATATGAACATTTCTTAAATATGCACTTGAGCACATAAATAATATTATTTGCTATAGATCGACACGACAAAACTGTTTTAGTAAAAAAATAAAATAATCAAAATACATCTTTGCATACAAAACAAGTGTAAAGATGTATTTTTTTTTTTACCATCGAAAGGTTTTTATTCCCACAAAACAAATGTTCAGTGTGCGTGGGCTATTGGTGGCCTATTATTGTCTTATTTGTTATCACCGTTTTGCTGTGAAATGTAAAATCAAACACACTTTCGGGTTTTATCCGATGTCTTACTGAAATACAGTGAATTATCATCATTTAGGTAAACTCCTGACTTTGAGCCCTGCATGACATGCAGAAATATAGTCATAATATTTTAAAAATAAATGTCTTATGGATAATGAGAAATCATATCTCAGTGGAGACTTACTAAAAGAGTTGTACATCAGTGTTGATCTACAAGCACTAAATCTAGACCTGTAATTCCCATCTGTCCTTTCTGATTGCTAAACACCTCATTTGTTCAGCAAATGCATCCGCATCCTATTTAAAAGAAAATCAAATCCAGTGAACAAGAAATAGTTTGGCTACTACAATCTTAAGCAACCGACTTATCAGTGTGGTTTGTTTTCCCATTGCAAGGTTTCTCAGTATGGAGGAGTCGTAGTGAAAGAAACAAACAAACACACAAAAAACTAGTTGACTTTAGTTCTCATAATTGTGATTTTATATTTCACTTTTGTAACTTGTAATTGTAACTTTATCTCACAATTAACTTCAATTAAATAAAAAAAAAGAATAAAAAGAAAAACTCTTTTCCCTTGAATCACTGAATTGGTGTTATAATTTTTAGTTTTTTTAAAAACTCTTTAAGTATTACTTAACATGTTTCATACAATCCAGTCGAGCAAATTCCTAAAACATTTTGAAGTTAGTCACTAATTCACCAAACCTGCTAATTTGGGACGATGTATATCTGTACCAACATGTCCTCAGTACACATGAGTAATACTATGTACATTTAAACCAGTGTTGCCATATCTTTCTAAACAAATGTGTTCCCTATGAAGTGACAAAACAAAGCCAAAATAAACATCATCACCAAAACAACCTAGTTTTTCGTTCATGGCCTTTTATTAGTATAAACCTGTATAAACACACACTAAATAAAGTTAAACTGCATTTTTCACATTCAAAAAACATCTTTTCAATAATTATATCATTTTCCAAAAATAAAATGTTTTGAATACACACACATATATATAGTGTATATGTGTGTGTGTGTGTGTGTGTATATATGTGTGGATTTATCGCACACATTTACCAAAGCTGCTTGTAATAAGTGGACATGGCAACACTGACTTAAAAAGAGTCCCATTCATTTTTTTACAAAGGACTACATTGTTGATGATGCTAAACAATTTATTCATAACTTCGGGACTTTAGAAGCTTTCAATGTCACTGTAACGGATTATTAGGTTATAAACAAACTCAATTATATGATTTAGATGTAAACAAACTTCAGTTTCTGTTGTACAATACACTATAATGTTAGCTTATTAAGACAGAAGGCCTTTACATGCAACAGTAAAACAGTACATATGCCTGCTAGTAACCTGAGAGTAAAAAAAGCAGCATTTTGTAGTTCTTTGTTATCTTTGGAAAATATTACATGCTGCCGAAGTCAGTCCCAGCCTTTCAAATCAAGGTATTTATTAAGGCCCCTCCTCGTGGTCCAGCATCCTAATGCCACGATGACTTTAAGGATCCAGCTGAGGAGTCCTTCTGTAGGCAACATGAGGGAACCCAAAGATCCAGATCCACTCCTTGAGGAAACTAATAAAGGGAGACTGAGCGCAACACTCCCTACTGCCCCTGCTGCATTTTCAGCAAACGCACACACTGTCAGTGAGCAGGAAAGAGTGGAAAAGGCCAGGCAGTGTGACATAATGACCAACCCATCCGGCGATAGCCAATCAGAAAGTACTATGAAAAAAGTGGAGCCAGTCAGGAGGATACGGGCTGTGATGTGGTCGTCACTAAGCCACAGGAAGTCAAAAGTAGAAAGTGCAGGTCCAAGTGATTCACCTGCCCGTTCTAGATCGTTCTGGAGTGACATGATCATTTGGTTACAGGGGGAAAAGAATGAAAGGACAGAGGAGCAGCCAATCAGGAGGAAGCCTGTGATCCTGCAAACAGAGAAAAGAAAGTTATAACAGTCCAAGCACGTGCATCTTACTGACAGCATGTTTATAATCACTGCATTCAAGACACTGAATGGAGTTTACCTTGAACAGCTGATAAGCAGCATGAAGTGATGAGCCATAAATGTCATGGCTGTGGTAAACTCTTTTATAAAATCCATCAGTGCCCTATGAACACATAAATCACATGTGCACATTTAAGTGTACACTAAAAGCATGTCAAGTATAACATTATTGAAACAATGAAAGCATAAGGGAAGTTTGCAACCACTGCCAAACATACACACTCTCAATGGCCAAAGCAACAAACTTGCAGGTAAAAACACCCCCAAAAAGCTATATGTATGTAAATAGAGTAACGCGACCACAAATTAAGCTACTTACTAACACATTTACTAATGGCTGGAAACTGTACTGTACTGTAGCGAAGAGGATTGTCACGCCCGACCTGAGCAGTGAGTGAAGGCTTTCATTGTTCAGCGTGTCATTACAGAGACAAGACAAATTAGAAAACTTCAAGCTACTGAATAAAGACTTAAATCAAAGTAGTTATCATACTTTTCTGAGGGAAAATGACAAAGATTGCGTTCAGCATGTGTTCGCTGTTTATCAACAACCAGAGCAATCACAGGAAGTGTCGAAGCCCAAAACAAGCCCAATATTATTCGATTATTTATGATCCTCAGTCTTATTTATCATTAACTATTTATTACCAATAAATGAGCGTGCAACATATTAAACTGAAACCACTGTTTTATTTTCAAATGAAAAACAAGTTATTTAGCAAAAATCAGGGAGGACATGCATTATCCCCTCATCTCCGATCACCTGTGAGCAGAATGGGGTTGGAGGGATGGAAAAGGAGAAAAAGATAAGAGCAACAGCCACATATTTATAGCTTTAAAAAGTAAATTCAAACCAAATGTATCTATTTGCAGGCTATATGACTACTTGACTACTCAAATTTTGTAAAAATGACAAATTTACCTTATAAAAATGTCATTCCTCTCCTCCCCTGCACCGTCCCTACAGTACCTGCACATCGCTTTACTTCGTATGTTTTCAGATGAGAGTATTGAAAACCAAAAACATGTTTCCTTGGGTTAAAATCGCATCTGTTGAAGTGTTGAATGTGTAAAGACGCTAGGCAGTATAGCAGTGATTTTGCCGTAAAAACACGTTTTATTACATACAGCTAACAGGAGCTCAAGTAAGCTCATGTACGTCAACAAAGTGGATTTACATAAATTCTAAATCATACACATCATAAAGACACTTAAATGTTTATTTAACATCGGACAGGGAAATATTCAATAAGTAGTGAATGAAGAGCTCATCACAGCATGAAATAGACATCTGTGTGGTTTATGTGTGCTATTCAACACTTACATTACATCAATGTAAGTAGTGTTAATAAACACGTACAAGTAACTATAAGTTCTCTATTTTATTTGACCGTTTGCACTGTTGATAAATTAAGGAACATTTATATTGGATAATAAGTCATTTAATACGTCAGCAACTATCTCAACATAAATCAGAGTAACTTGAATCTTTATATGGATGTTACAGGAACAGATGAGCACATGTGTTTATCCGGTGGGGAGAAGCTGATGAAGGAATGATGCAGTCAAAGGCTCTGAGTGAGAATACTACAAAAATTAATTTAAAAAAATATATTATTAACAGAGTTCTTACTGCACTTTTCTGATTCTTGATTTCTGTGCATTTTTCTGCAGAGCTTTTGCGGTGGAGCAGGACCTGCAAGGCAAGGTGACGGCGGCATTTGTGGGAAAAAGAAACCAGCAGGAGAAACTCGAAAGTCCTTCAACAAAACTAAACAGAATTGTGATAATATAATATTTTAAGCTAACAGTGCTCATGCTATTGCTGAGTGCACAAGTTCTCTTCATAACTTCTGCCACTACAAGAACATAGTTTTGTAGTATCTTAATTCAAGCACTAGATGGCAGCATTGTCTTTCTTTCGAATTTTGTCAACTGAAACAAAGCCCTGTGTAGCAGTGGGTTTATTTAAACCACCCCGACCCCCTTTGTCCAAGACAATACTCGAAGGTTTTCCATCTAAGCTGATATGAACCTGTTCTTCTGTTGTATTTCATTTATTGCATTTACGCAATTAAGAGTATGTTCATATAACTGAATTTAAATAAGTTTGCAGAGGCCCTCTAGTGAGCCCTGGGCCCCTGGTTGAGAACAACTGCTGTAGAGCGTTTTTATTGATTACAGCTTAACTAATTTGAATAATAGAGTTGTTTTGCCTACACATGCAGGGAGTTTGATTTACAGGCGATCTGACCAATCTTAACCCCGAATCCGCCATTTTAGTAGATTAATGTTGGTGAACTTGAATTTGAAAAATTGTGTGTACTCAAGTCTTTCCACGCTTGAAACAACATTCCTTCTGATGTTCATTCATGTTTATTTGATGCTATAAATGAACTAGTTTGAAGAGATGGTTGTTTCACAAGCCGATCAAAGGAGCTCCAGCGATCTGTCACGACACATTAAAGAGCAACTGTACAGTATTTATTGTTTAAACTTCTTAAAAAAATTACAATATTTTAAATATAAAACTGTTTCATATCAAAGGTAACCTGCTCCGTCTTGTCTGTCGAGGCGTTGTCAGTGTCCTCTTTGCTCCGCGATGTATTTTTCCACTGCGTGAGAACATGATGTGTGGCGTGAGAGCGCATGGCTTGTCGGACATAGCAACAGTAACTAAAGGGGGCGGGTCTTTGCAAAGGGTCAATTACAATATTTAGTGTTGTTTAGTATGCTGTACATATAAATATTGAAAAAAATAAAGACTAACATCAATACTGTAAGGTTGCTTACAGTTAAAGACTCCACAAACCACATTTCAGCAGTATGGGAACTTTTTCAAACTGTCAGCTTTGGGAACGTTTTTGGTTGATGGTGGATGCAAACTCTTATACTGCTGTGTGATTATTGTTTGCATCGAGTTTCTGGTGGAAGCCCACACATTTCAAGTGCAGTCACGCACAAACCCACTTCACATGAATGAATACTCTGTCCTCTAACACACATAAGCACTCTCAATGATGAGGGTATGTGTAATACCCCAGGAATGTGCTAAAAATATGCTCGGCTTGGTGAAACACACCCCCATAATACACAGCATGTCCGACTATGACTAACAATACCCTCAACATCCCTCCTCTGTTTTACTTTCTCGTCCATTACAGGCAACACCAAACTGATGAAAGATACATAGCGCTACTCATGTATTATTTGGCATCCCTTTATTGGTTTTGACATCAGACTAAAGGCTCGGATGCTCTTGACCACTCTTGAATGCCCTACGGTTATTTAGGTTAATTATCTGATAATGCATTCTCTGAAGGGTTGTCCAGTTCTTACTTATCGGTGACTTATTGGTGTTATCATGGTGACAACCTGTACATAATTTATGTGAGTGAGGATGTTGCATGACAAAAAATGCATGTCATGTATTCTTAATAGCCTTAAAACATTATGGAAACATCATAAATCAAACTGTAACATCATACATTGTTTCCCAAGTTTTTTGTGTCAGCTTCCTCCACAACCTGGGGTAGGTTCAGGGTTAGTAAAACTAAAACTAAAAATCATATAAATCATATGGATTTATTTTTAATTCATTTTTGAATATACGAATTAAACAGCTTTAATGTCACACTTTCAATTAGGTGTATTTAACTATGTACTTACATAGAAAATATATTAGGTACAATGTACATTGGGTTGATGTTGTATTACAGAACATTTGTGCTGCTATTGAGGTGGGATAGGGGTAAGGTACAGGTTTGATGGTCTGGTTAGGTTTGAGTGTGGGTTAATGTTCAACAACAGTGTAATTACAAATGAAATTACAGAAATTAATTGCTGATGTAATTACATGCAGGTATTTAAAAAAATATATAGTCTAAGTACAACATAAAAACGTGTGTGCACAGTAAGTGCATTTTATCAAATTATTAATTTAAATGTTAGTGGCAATACTAGGTAAAGACACTTAATATGAAGTGGGTACAAAAATTGAAAAAAAAAACCCCTGCTAAATATGTAAGTATTATGCAATATAAGACTTTTTACTGTAAATTATGAGATGATTTGTTTAGTTTTACTTCCAAAATGGTACATTAGCTTTTACTGTAAAATGACATCATTTAATTAGCAATTATCCTTGCACACCTGGAGGTATAGTTGCTAAGGACAAAAGACCAAAAAAGTCAAAAATCAAAAGGAAAAGAATGTCCTGCACGCTATCAGTGCTTACAAAAGATCGATATGCCTGATGAAGGTCACGGAACCAAAACTTGGCAGCAAATAAAGGCGTTTTGATACTTTTGTAAGCGTTTATGGTGTGCAGGACTTGCTTTTGTTTTTGGCTGTAACATTACATGGCATGTTTATATGCATTACAGTTTATTACATCTATTACAGTTAACCAATTAGCTTTTTTCCTGTAGTATTTTTACAGTTAAAATTACAATCTTTTTATTTACAGTGAAATCAATGCATTACATTTTCTCTCGCCTTTTCTTTTAATGAGACACCTGAGCTTGTTCACATTTTGGAGCAAACATTTGAAGAACATTTTGTGATGAATTTCTGAAAACTGACTGGTGAATGTACGTTTTCAGCTACACTGTAATAAATTACTGTAAAAATTACAGCATTATTTTACAGCCGCTGGCCGCTATAATTTTTTTAATTATACAGCATATTGCTGTAAACTGCAATGCATTCTGGGGTCACGTGTTGGTTTGACTCAAATTTACAGAATATTGCTGTAAATTGACCCTTCGTAATTTAAAAAATACAGTTAATTACTCTAATCAGAGAATACAGGGAAATTCTGTAAATTAAATTACAGCAACACTACTGTACATTTTACAGTAACTGGCTGGCAACCCTGCTGCCAGTATTATACTGTAAAATTTACAGTAATTTTTTAACAGTGTATGAGTGTCATTAATACACATGACCAAACGTGTTTTAGGCTATATTCTTACCTCAAATTCAAATTATTATAGGTTTGTTATATTAGGGTATATAAATGCATTTAGAATAATTGTAATATTATTATATATTAATATTTCACTCAATCATTCCTATTATACAGGTTCAGCAACATAGAAATCATCCAAATAGATTACTCGCGTGTCACTGCATTGAGGGTCTTTTTGTCCATCTGGAAATGTTTCAAAAGTAATGGAAAGTCTAAGAAAATACTTGGAATAATGTATACAAAGTGACTTTGGAGTGACCTTCATTAGGTCCACTATCCACCACCAAATAGCCTATTTAAAATGTAGCTGACCAGGGGAAGAAGCAGTCAAGCAAAGATGCATTTATTAAATTAGGAAATGTAGGGATTATGTTAAAAAGAACCTCTTATATTCATCTAAGTAACCAAACAACAACAAAATTGGGTGTTTAAAACATTTAGTTACATTAGGGCTAGAGAGCTCTGCGAATGCGGCGACGTCACGGAAAAGGTGTTGTCAACCCCTTTGTAGCCCCGCCTCTACATGTGACGTACGGGGTAATTCCCCCGCTGATTGGTTAAGGTCACTTTCAGTTGCATCTTGAACCGCTTGCAAAACCCACGCGCACAACAGCACAGTTTATTTGCACAGTGAGCGCGAGCGCAGCGCATCTTCTGACTCGCTTTTGATTCAGCTCTCCATACTTCATTTAATCATTTCTACGTGTCGAATAATAGCGGTTTGTTTCAATATTTACCTATATCCAGTTTTAATTGCTTGGAGGTCGGTTACGCTAATACCTAACGTAAACTCCAAAAGAGGTGACAGTCTACTCGCAAATCTATTTGACTTGTTATTATTCTTCGCTTGATACGCTGGTGTTGTCGACAAGATGCCTCGCGGATACATTTCGTAGTTCTATCCGCAGTTTTCTTATCCTCCGGAAGTGGCGGTCAGTTTAACTCTAGTTACTTCAGTATAAAAGGTAAGTTAAAAACTTCCTCGATTTCTCACAACTACTGTAATGAACCATGGCATTCCTTATTCTTTTCACAATTTTATTGGTTCTGCATGCCAATGCGGTCCGGAAACATGTCCATGCATGATTGCAAGCAATGTCTACCAAGTCAAGACTGTAAAAACGCTATAATAACTGATGTGATTAGGAAACTATTCTAGCTCGGGCGTGGACGACAGGAATGCATGCAGCTATAACTAAAACCCCCCTTTTAGGAGAAAAGTCTTCTATTAGTGTTTTAGTATGAGAGTTGCTTAATGGCTGCAGATACATTATCTTAATTTTGATGGTTGGATGTCTGTCATTTATAAACAATTCGGTTCATGGCATTATATAAAGGTTGGCTGTTTTCCTAAATGCACAATGCATCAAACGTGTGTTTGGTTTATTTTGTTGGCCTGACAAAGTTATTCTTTCATCTTTCTTCATTACAGAACGCAAGACCTTAGTACGCATGTCTTTTTCTATTGATGACTTTAATCTCTTTAGATGCAAGTAGGATCATTAAAGTTGCAGTAGGAAATTTGGTGCTTGCACTTCAACATGTATTAAATAACAACTCACAAGCTTATCTAATTGCCTCAGTAAAATCGCATGTACTTGGAAGTGAAGGTGATGATTATGGTTTGAAGAGTTAATGTCTGGGTGTCTGACTTTGAGCACTATCTGAATGTGACAAGAAGCACTGTGTCCATTAGAAATACACTCTTTTGTCATTTCCCTGTCACCATGGTAACAGATTGTGAAATGTGTTTTCTATGTATGCACAAGTCCTAACCAGAACTGTGTGCCAGTGAAGTGAATTTTTTGTAATACTTGCTACCACATTATTGAAAGGGACATTGAGCTGTCTCATGGGCAATTTGTGAATATTTTCACAGCATTATAAATTGGGGGTGGTCTGACTTTTATCTTCCTTCAGCTATTTAGAGTAGAAGCTACGAGGAGGATGCTCTCTCTCCCCATCTCTTTATTTGTCACTTTCTATAAATGATTCTCAGAAACACAGACTTCATTGCATTGTTATTTTGGAAAGCGAGCAGTTGAACAGGACAGAGGATTTCTGCAGAGATTATTTCACAGTATTCCGCTGTGAAATTCAATGCGTAGTGTAAGGCCAATATTTTATTGATGTACACGACACAAATTTACGCTGAGTCAGAGTGATTGTGTTTGTAAATGTCTTCACCCTGTGTGAGTTGTTTCAGGATTGGATGGAACAGGGTGTCAAATTGCCCTGTGCGTAGCTTGAACACCAGTTGATTTTTGCACGGATATGTGAAAAGGCTCGTTTCTAACAGACTGGACTGAAAATGTGTCTGGCACGTTGCTGATGTCTTCAATAACATCTAAGATTATGAATGACAGCAGTTTGTCCTGCTTCAAGATCAGTGCCACAATGTCGTGAGAAATACAGCTTCAGTTTTGCAACCTAATGTGTTAATTCATACAATGAATAAAGTATTTTTGTTAACCAAAATTGTTCCAAACGTAAAGTAGTAAAGAAGTTGCACTGTATGTCGACTGACAAACAGAAGACGTAATTCAAGAATGCATATGTAATGCAGTCAAACGCACAATAATTTCAGAGGTAGTCTTAAGTTCAATGATATAGAAAAGAATGAAATATATGGCCACCTGTAATATCTGTTTATTCATCTAGCTAAATAATGCAATGTCTTAAAACGTGTTCATTTAAAGGCACAATATGTAAGACTTTTGGATTAAAATATCCAAAAACCACTAGAACAATGTTATATATTTTGTTGACTTGTGTACCGGTACTTAAATTTTACCAAAAGTTTCCACAAATGTTTAAATCCAGAGAAATAAGACGTTTTAACCAGGACACGGGCCGCGTCCCTGCGTCGCCTATCAATGACATCATACCCACGTTACCCTCGAGTTCCACTTTTATTTTGTAGAAACCATGGAAACACCAGTGGCGCTTAAACATTTGATGTGTTTATTAGACAGGTGAGCGACTGTTTGGAGACATTCACTGACTGAAAACTAATCATTCTAATAGAGCTCAACACAGTAAGTCTTATTGTTTAAATCTCGTTTTCTTGATTTACCACGAGTACCATGTTTTACCATGCCTAATATCGATCTAGCTTACTGCAGTGTGCAACAAGTGTCTCATAGTAGCCACAAAGAGTAGCACTATTACAACAATCTACTCACAAATGTATCTAAAATGATAAAACATCGCTGCTTTACACCACATCCACATGACCCGAAGCAGAGGAAGTGGCGACTGTGGCATAATAAAAGTGCTCGAGACGTGTCGTGTGTGGCGCTTCTTCTCTCATAATAAATCGCTCCAGCGGCCTTGTTCTGCTCCAACAGCTTTCAGCCACAGTAATGTTAAGAAATTTCTAATACATAATCTCATCCATGAATATGATTTCTTCCCGAATCTAATCAGATTCTTTTCCACCGGCTGTAAACGTGAAGACAACACCTCCCATTATTCCGCGAAATGAAGGTTGTTTTGAATAAGCGACCTCTAGCGGTGGAAAATTGCACATTGTGCCTTTAATAACTTTTAATCGTTTAATGAATTTATGTATTTAACTATGATTTTATTAATCAGCATATCATGTTAATTCAATAATATATTTAGCATAAACATAACATATGGCTCACACTTTATATTAGGTGTCTTTAACTACTATTTTCTTTAAAAATGATTTGGTACAATGTATTTATTGTGTTTTATATTGTGCTGCCAAACACATTTTCTGCTGTTGAGGTGGGATACGGGAAGGTCAAGCGATAAGGGTCATCAGTGTAATCATATATGGATATAATTGCCCATTTGGGTATTTTTAAAATATAAATACAATGTAAAAACATGTACACCATAAGTGCATTGAATCAGATGTTACATAGTTGCAAGCGGATGAGATAGTCCTCTATCCATTGCTCTTTCTCATAAAAATGACCTAAGAGAATGTTCCAGATCATCCATTCTGGCTTCTATTTCAGTGCTTGGTATGTCCCAGTCTGAACAAACCTAAAGGATGCATTAGAGGCTGTAATTTCCTTTTCCATCAATATTGTATTATGGTGCCATTATGGTGCACTTTCCATTTCTTCAACTCTTTGTGTGCTTCCTACAGCTTTTCTGCTTCCCACAGTGGAGCCCAGCTCTCAAGATTAGTGGCTGTGAGTGTGAAAACACTGCTAGATACACCATATACGAGTATAACTTTAAACTAAACTAAAGCGTTTGGGAGGAAGTTGAAGTTTTAAGTTCTACGAGGACATCCACCATAGAGGTTTGGCTTTTTGGTTTCACCTGATGTCTGTTGCGACTGCAGCTATGCAGGTAATCTTCCTCAGTATGGGGCTGCACATAGTAGCTGTGTCCTTTTAACAAGAAAACACACCTTTTATTTTCACACCAGGACAGCAGCCTGAGCTCAGGACCGTTTTACAAAACCGCTCACGCTGTTGCCATAGTCACAGTGTGAGGTGAAATAAGTTTGATAAGAGTCCTCAGGAGGATGAAAGTGGCTTGATTCTGTCTGTGGTTCTTTGATTCGTTTCTTATGGGAAGTTCTGGAGGATCTCAACGGTGTTGTGGATATGGAGTGAGAGTGTATAGGGCTTTGAGAGCAGATGTTGTCGTTGCTCAAACGCAGTGGCAGGTGTTGTCGCCGTCTGCCTTCCTCATCCATTAAAGATGTGATTTCTAAACCTAAACAGGTGGGTGAGGTTACAGCTAGATGGAAAGACACCATTCTGTCTGAGACTTGTCTGGTTTTCACTGTATTAATATGTTGTTTATTTAAAGCAATTTGTTTTTACATGCTGCATTCACCTTTCTTGAGGCAAAATCTGAAATCTTTAAAATCGTATTTAAGCCTTAGTGACATGATCTCATTATGTCTGTGCTGTAGACAGCTGATATCAGTAGCTCAGTTCAACTTTCATTTAATTACTGTCTTTATGCTGTAGAAAGAGGGCAGTTCCCACAATGATTTTTTTTTTCCTCACAGAAAACGGATCAAATTAAAAAAATAGCATTGCATTTATTTAATTTAATATATTTATGTTAAAAGTCATTAGAAGTCTCTATAAATGGACCACTTGCAAAAATCGTGTAGCAATGGAATTGTAGTTCTTTTTCTCCAAACATAATAATTGGCGATAGCCCGTTAGGTTTGTTCTCACATAATGCCAACACATGTTTCATATAAGCTGATAAGGTTTGTTCTTGTGTGTCAAGCATGTCGAGCTTCAGTTCAACATATTTGATGTGCTCTGTGAATAACAGGCTGGAATTAATTCAGTTGGTCATTTAAAGTGATCGTGCTACTCCATGTCCATTAATGTGGAATGCAATTACTTTATGAACTTTTTGAGACATCATTGTTTTGGTGGAGTATAAGTGGAGGGATAGAAATTAATTTGTGTTTTGAAGATGGAAGAAAGTCTTATGGGTTTGAAATGACATGAGGGTGCGTAATTTATGACAGAATTTTAATTTTTAAATGAACTAACCCTTTAAATTATTCCAAATGGTCTATTAACAGTCTGTGTAAGACAATGTGACTTAAGCTGACATTACCTCACCACTTACTCATAAAAGTTACATTAGTGGAGTTCATCTAATCTGAATAATGCTTTCTCCAATGTCTTTTCAGTTCAAAACATTTTAAATTATGTACATGTGATTGATGTCTGAGTCAAGGCAACCCATTACTAACCCTTTTCACATATTTTTGAATCCTGTAAGAAATCTGGAAAATATTCATGCTGTGTAACCATACCGACTCATTCTTTTTTTTGAAAAAGTTTTACAATTGAAGATTTGTATAGTGTTTTTGAGGATATTATCCTTATATCGGTGTCCTAATAAAAGAGGGTTCCTACTCAGTTTGGAAAAGTTTGTAAAAAGGAAAGATATTTGGAAAAATATTTGAATTTCCAGACTATTGCCCCTATTTAGTTTTCTAAAATTAAGAATTTGATGATAAATACATTTTTCATACAAGAAGTGTGTTTTCATGGCAGCTGTTTAGTCATTTTCAAACACAACTGAATTAATTCAAAATGCACTTTTTTATTATGTAAAAATGCAGTTAAGAAGCGCTTTGGATTTCTTCTCAAACTATTCTTAGCACTGTATTACAGAGCCTCTAAAAGGACCTTTGCAAAAATAAAGTACAGACCGAGAAACCATTAAACTTTGGCGAACAGGACAATGCACACAGCCGTATTGTGCTATCAGCACATTTCATGTCAAGGTTTCTCCACCGTCACAGAGGACGTGTTAAATTGGACAGTAGGCCTTGAAATTAGAGATAGTACCTTAAGGAAAGCCAAATTTTGAATTTCGTTCATCCATGCTCTTATTTTCTTCATAGTAAGATGGCAGTGAGGCACAAAAGGAATAGGTTAAAATATATGTAAAACTAGAAATTGTAATGCGCAAGCACGCAAATATTCCCGTGGGAACAGCACAGAAAAATCAATCGTGACTGCAAATTAAAAAAATTTTATCATGACTGTGAATGCATTTCTGTGAAGTGAAAAATTTAGCTTTTGCACGACGCAGTGCAACATAAACAAAAATGACTATGTGCACCTTTAAGGGATGGCATTTTTTTTTTTAAAAACCCAGAGCTCATTCGAGACTATTAAAAAATCTGGCAGTCACAGAGAGTGAAGTGTTTCTTCCAGGACAGGTTTTCTGGTCTAATAAGTCGTGCGAAGAGATTGCAGAAAAGGTCAGAAAATCAAAAGTCCTGAGCCAGTTTGCAGAGACGGATGAGTTGTCAAGCTCAGAGGTCATGACTAATTGGCTTCTCGGTCTTATAAATATTAAAGACAACAAAGAGCTTCAACATGCTCGTCCAATGTTCCCCTGCTGTTCCTGCCTCTTTAAAAAACTAAAGGGTCAAAATGGCTGTGGTCTAAAAAAAAACTTTGGCCTTAAATAGAAAAGGATCAAAGCACATCTGCATCTCAGCAGCCTGTGGAATGAGACCTCTGGTGGAGAGATAAGAGTTTATGGCCCCTGTGTGATCTAAGAAGCCTCATTAAATAAACCTTGTTGAAGATACGAGGCTATTCTTCTGCACAGGACTGCAGTCCAAAGTGGAGCTTTATTGGATTCTAGATGTGATCGGGTTTTATCGAATGGATGCTGATTGAAAGCATTGCTTTAGCCTTCCTCTGCTTCTCTGTGCTGGCCTGGATGCGCTGGAGATTGTAAGTGCAATAAGCGTGGAATTTAATATTCTGGCATCTCCTCGAGTGCTTCAGATTACTATATGTTATGTCGCTCTTACTGAGTTTTGGGCATCAGTGTTGGCCTGTTATTTACAAGGGGTGTATGGGAAGGCAGGATAAAGCTCTTATATGGGCTTCATTAAAGGCTGTAATTCACTCTGTAACTGATGTGAATTATTGTACATTAGACACATTATTTCAGGAGTTGGAAATTTTTCCAGAACAACACTTAAATGCGAGCCCATCTTGCCTTTGTTTTCCAGCATCTTTCCATTTCAGCAACAAAATGGAAACCTTTTATTGTTATTCTCACTGCATGCACTTTATTTGTGCAAATGAATCAGACACTAGCCCTGCTAAACAAAGACGCCTACACAGAAAATAAATAGCTAAAGTTTGGCTCACTGTCATTGCTTTGCTTGTGAGGAAATGTGTTATCGCAATGTGATAATTAGCAGTCCTACAATGCACAAATTAGGAGAACCTTTGATGTCCAGATTCACCTTTTTTGCATTTTCTCTACAAAAATCATTTAAAAAAAGAAATGAGAGAGATGCTATTTTGCTGGTGTTTGTATGATTTGATGATGTGGATTTCTATTTGGAGAATCAGGGGAGCTTTTGACATCACAGCTGCTTTTTAAAGAATCCCTAATTAAAAAAATTTTTAATTACATTTTTTAACCCAAAGGTTGGGTTTGTCTATATTTGACACAAACATGGATTGAAGCAACCCAGAATTTTTCAGTGTTTAAATTATGCACCACTGTATTAAAAAACAAACAAAACAAAACTTAAAGCTGTAGTCTGTAAGTTTTGCAATTGCAGTTATTTTTGGAATGATCATCTTAATGTGGGTTTTGCATCGCCACGGCTCCTCAGTGTGGATGAATATAATGTTTCCTGTCAGTCACCGCGCCGGTGTGGATATAGTACTTCAGTATCTTCAGATTGTTGTCTTTGAAGTATGATCAAAATATGAAATAAAATTTCATCTTAACAAGTAACAAATCTGCCACTTTTGTTCTGACCAACTGAGGAGAAAAAAAAAAGTATTACTATAAATTGTGGTACCAATGGTGATTAAATCTAGCTATCGCTTAGCTCATATCACTTCAAACCATGCAAATTATTTTTATTGTTTATACTTTGTTCTCAAATTGTTAATGTTAACAACATCAGCATTGCGTAGCTACATGTATTTAGTGTGTATTAGCAGTACCTGTAGATTTCAATCTCTGTAGTCTAATCTCTAACATTAATTTGTAATACCAAACAATCCGCCATCAAAATGATGTTTAATAATTGCAGCCGCTGTAAGAAAAGGCCGTACATGACCCGTCACCTGCAGCATCCTCACATGCCATATATCCTACTAGCTGGAACTCTTTCTTTATGTAAACTAACGTGACACACAGACGAACGGCTGCATGCTCGAATTTCCTGCAAAAACCCACCACCCAAATTAGAAAACATTATTACAAGCCCACTGCTGTGAACCGGGCTAAGATAAGAAGATAGATTTGAACACTGGCTGGTTATGTACTTATGTACACAAAAAAAAATGATTTTGGATCATTTTTAACCAAAAATGTTACCGACTGCAGCTTTAAATTCAGTTGTTGACATTTTTAAGTGCAATCAACTTGCCTGTATAACTTACGTCAACTTAAAAGATATTAAACTGACAAAAAAATAAGTTGAATCTTGTGTAAGAATAATGTAAAAAAAAAAAAAAAAAGTTGAAAGTTAAAGTAATGTAAAAAAATGTCAAACAAAAACTTTTTTTTTGTAGATTGTTTCAAAAGATTTTTTTCATTGGACCCCATTGATCTCCGTATTGATTCAATTCATATGGACAATAAAACATTTTTCAAACCACTGAGATGTGTGTGAGTGAGAGAGTTTTGTTTTAATTCTATTGTGTCTTGTTTCTCCAGTGATACTTTGTTGAGATAAATGAAAAACACACAAGTTTTGTAGCCGCAAGGTTTTATGCATTGTTGTTATCTCATCAATCATTTGAAATGGTTCACTTGTTGCCTGGACTATTGATTTAAAGGGTTAGTTCACCCAAAAATGACAATTCTGTCATTATTTACTCACTCTCGATGAATGTTTGTGAGAATAAAAGCCTAAATTTAATCTGTTCATCATATAAAGCGATCATGTCTAAACCTCTCAATTCATATGGATTACGTTTTCACTATGAAACTTTCGAAGAGTCAAAATGCCTAGACTATCGATGGAGGGACAGAAATTGCTCAGATTTTATCAAAATATCTTCATTTGTGTTATGAAGATGAATGGTCTTATGTTTTTGGAATGACATGAGGGTTAGTAAATGATCAAAGAATTAAATTTTTTGGAGAACTAACCCTTTAATATCACTACCGTAGTTGAAGACCTTTGTATTGTTTTGAAGCCAAAATGCTGGTATTGATCCAACCTCTAACATGCATTATTCAGAGAATTTTTCTTGAAAATATTTTGAGTATAAATTCAAGGTTGTGCAGTTATAAAGTATCTGCTGTTGACATTGTATATCTGCAAGGCAGTAGTTTTATTGGGTCAGGCCCTCAGTCTCAGAGCTGACACAAGGAGTCTGCAGTATGAGCAGAATTTTCCTGCTGGGCTTCCGAGCGTCCGCTGGGACTGAACTGCCCTGTTTGCGTTCTTGCCAGAGAAGGATTTCTGCTGCTCTTACACAGTCTTGCTCTCACTGAAGTCAGTGTGACATCTCTAAAATATTCTCTTCTTTAAGATATACATGACTTCTGGTAGCCATTCACAGTGTCTCTACAGAGATCTGATCTTTCTAGATCAAAGTAGTTGAGGAAATATTTTGAGCAAACATTCGTTTGGTGTCTGTCGAAGAAGATGGTTTTCCCTGTCTCGAATATTGTCGTCTTTCCCCTCAGCTCTAATGAGTCAGTATTTGGCACCATCACGTCATCTGAAGAAAGAGGAGGGCATGTGGTTTTCAAACAGTCTGAATTCATGTCAAGACATTTACGAGGAAGGGAGGGTGAATGGGGGTCGGAAGTGGTTAAGGCACAGGAAGCAGAGTTTTTTTTTCTTTTTTTTTTTATTTTTTATAAATATTCAATCGGAAAATTGTCTCAGAACGTTAGACTTCATGAACCGTATTAACAAGGAATCCTCCCACGTTCGGCCAGAACCATTAACTCTTCCATCTCAGCTTGTGTTGCGAAGAAAATGTCAAATTTGAAGGTCAAGTACGTGAAGCATCTGAGTGAAATAATATTCATCATTCTTCTCTCGGCATGCCTTCTCATCTGACATCATTGGATAACTGAAGAACACCCATTGTGCCCACCTGCACACCATTTGAAAAACTAGAAGTTATCTTCACAGTTCACTAAAAAGCTGTTTCTCAATATTCTACATTTGCCCTGAGCTCCAAGACTAATGCCAGTACATTTGTAAATGTGAGCGCGCTCAGTTTGGCTGGCACTGTCTCATGGAGGCTGAAGCACCAGGGTTTGGCAGGCACTCAGATGGAGCTCTACAGCATCTCATGAGGAACAGAGCACATCTGTGCAGTCTCATGCTGGAGGCAAAATTCAGCCTCGGATACACATCAGTGTCATGCTTTCTGTGTAGACAACTTTGTTGATCATAATGGACTATTTCAAATTCATAATCTCAATACAGCACAGTTGAGTACACTTGGATGTTCTTTCGATTATTGCGAAGTACTAAAGAAGAATTTTTAGTGTTAAGTACAAAATTAGTGCTTGAAAATAGAGTACATTATGGAAGTGTACTTTTTTTCACCTGGGTTGTGGTACAATTTAAAAGAAAAGAAAGGAAATGAATACTATTATTCACCACGGATGCATTAAATTGGTCAAAAGTGACATTAAAAACATTTATAATTTTAAAAAAGTTTTTTTGAATAAATGAGGTTCTATTTTTCTATTATAATTGCTGAGCAACACGCAACTTTATACATTGATATCTAGCTGCTTTTTCATCCAAAATTTCATCATTTTTGTGAGTTTCCATTAGCTACATTATGCTCATTATCTCAAGTTAGTTTAATTGTAGGGCTGTGCAATATCACAATATTTGTACTCATGAATGATACTGTCTTGACCTGACTTTTAGAGCCCGTCTGCTTCACTCGTTTCCACCAAGCTTCTCATCCGTGTTGGGCTGGTTTACATCAGAGTGCGCGTGGCTCTTTAACGCAGCTGGCGCACAATATTGTACATTTTAGCCAGTTTTATCCAGATGGTGGAAAGGTTTTCAAAAAACGCATTCTAAAAATCTAATAATCCATTCAAATAATTTATAGTAAGGAATGATTCATGGTGTTTTGAAGTGCCCTTAATATATCCTGTTACCGTATATCGCCATATAATCGAGTAGTAGTATAATTTTATTAACAAAGTTCAGGAGGAACATGTTTAAGATAATTAACCTAATTAACACGAGGGGAGTGCATTCAGTTAATCTACTCAATTAAAGATAAGAGGTGAGTTCTTACTTTTCTTACCACAACCAGGAGGAGTACTCTGGGTCCGGACCAAAATTCTGAGCTCGGAGCCCTCCCCCTGGACAGCACACCAAATAAACATAACCTTTACCCTACTTAAATATATATAAGTGTGAACTCATGAAATAATGCTTTGTGGTCTATCGCAATCTATAACCATGTCATGAGAAGGTACCCAACCCATTGTGTTGCTTCCGTTGTCGCTATCTTTGATGTGAGAAGTAGTAGAAACACGTGCCCAAATGCTAAAAACAAGTCGTTTTTGGGAAAACTCCAGAAAATCAACCTCGGCCAAGTTTATGTGCCGATCAAATGTTTTTATTGAACGGGAAATTTGCATAGTTTGCATAGAAAACCCAGAATCTGCTAATATATAGAAGTGATAGAACTATATATTGAACTGATGTGCGGTCACAAGTGTGTGTAGATCGACTGTTTAACAGTGGTATCAAACTTGACTCATCCATTGTACTGTGGTTATTTTTTTTTAACTCAAGTGTTACATAATGTGAAACTGTTTTTGCACGAATGCCAGACTTATTCGTTTGTTATCAATAATCTTATCTTTGGTTTAGTTTTGTCTGTATCCATCAAGTTACAAATAACCTTTCATTTGGAGAGCATTTCTAGGAATTCACTGGATTAGGAGAAATATGAATTGCAACATGATTACATAATATATAAAACATGGTTGAATTCACAGAAAAAAAATATTATGATACAGTAGATGCCATTATTCTGATATAAAATTTCCCACAAATAAAATATCCCACAAACCACATGCAATTTGAGTAGCCCTGATTTAGCCCTTCAATTTATGCTTGACCAACAAACTAGTGTGTTTTCCTTTCTTATAGTGCCTGTAAAGCAACTACTGTGTCTGAGATTGTGCAGCCTTATGTTCTGCTCAAGGAGACAGATGGAATAGACCAACAGGGTTTCAGGAGAGCTGCTGAGACACAATCTGATTCTTTTAATGCAATGTCATTGTTGTCATTGCAAATAGTAATGATGTTTTTTTTGTTTTTTTTAACAAAGTTAGGAGTACAGGAGGAGCACGTTCAGATAATCTACCCAATAGCTGACTCCCATCTGTACCACAACAGCGTACCTCCTCCGCCCCAATTGCTCATAATTATCTCTCATAAAATACTCTGCTTGGGCCACATTACGAGTTTGAACCCGTTCCCCTTGGACGGCAAGCCAAATACTCTTTTTTCGATTATATGTAAGTGTGAACGTGTGAATTATCAGCATAATGATTTGCCTGAATGATAGAATTGAAAATTTCAATTTCAGAATGTCTATGACAGGAGCACTTGAGCTGGATAAACTCCACATTTTTGTGCAAAACCTGGTGATCATGTTCCCCAGCATAATTTGAAAAAGATCCAAAGAGTATTTTGTGCTTCGGTAGAAGAGAATTTGAATTCACAAATGGTTCACAAGGTCAGTGTCGCAGATTTGATTATTTGATTAGGTTATATATTGAGGATATCAAAGATTTCTTGTTCAATATAATGTTTTGTTTTAAACATTTTATAAACTCTAAAACATTTTGTTCATTTCCAGGTTTAAATTACAATTTAAATCTGGGATTCTCAGACTCCACAATATTTAAAGGAGTGAAAAAATGAAATGACCCAAAAATGAAAGTTCTGTCATCATTTACGCACCCTCAAGCTGTTCCAAGCCTGTATGAATTTCATTCTTCTGATGATTCCAAAGAAGATATTTTGAAACAGTTAATGACTTCCACAGTATTTTTCTCCATTTTTCTCAGGTCCATCAACTGTAACTGACATCTTTCAAAATATCTTCTTTTGTGTTCTGCAGAAGAATTAAATTCATACAGGTTTTGGAGCAACTTTAGGGCGAGTAAATGAGTTTCAATTTTGGGTGAACTATTCCTTTAACAAGCAAAATGTACTGAATGTTAATTTCTATTTAAAGAATGGTAACACAGTCTACCCTAAATGACAGATGCTTGCACAAAAGCAAAATACTTTTTTCTATTGTAAAGATTTTCATTTTACCTACATATTTCAATTTGAATGTAAAGGTGCAAAGTGGAGTTTATAATGGATTAGATCAACACACAAGATGAATTTTCTATGTTGGACAGTAAGCTGGAGCAGACATGTACGATGAGAGCTTCCAGAGTGAAAGTTAATGGAGACCGATGTCCAGCTGAGATAGAACATCCTCTGAGAAACTCTCACAAAAGAAACCTCTCTGTTTCTGAACTTCCCTTTGAAATGAAGCCTGCAGCTCAATATAACAGTATAAACTTAATGAGAGATGGTACTGATTCTAACGTCATCACACCATTATTAAAGTCCTAACGGATCCCAGTAAGACCTTTATCTGTCCTGAAGAAGCAAGAGAAGTCACTAATCACGAGAATGTTTTTTTTTTTTTTTAACTGCAAAGATAAAAATCCCAACACCCATCTTCTATTGATGTGTGTCTTGGGTAATTGTAACTACTCAAGTAACTTTGGTGAGACGGGCAATTTGCGCTCATAAAAATCGAGCAACTTTTTTATCATTACTGCATTTAGTTCTCGAGTACATTTTTGAAAATGACACGATTTCACCCCCTGGATCAGTCTGGATCTGTTGGTGTGAGGAATGCTGTTGCGACACAGATAAACATCACACCTATAAAACACTTCCAAAGCAGAAGCTCCCATGTTTCTTGCACAACACTATGAGTCATTCATGCCTCTAAGACCTCAGACATAAGTATCAATAAAAGCTCTATCAGCCTCTCATCCCCAGCAATTCATCGCGAATCAGAGAGCAGTGCATTTGCCATGCGCCGCTTTGCTTTTGAGTGTCTTCAGGAGCTGCTGCATAATTCAAGCCCACCAGCTGATTAAATTGAGGCTTTGCCCACGGGCTTGACTCAGGGCTGCTAAGCGGAGGTGGCACAGTGCGCATAAGCCTCTTTGGGCAGGACTTTCTCAATGGCGTAAGTAGGGATTTCCTGACTTAATCTATTGGAAACATTAAAAGACAATGAGTTGTATAGATTTGTCTTTACGGCAGTGTTTCCTACAGGATTTTTGTTTTGCTGCAGGGGGTACCAACCCCTTCAAAAAACAACATTTTTTGTGTTTTCCATTTATTGAAAATTTCTTATTTTAATTGCCACGTCTTATTTATTGTAACAAATATTTAACTACATGCTGTCATATGAACAACTAATCAGTAATTAGACTGGACATTAGATTTAAGCCACACTTTTTATTATATCTTTTCTCAAAACGTTAGCTCAAAAAATGGTATTTATCATTCATGGTACTTTTTATTTCTGAAATGTTTCAGTTGGATGTTTGTCCAACATTTTTAAATGCTACTTCGAGTCAATGGTTCGGAGCATGAAAGTCACGTGATTTCAGGAAACGAGGCTTCATTAATGCGTCATAAGTGTTTCACAGTTTCAATGGTTCACGTGACTTTGGCAGTTTGATTCATGCTCCTCCGAACCACTGATTCGAAAGATTCATAAAACCTTCAAAGGTTCGAGATGCAGCGTTTTAAATCTCCCATCACTAGATATTGTTGAATAAAGTCGTTATTTTGTTTTTTTGCCGCACAAAAAGTATTCTCGTCGCTTGATAACATTAAGGTTGAACCACTGTACTCACATGAACTGTTTTAAATTTGTCTTTAGTATCTTTCTGGGCATTTGAAAGTGTTAATTATCTTGCTGTCTATGGAGGCCTCACTGAGCCATCGGATTTTATTAAAAAATATCTTAATTTGTGTTCTGGGTGTAGAACGACATGAGGGTGAGTGTTTAATCACAGAACTTTCATTTTTGTGTGAACTAACCCTTTAATGGGAATGTTAGCGAAGCTTTCTTAGAATTTTTATTTTTTTTTGTTGAGAAAGTGAGTGATGCAAACTTTGAACCACACCAATCGAGTGTTGCAAATTTGTAAACAAATTTTTCATGTATATTCATTTTTTTCATTCAGTCAGTTAAGATAACACAATAGAAAATACTTTCAGTTCATTTGAAAGTCCCTTCACATTCAATTGACAAATTCACAACTAGGGTCAAATATATCTTTGTATATTTTGCTCAGTGGTTGTGGAGTATGTGGGGTATGTCTTTTTTTCTTTTTTCTTTTTTTTTTGGCTTTGCTTGGCCATTTTCCCTTTTTTTCGTTTGGTTCTCTTTTGTGTTCTCTTTCTCTTTGTGTGTCCTGCTCGTGTTTCTATCTCTCTCACTCTGTGTTTTTGTTCTGTCTTTGTCGATTTTCCTCTATGTTCCTCTGTGTTCATTCACCCAGATAACCCCACTATTATAGTGTAATGTTGTGCAGTCATATATGTTTTATCTTCTCTCAAAATAACAGACCTTGTCTGGTTCAAAACAAGGTCTTTTTCAAGTCAACCAATGTAATATTAGTTGACGTGTAGAACCACAGACCAGACTTCAGAGTGACACGTAAATGGGACTGTTATGCAATGGGGGCTGGACTGTTGAAAGAACACTTGACCAAAAATGAAAATTTGGTCAGCATTTACTCAACCTCATGTTGTTCCAACTCAGTATTATCATTTTTATTAATTCACATGACTTGTGTGTTATATCCCAGGTCCAAATGATCGCTTCATATGCTAAAATTTCTTTATGCCAGAGCTTTCAAATATCTTCATTGTGTTTAAAAATGTAAAAGTGATATAGAGAGCTTAAAGCAAAGAGGAAGACTATCAGTCTGATTAGTTGACATGAAATTGTCACAAGTACCAACGGGAAGCCCGAAACTAAAAAGTTAATTATTTCGTATTTTATTGTTGAAAATTATCCTGATATTAAAGGGTGAATTTACTAAACATCGCTGGGTCTGAACATAAAATTAATAAAATAAGACAATTTAGGCAGTAATTATTTTGTTAAAGGGATAGTTCACCCATAAATGACACAATCAGGGATATTTCTCTTTAAAAGTGATCACTTTAGACTTCTAATTCATGACCAGTGTTTTGTTTTGCTCTCCTCTGCGTGTTCATCATTGCTTCATGTGTCGGGTCAGAGGTTACTCTTCCACTGCAAATCGATGCTTCCGGCTATCTGCTATTAATAATAATATAATTTGTTACATTTAAATAGTGCTTTTCTGGGTCCTCAAAGCACTTCCATATGGAAGGGGGGAATCTCCTCAACCACCACCAATGTGCAGCATCCACCTGGATGATTCGACGGCAGCCATATTGCGCCAGAACGCCCAGACAGAGTGATGTAGCCAATCAGTATACAGGGATGATTGGGAGGCCATGATTGACAGAGGCCAATGGCAAATTTGGCCAGGGTGTCGTGGGAAGCTAGTTATTATAGTGTTAAATTTTCAATATTTCCATCGCTTTACTTCAGAAGGCCTTTATTAACCCCTTGGAGCCAGATACATTTTTTTGTCTTCATAATGAATGAAGGTGATGCATGAAGGTGCAAGGATATTTTTTTTAATATAGCGCCGATTGTACATGCATATGTACATATACACCTAGGATGGCTTGAGGGTGAGTAAATCATGGGATAATTTTCTTTTTGGGTGAACTATGCCTTTAAGATCATGTATTATTCTACTGTTTAATCTGACAGTGTACTCAAAATGTATCAATATATACCAAAACAGTAAGATCTAATCTGACTTTGACACCCGTTTCTCTGCAACATATTCTTCAGTGTTGCACCTTGTTATTAAAATACGTAGCCCCAAAACACAGATCAAAGGAGTTATTTAAAGCCCCAGCAGGCCTCCTGGAGAACTGTCATGGATGGGACTCCTGCAGACCGTCTTTACTGTGCAGCTAAGTCAATTAATCTTTTAAAATATGTAAAATATCTTTTAGAAATTTTAAAATGACACTTTAATGACATGGTTATGTTTGGTTGTTAAATAGCAGGGTTATTATCGATAACTAAAACTAATTTCATAAAAAAACATTTTCATTACTTTACTGAAATAAAACAATTTACCGTAAAGAGGCACGTCACATTCAGGTCATGTTCTGTTTTGTTTCATTGTCATGGTCTGTTTAGTTTCTAGGTCATGGTTTTTCATGTTCAGACTGCAGGCAAATCGGATGTTTTCTCAAATCAGATCTTTTACACACAGACTGTCTGTACTATTAATTGTAAGTGATCAAATAAGATTTGTTTGTCCAGACATCAGCGAGGGGTGTAAATCTTTGGACATGCTGTTTGAATGCCATATGAATACTTCCAGCATTTCCGTCAGCGGCTTTGATAGTATCGTTGCTGTCCAGATTATCAAAAACCCATTTGGATAAATTCTGGATATGCAAAAAATGGTAGTCTGAACATGACTGTTGTCACTGTTTTGTCTGAGTTCTAGTTTTTAGTTTGCTTGTAGAAACTAGAAACTATGATTTTTTTTTTAAACATAGTTATCCTGTTTTTTTTATTTTCTTCAAAATCTAATCTTTTCCTCAGAAATAATATAAAGGTTTTTCAAAAATCACACTGATACTGATGGCTAGAATGACATGAAATCATACCTGCATCCAAATCCTTCCCAGTTATGTAATTTATTGGTACTTTTTGTTAGTTATGTTTTCAATTAGTAAGTCATGAAATTATGACGTTGAATGCTTGAAATTTCTTTTGCTCTTTATAGTGAAGTGATATGCAGCGCATGCCTCCTCACACGCTGCACAGTATAACGTCTGTGAGAGACAAGTTGAGTAAAAGTAAAATAAAAACAAGTAACAATAAATAATGACTGGCATATAGCCTCACAACATCTCATCTGATATCAGATACTGAATCAGGACAACACTTTTTTTTCTCAGGCACGCTTTACTTAAACCGCGTCGGACAGAATTGTCAACAAAACAGAAAAGTTTTGCATCAGAAAAACATTTAGAATTAGGTTTTTTGTTGTTTCTTTGACTATGCACTTCGCGGACCACTGACTCACCATTTGAGAAACACTTTTTTAAACTATATTTTTAGAACATGTTGCCTCTTCTTTATCATTTAGCAGGGGCACTTTGAGTGATCAACCATCAGAACTTCACAAGAAGTTATAAATATTTCAAACTCTTTTTGAGTTGTTTTGAACTTGAAAAATAAAGCTTTGCTTACCTCGCTATATACACACTAGTACGTTTCAACCTAAAATTTCAATTAATCCAGAGGTCTCCAAAGAACACCAGTTGTCATGGAGGTTGTAGTAATACGGCTTCATTAATCCAGGTCCTCCTGAGGGAAATGCAAGTATGTGTCATAAATCAAGCTCTAACATGTGTCTACTCCCATTGGTCCCTCCCTTAAGTGAAGTGCCTACTTGATATGTTTGCCAACACTTTGTGCAGGCAGAAGTTGTGAGAAATCCCTTACCAAAACAATTCATCTAACAAGCTCTGCTGGTCATTAGTGCTGCAACGACGTCATCGATTACGTTGACTACAAAAATACGTCGACGTGCGTGAAATGCGTCGACGCGTCACACTGTTCACATTCATCTGGCGTAACGGCGGCTTCTGCCAAATTTTTGCGTGCGCAAGATCATATTTTGAGCGTGCAAAAGGCCGTTTCGCGCACGCGTGAACGGAGTTGAGGAGAAAATCTTCGTCTCGCACGAAGAACGAAAATCAGTTTTGCATTTCAAAGAAGTTTATTTGGATGTGCGCGGACGTTCTCTTTCGCACGTGCGAGGTTTCAGACTCGCTGCATCACAGACAGAGCAAGAGGAAAAATACACGGTTCAGGAGACGTTTGTTCAATCGCTTGAACACTATCAAAGTTCCTTTATAGAAAGTCTTTGACACTCTTCATGTTAAAGTTCAAATGTCTTCCAGTGGACGAACACACATATAAGGCTTATTTTTAATCAAAATCTAATCGTATTATGACATAATGGCGTGTCCCAGTGTTTCTACACCTCAATGAACTGCTAAAGTAGTTAGATCACTAGATTAATAAAATAAAACTTAATAAAAATAATCGTTAGATTAGTCGACAGAAAAAATAATCATTAGTTGCAGCTCTACTGGTCATAAACCCCTCAAATACAGTATACTCCAGTCTGCTAAACCAGCATCTCGCTACCGCTGTAAGATGTATAACTCTTTAATCAAGCTCGATCGCTCCAGTAATACTGCCAATTACTCCAGTCTGCTGTAAAATCCCCCTGATTATCCCGCTCGCTTGTGATAGAGGCTGCAGGTTAATGATAATCTGCCAATACGATCACTCTTGTGCATTTAGGCCTCCGTCTATGACTGAAACTGCCTCTTACATTTGCAGTAATTAAGTGTTCTGTGGTTTGATTATATACCTTTTAAATATTAGAACAAACTAGAGTGATTATTCGTGGTGTATTTATGTGTGGGGGGTGTTTCTATGTGTGAGAGATTTGGAAATCCCACATTTACAGAGACCCTTTGACATCACCCTCTCATTTTCTGGAACATTAGAGCACCTCATCAGTCCGCCGGCGCCCTGCCACTGTCATTTGTTTTCCGTCAGAGCTTTGTGTGGTAGTTATTTTTGGCAATGTCTGTGCCATGCTCACTTTCAAAAGAAACATACAATACGCTGCACCCTGTGACAGAGAGATTAAGTTACAGGGCCGCAGACACAGAGAGAGCTGCCAGTCATCCTATCTCACCTTGCCCATATTACGTCACTCCCTCGTCTTTGCGGACGCTGCAGTTACAAGTGCAGGGTCTCGACCCGCTGAGGTGGTTTCCACTCTGTCCTTCTGCTGTGCTGCATCTGTGCATAATCCTAATTTTGTCTCCCTGTTGTTTCGGTTTCGGTGGTTTGTTGTCGCAGCCCATTCTCTCTGTCACGCTTGGTCTCCTTTATAAATAATAAATATTGTTCTGAGAGTTGCAACTCTCTTGCCATACAGATGTTGGAATGCATTGTTTTAGAAAGA
The DNA here is from genome assembly GCA_037194245.1 of Opsariichthys bidens. Taxonomy (NCBI): domain Eukaryota; kingdom Metazoa; phylum Chordata; class Actinopteri; order Cypriniformes; family Xenocyprididae; genus Opsariichthys; species Opsariichthys bidens. The sequence goes on along the minus strand of CM074304.1, from coordinate 6,230,833 downwards.
GATAATTACTTTTATATTATGGTTTTTAAAATGATGGCCTGTATAGGACCATTAGGATTTTTGCATTTTGGCATAATTTTTATTCCCGTAAGTATATTTTGTTATGGATTATCCTTACAATTGTAATCCAAACAAACAAAAAATCTTGTTCTTGTAATGCAATATAGCATTGTAATAGAAATATTTAGTCAATATTATATATTAAATATTTAGTATATTTTATATATATATATTTATAATTATTCAACTCTCTGTAGAAAGTATAGAAATTAGCATTCATATATTATATTAATCTTATTATATTATTATATATTAAATATTATATATTACATAATAATAGTTGTAAATATTAAATAGTAAATATTTATTACATTTTATATATATATATATAATATATGTATATATTCAAACATATTATTACAATTTAACGTGACAATTTTGTATTTTAATGTACCGTTTTGTACTTAATTTTTTTTGTACGTAATTTATTCTTGTGGTGGAAAAGATAGATTTTTAATACAAAGGCAGAGATTGTTGCACTTGTGTTTGTGTTAAGATAGCCTATTGGTCCATTTCCCTTTCACTTGCTTCCTTAATGAATAGGTCATAAATAGTGCTTAAAACAGCTGCCTCAACATAGTTTTGATCAAAGAGTGAAATAAAGAGTTTGTGTATTTGCTTGTTATTTCGGTGTCTATAATTGATGTAGTGTGAAAGGGTCTTAAATTGCCCACAGCATTAATAAATATTTCAATCACACTGGCTGTCTGTGGGTTGGAGCGCCGTGATGTGGCCCATTTCCCCAGTCTGTCACTTCTAAGACGTAACGGCCAGAGATTCACATATCAACAATCTGGGGTGCGTTTCTCCAAAGCATTGTTGGCGATCTATGGTCGCAAATTTCATCTTTACTAGCATAGTTCAATGAAATTCGGGTGTTTCCTGAAACCAAAGTTCCAACGAATATTTACAAACAGTACCGCAGTATAAGTTGTGTGGTTGGAACTACAGACTTTGAGCCTGGTTAGCAGGATAGTTTCTTGTTAGTATGACGTGGATTTACATAGATCTTGCTCTTGAGCAAAATATGCAACAACATGCGGTACATTCTATACCTTTCATTACAAATATATACAAATTCTATTCTATGTCTTTTAGTTTGTCGAGAATTAAAGTGCTGCACATAAGAGGGAACTTACAATTGAATGAAACTTTTAGAAATGGAGCAAAACAACAAAAATAGTGATGTAGTCTTCGGATGCCATGTTGGTTATTTACAGTAATAATCTGACAGTAATTCGATCTAGAACAGTTTAATAAGTAGACATTATTACTACTATTAAGTATTACTGTTGTTCGAAAGACAGATGTGAGACAAAGTTTTCGGCAAACAGTCATGACTAGTTCATTTCTACAATGATGCATTGTACTATGGTGGTTAAGCAGAACGTAGTGACTGAGACAGATCAGACAGTTTTTTGTTCTATTCCATATTGGGATGCACGATATGAAAAATTTTCACAGATACCGATAACCGATTAATTAAGTCCTTCTCATTGCCGTTACCGATAACCAATAAGATAGCCAATAAGTTCATATTTTTATGTTATAATGTCCATATAGTCTGCAGTTTGTGCACCCAGGAGAATAGAAAATCTAAGATGCACTGATGAAACTGATATTTTAGTAGCCTTGGCCTAACTATAATAGCAGACATCAGTCCTGATTCTTCAAATGTTTTTATTTTTGTGTAAGGCACCACGATAGTAACAGAAAGAGTTTAACAGAAATATAACAGAACTAGGTTTATCTGCACTTAACAACAAATTTATATTCATAACAAAGAAATCATCTATTCAACCTCTAGTGGATGAGGATGAGGAATGTTTTTCAAATACATAGATAAAATGCATTAACATTTGTCAGCCTTGGAAAAAAAAAAAAACTAACAATAAAAGCATAGTTGAGATTTCTCTGAAATTATATAGTTTTATATAGTAGAGAAAACGGTTTACAATTTTCAGGTGCCTACTGACCGGGGACATCGACGCTCCGTGTTTTAAGGCTTACTGCTAGTACCTGCTGCGTGGCGCTTTCTACTTCTTTCCAAATCACATGCGCTCCCTTGGCTTGTGTTGTTGCAATGCAAACATCACGGCGCGGACGCACTTTGCACGCGCTTTAGACGCGATACGTGAACGGCCCCCAATACAGCTTCGCCGCGATGATGACCTTTCACGTGAAGTATAAGATTTGTTGTGTTTTTTTCGTACTTTATCGGATCTAGTTATTGGATTTTATTTATTTATCGGAGCAATAAAAATTACGTCATTTTCATCTATTTCGTACGATAATTTATCGGTCCGATAAATATCGTGCATCTCTTAATTCCATAAATGATCAACCAGACCCCTTTACCCAAGAAACAAACTAAGTGTCTGTGAAGTATCCCCAAACCGCAACTAACTCCCAGCTGCAGGACAGGCCTCTGGTTACCATGGTAGTTTCAAATTACATATGCAAAACACCGTGCTCGAAAACAAAGGGTCGTAAGGTTTCCTTCTGAATGTACGACTCCTTATTGGCTCATCCACCTCCTGAGGATGTGATATCTTCACACTTTAAAAGATCACGATCACAAGATCATGTGGATTCTGAGAAATTCTGACATGAAGATGATGCTAAGGACCCCTAAAGTTTGTGCCAGGCTGCGGTCTTCTCTTTCCATTCATCAAAGATCCTCGGACTCAAGGCTAATCATGTGCTGAATTTCCAACAATGTGATAATTCTTGCTTTCCAAGCTTCAGCTCTCTTTCCATTGCTAAACTGAATGCATTTATGTGTGCGTTTGTTAGATTAGTTTAAGGGTTTGTTTAAGCTAGTTATTAAAGTCTTGTTCGTGTCACAAGTAAAGTTGTTTGTGGTTCATGCTCATATTGGAGTCTCTAATCATGCAGATTTTGGCTATATATACTCTGAAGGGAACTGGACAGTAAGAAAATTATTTCCAATAGCATGAAAAGTTAACATTTCTTCAATCAATTAATTCTGTGTTTGCTGGATAAACAGGTTAGATGATTATGGTATTAATCAAATGAATTCCTACAGCTGATCCAAATATGTATAATATTAGTAATAATTATTATTTACTTTTGCGCTAATTTTCTACAGTGAGTTACATCGTTGTGCAGGAAACATATTCAATTAAAGTTCCAAGACTGGTCTCTATATGTCCTTCCCAGCGGAGGTCCGGACAGTACTTTTTTGGAATAGTCATATATATTTCCCTCTGGGCAGCAGTTGTGCTTTGTAAAAGGAAAAAGAAAACATTCAAAGTAGTCATCAAAATGAGGATATTGGGTCACGAGAGCCGAAGCAGTGGCGTCTTAGAAGTTTTGAATTTTTTTTAGGTCAATATTTCATCAGTTTAGCACAATTGGATACATTAAAAGGTAATGTCAGATGTTTTATCAGGCTATTTTTACGTTTAGATAGCTAGACTTCACCAGACACAATTTCATTGTATGTTTCTTGTCTAAAATTCTCTGTTCAGTATTTCGAACAGAAAAAATGTTTATTATGTTCCGTTCAACATTATGAACAGAAAACAAAGTTGTCTAGAAATTTAAAAGTTTTAATTGTCTTTTCTTGCCATCTATAAATAATTTTCCCAATTATATCATTGTTATTTAATGAAAATTTCTTAACATGCTGATTAATAGGCCTAACGCTGAATGTAGATAAAAAAACGTCTTGTTGCAAACCTGGTTTGAACGGCCAGAGTCATATACTATATGTATATGGTAGTCGTGGCCTAGTGGTGAGGGAGTCGGGCTTGTAATCTGAAGGTTGCCGGTTCGATTCCCACGCCGGCAGGAATTGAAGATGGGGATTGTGAATAAACAGCACTCTCTCCACCTTCGACACCATGACTAAAGTGCCCTTGAGCAAGACACCTAATTGCCTCACTTGTAAGTCGCTTTGGATAAAAGCGTCTGCTAAATGATGAAAAATGACAGATAAAAATAACTATATTTGCGTTTTTGTGAAAGTATCAATTATTCTGCTGCTCACCATGTTTCTTCTACTGTTACGGTGTCATCTGCAGCTCTTGTAGCGCTTTACTTCTTTGGCGGGAGACAGAAGCAACACGTAAGAAACGGAAAGGGCTTAAATGTAATGCCTTTGGCTTTGTATAAAGGCAGAATAATCATTACTATAAATCGCCCTGAGCGCTTGTGGTGTGAACAGCTTCATTGTTTTAATGTGTTGCTCATTTTTAACTGTCGAAACTGTACACTTGTCATTTTGAAACCAGACCCCAGTACACTTTTTGAGGATGCTTGCTCTAGAATCATCCAGCACTGCCCTAAACTAATTGTTGGCTAAAAAAAGTTGTGATCCATGCAGCCATTGTGCTTTATTTAAATGTGTGTTTTGTTTTTTTCTGAAAATCTTAACCTCCTCTCTTGCGCACTTAGCGATGATCATTCTTGTCAGTTGGATCTCTTCGATTAATTATCTGGTACACAAAACCGGTCTGAATGATTTGAGCTGATCCGTTCAACTCACTGACCGGCCACAGCAGTTCAGAAGAAAGTTATCAGTGTATAATAACACCAATTTCAATCTGTTTTTCACAAAAAGGGCTTCAGAAGTCATGTAATATAGTCTACGAGTCACACAGACTATTTTATGACACTATTATGGTGCTTTCATGTCCATTTCGAAGCTTGAAAGCTTCAATCTTCGTTCACTGCAATTGCATCCAGAGCAAGTTCTTTAAAATGTCTCTTTATGTGTTCCATGAACAAAGTTAAATGGGTTTGAAATGACATGAGGGAGAGTAAATGCCAGAATATTTATTTTTGGGTGGACTATATCTTTGAAGCTCAAGTTGAGCGTTCGAGCCCCATGATTACAGACGGCAAGCCTCAACTGAAAAAGATCTTACGAACATATGAATTCATGAAGCAAATACACAACAAAAGTACTATTTAAGGATCAATCAGGATTTGAGCATCAGATTCCTAAGAAAGAATGTGAAAAACATAAATAGCTCATATCTAATTGATATCCAACATCTATATTTACAACTTAAACCGTTCTGTCTCTGTGTCTTTGTTGGCATATCGGAAAGTAGCCTGTGCTGTATTCAACTGTACACATGACAGTAGGACGTGAATCAATGCCCAAAGATTTTCTTCAGATAGACAGGCTGCTTCATAAAGCTAGAGTTACATGCCATGTGTGCATGTGTTTGCACTTCTGCTGGTCTTTTTAAGATGATTATTGTGAGGTTTTTTTTTTATGCTTCTGTGCACATATATGTTTGCATATTCTTGCTTGTGTGTAAGGTTAGATAATGCATGTCCATGGATTTTTTTTTTATTGACATATTTTACATTTTACATCCCAGGTTTGTTGGAAAAACATGCTTGTGACGACATTTCTGCGAAACGATATTACGTTGCTTCTTGCACATTTCGCACGTATCACACAGTGAGTGGCACTAAAAGGGTTTAGTTTCATCTGAAACAGATGAATGTGAATCTGGAAGTGTTTTGTTATGCTGGTTGTTGTATGTATTATGGCAGTTTGGAAATAATATGATTGGGAAAATGGCACTAAAAGCATGTTTATCTATAAATAAAATAAATAAATAACTTACTATCTACACTTAACCCTACCATAAACCTAACTGATGTGTTATCAAAAGTAAATGTGAGATAAAAACATATTTGCTAAAGCAACCATATCATTTTAGCTTGCTTCTACAAGTCTGTGAGCTCTTTTATCATGACTTGTGTTACACAGGATTTCATATCCAAGCGCTCCGCATTTCAGGTGCAATGCTATACCAGGTGAGCTACCGAGCAAGTTTACTACAAAAGCCATACATATGGAGCTGGTTTGCATGTAAATATCAAAATGTATTTGTTTACAAATCATGCACTATGTGCAAAGAACCTCATGAAAATAATTGACAATAAATAATTAACAAATGCCCTTGTAGGCATATTTTGTGTTTAGGAATAATAGTTGGAGTCTCTAGTTGTCATTTACTGCCTCTAGTGGTCATTTTAGCTATGAACTCTATGTATAGATGCATTTTTGCAGTTTGCAAAAATTAATACTAATTAGTCGTCTCTTAATTTAGTGTTCATTTTATGGTGATACTATCAAAATTATCTCAGGTTCACTAAGAATGAGGTATGAGTAGAAATATCCTGTTTTCCAGACAAAACATTGCCGAAGGCTTTGTTTGGGTTTGTGAGGTACATTTCAAATTTTGCGTGTAAATGAACATATCGTAATGGACACCAGTCAGCGATTTCAATCATTGACAAAAGTCAAGCTAATACAAATATTGTACAGTTTGTCTGAGCTGTAAAAGTAGACGGGGTCTATGTTCAATTGAGCCCGATTGGACATATCCCTTAAAGAGATAGCTAGAGCATTTAGTGAAGCGTTAGCCAATGGAACGGTCAGGAGAGACTGCAGGGACTTCAGACACACTTTTTAAAACTTTTAATTTTTATCTTAACTGACTTTTTTAATGCAATCTTCAAATGTGAAGATGCTTAAAAATAGTGTCTAAGGGTGTGATCACAAGGTTTAGTTTGATGAAAACGAACTCCGGTGTGATTGCTCTTAATGCTCTGTTAGTGTGGTTCATTTGAATAAATGTGAAAGCTGCTGTCCAAACATTGGTGCACACCAAACAAGCGGACCGAGACCCCTGAAAAGGTTGGTCTCGGTCCGCTTCCAAATTAACTGTGGTAAGTTTTGACTGAAATACAGTTGTGTTCAAAATTATTCAACCCCCCCTGAAATTTGATGTTTTTGGCCGGTTTGACATTTGATTTTGATCATTTCAGTCCTGCTTACAATTAATTAAAAGAAGAGGCACAGGGTCAGACAAGATATATATAAACATTTATGATGAAAAAAAACCACAATGTCTTTTCTCTGCTCACATCATTATCATTTTTTTTTCAAACCCCCCCCACATTCAATCTTAAATCTTAGTACACACACATTTTTATATTTTAGTTATTATAAACTTTTTAAACGTGAAAGCTAGCAACACACAAGTGTTGTGCTGCGGCGTACGGGTATCTTCCCGGTCATCATTCATGGCAGCCCAAAGTCAGTCAGGTTTCTTTTTGCGCACTGCACTGCTTTCTTGCTTTCTTTTTGTTTAAGGTTCTCCATCGGTTCTAAGTCTGGTGACTGCGATGGCTGGTGAAATTAAAAATGTTCCAAATAATCTTGCATGCATGCTCTAGCCACTTGTATGCTTGGGATCATTGTCCTGTTGTCTGGTGAAAGGTCCAGGAAAGCGTCTCCTTCTCCAGTTTGTGACATCATGATTGCATCATATCTCCCTGGTCTCATCTCGTACTGAATGAGATGTATGTGGTACCAAAGCTTCGCAGTAGCTTCCAGTACCTGCAGAAGCAAAAAAAACCCCAAAGCCCCAAAATGCCCCCAAGTGCTGCCATGCTTCCCAGTAGGTTTCTTTCTTCATCTTCCTTCCTTCTTTCCTCCCTTGATCATTAGGCCCCAAAACAATCCCCAAACAGTTCTAATTTTTGTTTCATCAGTCCCACAACACACTCCACCCAAATTCTGTGGTTTTTTCATGATGATGACTTTTACTGCAGTCGACTCTTCTTATTTCTTGGACTTTGCAAGGGGCAAGGGGTGCGACTGGGAGGTCTGGCAGGAGTTCACCATTACGTGCGGTGCGGAGTATTGTCCTGAGTACCTTCATCAGTACCCTCATTCTCAGTTCCTTTTTTTCTCAGTTCCTCACTTTTCTCCACTCTACGCTTTCTCTCCTCCTCACAGCAGTCTCAGTCCAGCAGTTTCTCCCAGCATCTCTTTTCTGTTTTTTCTCACAGACCAAGGTGGAGGATTTGCGAATGATGCTTCCTATGGTGTCTCTGGTATGGTCTTTGGGTGTTCTTCTCTGTTTTTTAAGCTCTTGAATCTCCTTTCTTAGCTTTGCCCTTCCTGTGAAGAGTATCATCTCTTCTCTTGTCTTCCTTCTCATTCTCTGTCTCCACCATTCTCTGTATCACCTCTTCCAGGACCAGTACTTTCAAGGCTTATTAGGCTTTATTTTTGCTAGCTAATTTAAAGCTGCTGCTTTGGTGCTTATTACTCTTTTCTTCTGCTGCCCCTGGTCATCACAATTCTTCTCTTCTCTTGTGAAAAAACACTCTTGGTTGTTTTCATTCACAAATTGTAAGTTCAAGAATCAAAAAAGTCAATGAAGAATTTTTTAAAAAAAAAATTTTACTATTTTTTGTCATTTATTTATCTTTGCTTTTTAATGCATTTAATTCTTTAAGAATTCTAATTTTTGTTAGATTAAATTCTCAATTAATTTTTAACAAAAAATATTTCTAATTTAATTCTCAATTGAACCATTTGGAAGGTTGAATAATTTTGAAGTATGAACGCAACACGGACAAAAGGCACCTAAACAAAACAAAAACAGGATGTGATGGCTCAAGATGTGACCCTAAAAAGGACAGAATGCTCAAGCATACCTGTTTTTTCTCACCATAGGAGCTATGTCTTTACAATAGTTAAAGTTGCAATAATTTTATCCTTTAAAACTCATCTTTGATCACCAAAATTACACATTTATACATTTTTTTTTCCTATGAAGAAAAAATATCTTCATGTCTTAAAATAGCTTGAATGAAATTACACCCTTGCTTAATTTATTAAACCATATATATGAATATGCTATTTAGCCCCACCTCTGCTCAACTTACTGAGGTAAACGCTGCACAATGGTATCGCTTTTTACAACGTTGGACACATAACTTATTAATATGATTAGCCTTTTGCTTGACTACGTTATCAAACAGCCAATGCTAATGTTACTCAAACCATGTTCCCGTTCACGAGTCAGACAGCTGTCTTCTAACAGTCAGTATCCTTAGAAACACTTTGAACACTTTAGAACGTCAGTGGAGAAAGACATATAGTTCATCATATCATCGTAATATACATCACACACCCGCTATATTGCTAAATCTGCCCGATTTTCCATATAACCTTCTCTTGAGACTCCCCTGCTTCAGATCGGTCAGTTTTAAAGAGAACATACTCAGTAATGGTGTTGACTTATGAATTTGCAGATGGTTTGTCTTAAAGCATATTAAAGGTACAAGCCGTAGTTTTTCGCCCCTAGGGGGCACTAAACAATTCAAAACAATTACAAAGGCCTAGATTGATGACGCAGTGAATGTGGGATCATGGAACTTGTCGTCATGCCGATGGATCTAATAATGTTTATGGGGAAATAATGTTTATGGATGAGTGAATGCATGTTTTTAACATGACTGTGGTGTGAAGCAGGACGTGGCCGAGAATCGCGGAATGCGATTACTAATGAGAGACCGGTATCACACGTGAGTCCCGGGGGATATAAAGAAGCGAGGACATTTCATTCTACCGAGCTACTCATAAGTGCTGAAATACTACTCATACGGGTCAGTTTATTTGAGGAATTAAAACTGTGAGGTAACGCAGCGCTGTTTCACTTGATATAACGTTACATTTCATACTAAACTGTATTTGAGTGTGTTGAAAGTTGTAATGTTTAGTATTTAGTAAGATAGATCAACATTAGATTATCATACTGATGATATTCTAACACTTCGTCATGTTGAGATATATAACATTGATTAGTCTTATAGCCTACATTTGCTTATCTTGTCTAATAACGTGCAAGAACGTCTCTGTCAAGTCAAAGTTTGTCGCAAAGCTCTCGCCATCTCGGAAACACCACGCTGATGTTGATCCTCGCTTTATTTCTCCTTTTGTCCCAAAGTTTACTGGCCATGGTCCATAATGTTTGGACGAAACAACAGCAGCGCGCCGCTTTACGTTACGCAGCTGACCGTGTCTGTTGCCATGGTTACTGTGAGCCCAGGGACATTACGTCATTTACAGGCGCAATGTGAAGTGAAAAGACTGGGGCGGCCCACTATTTAAAATTGTGATTATTTACAAATTCTTGGCAATATTTAGGATAATGTAAGTACACAGCTTAACAAAATATATAACACTGTGCAAGTGGTTTTTGGATATTTTAATATAAAAATTCTACATATTGTACCTTTAATTACACCACATATTTAAACTACATTAAAAACTTGATTTTCACCACAGGGGGACTTTAAAAACAAATATTCCAAATAAAATTAGCTTATAATTAAAGCTGCATACATAATGATTAAAGAATCAGAATAATTCAGTTTAGGTGGAGTATATCATATTACAGTGCAGGATAAAACTTCCCACAAGTATTTCATGTCAGTGACTGAACGTCTATGTAACGTCTATGGCTGCATGTATAGTGTGTGTGTGTTGAGTGTGATCAGTGGAAAGTGAATGAATAAATAATAGGGGAGGCACACGGAGGCAGCTGCTCTCTGTTGGCTTCTGAAGTGGCACGGGGCGAGGTGAGACAGGCGGCAGTGGAGAGTACCGTTTTCTCACAACCAGGAGTCTGTTTACCGGAACAAACCAGTCGCCACAGCTACTTAAAGCGATCGCATGCTGAGACTGTAATTAGCTGTATTTGTATCCTCGATTGCTCAGTAAAAGGTTTAGGAAGTTGCCACCAATTCAAAAAATCGACTTCATGCTGAGTGATTTGACTCATCAGAGATGAAAAGAAACACGAACTACAATAAAAAGGAGAAAGTTGAATGAGAATATCCAGCTGTTTCTTCACCTGAAGTTGTATATTGATAAAATAGACAACAAATCTCTTTTGGTGTTTTAAAGGTCACAACAACACCAAGCAATAGTGTAAAGCATAAATAAATTTAAAAAAACCTTTAATTACAACAATTAGTCAGTGCTTAACACCCATCTGTGACTGCAGGTGTAAATACGATTTTGTGGTCTGATCACGGAATACAGGTACTCAATTGAAATGACAATGAGTATTTCATTTCAACATTTGTGGTGAAAATGTCAAATTTAAGCAGATTTAGTGCAACAGCATTATTTTGTGGTTACATACTATTTTGTGGTGTCTCAACATGTACAGGAAAGACACATTAACTAAAAATGCCATTGATGAAATTCACGAGCGGTCACAAGGGACAGTTTTGAATGCATGTTAATATCAGGTGGAAATGGCAACATGTTTTGGCTATTCACTTTGGATGCAAGATGTTTTTTTATGACAGGATATGCTCTCTCTGCATGTTTTCTAGTCTATGAAGGTTTTTAGTCATCCAGGTCATTGCTTTTCAGTTAAAATCAACACGAAAGCATCTGAAGCTGGTTGTAAATTGTAAAGATATGTTACCACACTGCTTCATTAAAAAAAAATGCAGATTACTCCATCCTGGCAGGATGATTAAACCTCAGAATGTCATTGTGTAGTAGACACATGATGCTGATCATTAGCTGATGAGTCAACATACTGCTCATTTTCACAATTTCCTGTGTCGTATCCTGTTCTAAGTGAAGAAAAACTATAATATAGTATATAACAATATAATTTTAATAAAAGGAGTAAGCGACCAAAAGAGAGAGAGTGAGAGAGATTTGTTAAAAAGGGTGTGTTTCTATTTACTCCCACAGGCTGATGGAAATGAAAGGGGTGTTTGGTTGTGGAGCGCAGAACTAATCTAATTAACCTTGCTGCATTCCTGTGTCCTACATTATGACCTGTGCTGCTGCTCATTATGAAAAAAGTGAGAGAATACACTTTTCAAAATACACAGTAGATATCAGCTGAAAAAAAACAAATCTCAGACAATATAAAATGCACAAATGTGCCTTGCACATATACTCTCCCCTAAAGGATATTTAGGAACACCATACCAATACTGTGTTTGACCCCCTTTTACCTTCAGAACTGCCTTAATTCTACGTGGCATTGATTCAACAAGATGCTGAAAGCATTCTTTAGAAATGTTGGCCCATATTGATAGGATAGCATCTTGCAGTGGATGGAGATTTGTGGGATGCACATCCAGGGAACGAAGCTCCCGTTCCACCACATCTCAAAGATGCTCTCCCAAAGATTGGGTTGAGATCTGGTGACTGTGGGGGCCATTTTAGTGCAGTGAACTCATTGTCATGTTCAAGAAACCAATTTGAAATGATTCGAGCTTTGTGACATGGTGCATTATCCTGCTGGAAGTAGCCATCAGAGGATGGGTTCATGGTGGTCATAAAGGGATGGACATGGTCAGAAACACTGCTCAGGTAGGCCGTGGCATTTAAACGATGCCCAATTGGCACTAAAGGGCCTAAAGTGTGCCAAGAAAACACTCCCCACACCATTACACCACCACCACCAGCCTGCACAGTGGTAACGAGGCATGATGGATCCATGTTCTCATTCGGTTTACGCCAAATTCTGACTCCACCATCTGAATGTCTCAACAGAAATCGAGACTCATCAGACCAGGCAACATTTTTCCAGTCTTCAACTGTCCAATTTTGGTGAGCTCATGCAAATTGTAGCCTCTTTTTCCTATTAGTAGTGGAGATGAGTGGTACCCGGTGGGGTCTTCTGCTGTTGTAGCCCATCCACCTCAAGGTTGTGCGTGTTGTGGCTTCACAAATGCTTTGCTGCAGACCTCGGTTGTAACGAGTGGTTATTTCAGTCAAAGTTGCTCTTCTATCAGCTTGAATCAGTCGGCTCATTCTCCTCTGACCTCTAGCATCAACAAGGCATTTTCACCCACAGGACTGCTGCATACTGGATGTTTTTCCCTTTTCACACCATTCTTTGTAAACCCTAGAAATGGTTGTGCGTGAAAATCCCAGTAATTGAGCAGATTGTGAAATACTCAGACCGGCCCGTCTGGCACCAACAACCATGCCACGCTCAAAATTGCTTAAATCACCTTTTTTTCCCATTCTGACATTCAGTTTGGAGTTCAGGAGATTGTCTTGACCAGGACCACACGCCTAAATGCATTGAAGCAACTGCCATGTGATTGGTTGATTAGATAATTGCATTAATGAGAAATTGAACAGGTGTTCCTAATAATCCTTTAGGTGAGTGTACAAGACTCATTAGCACAAGCCATAAGTCGTGGCCTAATGGTGAGGGAGTCAGGCTTGTAATCAGAAGGTTCGATTCCCACGCTGGCAGGAATTGAAGGTGGGGATTGTGAGTGAACAGCACTCTCTCCACCTTCGATACCATGACGAAGGTGCCCTTGAGCAAGACACCTAAACTCTAATTGCTCCCCGGGCGCTGGAGCAATAGCTGCCCAATTCTCTGGGTGTGTGTTCACTGTGTGTTTGTGTGTGCACTTGTTCACTATTCACTGCTGTGGCTGTGTGTGTGCACTTGGATGGGATAAATGCAGAGCACAAATTTCGAGTATGGGTCACCATACTTGAAAATACATCATGACTTTCACTTTCAATTCATGAGAAGCTGGATAAACATACAGTATATACATAATATTGATGTGTATTTATTACTGAATTATGACAGTAGCCCTGTATGTAAGAACATTTTGCAGAGCTTGCCTTTCTATAACTAATACAAACTAATCCTATATCTACAAAAAGTCCAACAGAGGAGGGTGGGAGGGGGGTTTGGAGGAAGACGCAGAACTGGCAGACGCGACAACCTAGGAAAAAGGACGAGCCATGAAGGATATGACTGAGGCAGAAACCAGGGTGGCGATGATGGCGGGATGAGACAAAAACAGGAGGAGCCAGGTGGGAGCCCAGAGCACAGCCAGGACGAAGGCCTACAGAGGAACCAATGGTGGGAGGCGCCAGGGTGGAGTCAGCGGTCTGACCAGTAGTCCGAAGTACTCAACAGCGGTGGAGCCATGAGATTTGGAAACCCAGGCATGAGATTTGGTCACCTCAGGTGTCTGCTTGGGCGTTCTCTTCGTGTCTGCGGTGTGCTAATGTCCGTGTTGGGTGTTGGTGGTGGCTGGCTAGTCTCTAGGCCTGGAGTGGGGCTGCGGTTGGCCTCAGCCGAGAGGCAGACAGTCATAAGGGCTTTTCACACTTGAAATTGTTAACCCTGGGTCATTCTAAATCTCGCTTCACGTTTCACACTACTCATAATTTACCTGGGATTAACAATTAATCCTGGGTATTCGTAAGATGACGTTTCACACTACAAACCTAAACCCTGGGTTGATGTTCTTATTTGCATATTTGTGGTGTCAGTGTGATTAATTGAATGAATGCAGAACGTGATCTGTTTATATAGCTCTAGCGTTACACATCCTCGTATTTCCGACTGAGTTTATACTGAATGGACATTTTGGACTATAAAGGTAAGAATCAAACTCAAATTGTGAAGAATTGCTTTCTGTCAGCATTTGATGTTTTTCCTCTCAAACGCTGAATATAGTTTATATAGAATGTGTAGTGTTTCGTGACTGTCCAGAACAGGCATATATGAAGCACGCTATTGGTCGTCTGTTGCAATGCGTCTAGCTGTAATATTCTAACACCACATCATTTTTCACTGTACAAGTTTGGTACCGTAATGCGGGGTTAACCAGCTCCGGAGCAGGGTTTCATAACCCTGGGTAAAAAGCGGTATTGACCCCGCTTATAAGTTACAAGAGTCAAACGTTCCATTACTCTGGGTTAAAAGTGATATTTAGAACGATGATAACCCTGGGTTAAGTATGGTGTGAAAAGCCCTATAGGAGTTGTTGTTAGCTAGGGCCCACTCTACAAAAGCAGCAAATGTCCCTCGAGGACCATCACGGGCAGGTGTGCCTTACATTGCTCATTTAATCTATTGAGGAAAAACACACACAGGCAGTGGGGAAAGGTAGGAAGGCATGCCAGGTCAAAAATGTCACTCATGTGGTCCTCAAGGGTTTCATCTATTTCTTTTTAGGTTTGGTCTTCTATAACGTTGTGGCTATAGTAAAGTGCACAATGATGAAGGTAGTCAACAAAAACGGTTTTTAATGAATAAATCCAAAACGTAACATGCAGTAGTTCGACAGGAAAACAGAATAGCACAACCACATAAACTAGGCCAAACACTGAACAAAGGGAACTGAAGCTTAAATACACACAGTCTAATTAAAGGAACTGGGAACAGGTGAGTACTTAATTAAAACCTATGACAACAGATGAGTGACTAGGACTTAACCAAACAATGACAATGAAAACTAAGACTAGACACAACACAAGAATGGGACAATAGCATTCACGTGCTTTGACAGTTCTATTTAATAATTTATTAGACAGATGCATTAAGCAAAGACTAGATGTATGAAGATGGAGAATGTGCGTCTCCACTCAGGTGCTTCATACCTGCATTCTCAGTGCTGCCAAAATAAATATTCTGGTGCTGTCAGAATAAAAGTACACTGACACTTATTGGCCAAACAGAAAAACTAATTGGCCAACATGATAATGAACAAAATACCAAATATCAGCCTTGGTGATATTCGGTCTGTAGGTTGGTTATTAATCAAATAAACAAACACAAAAATATTTGTGAAATATTTTAAGGCCAATTCACACTGCACCAACATACGCCAACAAACACCAACAAGCAAGTTGGCAGTAACCATGTGAACAATGTTTTTAGGCACATTTGTAATATTAATAATATAACGTTATCATATATATTTTCATTGTATTAAAGCATTGAGGCAAACATAAAAATACTAACCTGAAATCCGACGCGCTAGCCGACGATCTGATCCCTTGCGTTGAAGTTGGTATAGATTACACAACGGTTTTTAAACTTTTTTTTTTTTTTAGCACGACCCATCAAAAGCATATACAACCATTTGTAGCTAAACAAGCCAAACCGAATTCATTTAAAACGAATCCATAATCCTAAAAAATGGCAACATCACAGTGGAGCAGTCCTACTACCCTTGCTGAATGGCACGGATTGCACTACGGACTATTTAAATTGAGCATTGTAACTTTTATATGTTTTGACTGTATTTTATTTTATAATGAACAATCTGCAATGTCACGTTTGCAGTGCTTTGTTGTGTGTGCCTGAGGTGCTGGTGCGATCAAACCGCGGTCTTCGGAAGGGACTTGCATCACCGTCATGGCAATGGTTCGCAGCCAGGTTAGATTACGTCAGAGTTTGTTGGCGTTTGTTGGAAAACCATACCACACTGATCAGACATTCCACGACCCAACAAATGGTGATTAAACATGTTCAGTCGGGTGAAAACAGACTCCGACCAACTCCAACAGACACCAACAGGGGTCTCACACCAATCCAACAAACTCCAACTGATGTGAATTGGCCTTTAAACGTTAAAGCATTATCTATATTAGCATATGTGATAATACTTCATAATAGCATACATAATGTCAGATTTATATTAAAAACAACCCATAGCTATATTAAACTTAATGTGACAGTTTTGTGAACTTCGTATTTTATATATACACGTGTGTGTGTGTGTGAGTTTGACTTGTACACCACACCCTGTAACCTGGGCCATTATTTGACACTAGGCACAGGTGCTGTAACAGGACTATGCATATGCTGCTGTCATGACACAAGACTTCAAACAAACCCAGACACAAAGGAAGAGGACATTTGCATTTTGTTCTCCATTCATGTGAGAACCACACTGAGAGGAAGACAGTAGTTTGGACGAGATGAGACAGGGAAGGAAGGACGATTACTACAGAGCAGCGATCACTGACGTCTGTTTCTGCTATAAATGAAGCATGGATTCAGTGTAGCCCCCACACTTTCATAACTCTGCAATCAGAACTCAAAGAAGCTGAATGAGTAGGAGATCTGTGGACGACATCTATAGTATGTCCAGTGATTCACACTGGTATCTTTCCTCAACACAACCCTCAGATTGTGTATCACGCTGACCAAGCCTTTATGCTTTCAGATAATTCTGCTATTTGATATCCTGTGGTGAGTGAGTGGTGTTCATTACCTGTACAGATGAAAGCCTGACATCGTGTTGAGGTTGCCTTTCACATACATCTCCTGATCGACCCTTCCTTTCTCTCTTCATCTGTCCGCAGGCTCAAAGCTTTGGAAGAACAAGCAAATGGAGACCCACAACTGCTGAGCTATTGGTTCTCCCTCCCTCTTTTCCTCTCCTCCAGTTCCTCTTCTTTTTACGTTCTCCATCTCATTGAGAGCACGAGATGAGTTCAGAGGAGAAAAGTTCCACCATGTCCCAGAAGATCTCCTCTCCATCTCACAGCAATAGCAGTTCCTCCTCCAAACATGACAGCAGACAGGTGAGTTTCTGTATAGTTTTGACAGTTAGTAAGCTACATTGTTATGTAACTCATCCTGCACCTTTGGATGGATAAGAAACCTCAAATCATGTGGCATGGTGAGGAGAGGTGTTATATTACTTTTCTAAGCTATCAGAGAATCATTTTCACCTGATGGATGAAAAACGACCAAACCAGAAAAAACTTAAGTGGATAATTTTAGTATAACAGCACAAAGCAATCAAAAAGTGTAACTGGCGCTATCAAATACAAATGAACTGAGGATGAAGAAGCCATAGACTTTCAACTGTTTTGTATTAGTGTGTATAAGATAAGTTAAGACTCTCAGTGTTGATTTTTCAGGTTTAATATTTGTCCTGCTGATACTGCAAATTGGTAGTTGGCGTGAAATACTTCTGGGAAATTGGCATCATGTAGTGTGACATGAAATGCTTAATCTAAAATTCTTTTTAGATGATGGTTTCTCATTCTTTTGTAGTCAAGCCATCTTTATTTGTATAGCGCTTTTTACAATGCAAATTGTGGCAAAGCAGCTTTACATTAATAAGAAAATGGTGTCATTGTCCAGCTTATTCTATATATTATTGATTCATTCCATTGCAAATATCAATAGTTATTAGTCTAGTTAATTTAGGTATAGCAGCACTGCAGAAAACAGTGACGTAATCGTCTGGCTCAGCTCAATTCGCATACAAAGGCGCCAAATGCAGGCATATCAAAAACACTGCTGAATATCAAGCAAGTGTCCCCAACTTAAGCAAGCCAAAGGGAACAGCGGCAAATCGTAAAATCGTATAGTAAAAATCATGAAAACCTCTGCAAGTTCTTTGGGGAAAAAAAAAAAATATATATATATACACATACATATAAATAAAGAAATTTTTAAATGTTTTTATTCAGAGTTCAGTACATTTCATAAAAAATGCAAGACAAAAATGTTTTTAAATCACATCATCATGAGTGGCTACCATTCTTTTATAATTATTATGCATGTGTTTATATGCCCTTGTAGTAATTGAGAGAATACATGGAATATCACAGATTAATTTGCCACATCACAGGACTATTTATAATGAACTTTGAAAGCAAAAGAGTAATTATCAATAATAGTTAAAGGGATAATTCAAACAAAAATGATAATGATGCCATGATTTACTCACCCTCAAGCCATCCTAGGTGTATCTATATCCATCCATCATAAAAGTAATCCATACGGCTCTATGGGATTAATAAATGCTTTCTGAAGGGAAGCAGTGCATTCGGTTTTATAAGTAAAATATCCATTATTATATAACATAGGATGTAGGAGTAGCGTAAACTCAAGCTCCTCTGACAACTTTATAACTTTATAAAGTTATAAATGTGGATATTTTTCTTAGAAAAATGCATCGCTTCACTTCAGAAGGCCTTTATTAACCCCCTAGAATCATATGGATTACTTTAATGATGGATGGATGCACTTTTTTGGGCTTCAAAAAAGCAGTACCATTCGTTCCCATTATAAAGCTTGGAAGAGCCAGGATATTTGTAATATGTCTCTGATTGTGTTGTGGTTGAAAGAAGAAAGACATTTTGAGTGAACTATCCCTTTAAGGGAAATAAGACATGACGCAGACTATCTTGGCATGTAATCTGCTAGCAATCAGATTGTTTACTAAATGGAACAAACTGATTGGCTGATTGGTCTCACCCATATCTGCGGCCAATGAGTTTGCTGGCTAAACGTTTAAAAACACTGGTTTACAGCTTTCTGAAAGGCGGTCCATCAACATGATATCAGAGTTCCTCTGATAACCTCCACCTCCCCAGTACCTCCTGTCTAGATCTACTATGCAGGAAATTCTTTGTATGTATATTTGTGCAGCTGCTGCATAACTGTGAATGTACTGCAGCAGCAATAAACGCAGCAGTAGAAGAATGTCTAGCAGATCTAGTCCATCAAGACCAAATAAAATGACATTGTCAGAACCATTAACATGCTAAAACTGAGATTTGTCATGTTTTTGACTGAAATATACTTAGCCATGCACATTTATATGAAAGTCTTTATAATCATTTAAATTTGAACCTAAAATCTTGATGTCAAGAAATAAAAATTCCATGCATACAGTAAATGCATCAACTACACCAGCATTAGCTATTCGTTTGATATGATATTACAGATATGAAAATCTACTGTATAGTAGAACAGCTGTGGTTTGTTCTAAATGCCTGATATTCTGTTTAATACTTCTTAGGATGACAAGCATCACGTAACTTTTCTTGATACTTTTCGTGGTTTAAAAAGAAGATATTGAACAAAATAAATGATTTACATTGCTCAAATGAGTTCTTTTTTGTAGTTTTATGAAAGCAAATGAAAACTTGATGGACATGACAAATGAAAGCAGAAAGCAATGGACTGGGCAAAATGTTTTTGGATTTTGTCCAAAAATTTCTCAGCTATTTCCAATTTATCTTTGTCAGTCTCATTACCCACTGTTCTGAAATACAGTATTAATCTGTCTTCTCTCAGTCAGATGACTCTGTGGGAAATATGAATATCACTGATCTATGAAATGAGACTTGAGTGCCAGATGAATACAAACTCAGCAGGCCTTTGTTTTGTTTTTTTCATTTTATTTCAATCCCAAAACACTTCCTAAGGCTTTTATGTGAAGGAATTAGTGGCAAACTAATCATCTTCTGTAGAAATGAAGGATAAATACAGCAGTATTCAAAAGTGCTCTCAGACCCACTGCGTGTCTTCGATCATTCTTTGTTCACGCAGGTTTATTTATATTGCGTGTAGACTTAATATCTGTGTGCATACAGTACGTACACCTAGATGTGTGTGCGTTCATATGCTCTGAGCTCCGGAGGGCGGATGGGTGTCCTTCTCCCCAGATGAACACGCTGACCTGATTATGAGGCTGTAATCTCTAATCTCATCATTTGGTAGCATTATAAAGCTCATTACTCCTTCTCAGCAGAGATATGTTTCACTGTTCGGGTGGCAGACGTTACTCTCAATACCAGCATCGTGGAATTATGTTGTGTAGAGTTTGAACTACTGCAAAGAGGGTTGAAATCCCAGCAGGTCATCTTGTGCCTACTTCATCAGAGAATTGTCCTCATTAACCGAATTGTCTATTAAATAAATACTTTCTGAGAGTACTGTATAGTTTACTTTGTGTAAACTGTATACTTTGTGTCACAACATACAAATTTCCCTTGTGGAATAGAAGTGCATTTGTGTACTTCAGATCTAAAAAGTGTATTTAAAAAAAATAATAATAATTGTGCTTGCAGATAATATAATATTCCCAAAAAAGGCCACTTAAATGTACTTAAAGAGTCACTTAAGGACATGTTTACAAAGTACACTTTGTAATAATGATGTCAAATGAAATGTTTTACTTTAAAGTACATTTATTATGTTTTAATTATCTTTTTATTTGTTGACTAACATACTAAGGCACATGCAGAGAACTTGATTTAATGTGATTTGATATAAACTGTAGTGTGATTCAATATTACTTTATTATTTACATTTTATATTCTGGAGTAGACATTAACCATATTTCAAAGACAATGTAACTAATTATGAAATTACATTATAAAAATGTACATAAAGGCACAATATGTAAGATTTTTAGATGAAAATATCCAAAAACCACTATAACAGTGCTATATATTTTGTTGATGTGTGTACAAAGTTTTCCAAGAATGTTTAAATCCAGAGGAATCAGCCATGGAAACACCAAAGGCGCTTATTAGACAGGTGAGCAACTGTTTGGATACATTTATCAACAGAAAACTAATCATTGTTATATGGCTCAACATGGTGTAACATGTGCAGTCTTGTCTTGTTTAGTTCAGTCGTGTCTTGTTTAGTCTAGTCTTGGTACCTGTCATTGTCTGCACCTGTTTTCATGTAATTAGTTATTGTCTTCACCTGCCGACCATCGTCATCAGTGTATTTAAGTTCCTCCCCTTGTCTTAACCTTTGTCGATTATTGTTTGGTGTTACGCTCCCTGTGTCATGCCTGTTACCCCTTCTGGAATAAACCTGCGTGTTATTCGTGAACCCTGTCTTCCTGTCTTCAACCGTGCGTGACAGAATAATCGACCTCTCCACGCGAGAAAATTTTTTAAAATGGACTCGCCCGCTCTCCAGTATCTGATGAGCTCGGAGGCTCGACCGCACCTGGGCTACTGGGCCTGGATGTGCCGGAGGGACGACCGATCCGCCTCACCGTGGCAGCCCGGGGTGCGCTCCGACATCGGAGCGGAGCTGGACGAATTCGGGACCCCACTGACAACGCGAGCGAGTGAGCCCATCCTGGAGCGAGGAACAGCCCGCCGCCTCCTAGAGCTGTGGACCGCGGATCCTTTCCCCACCCAAATACCCACCCTTCAGCCTTCTTCTGCCCTTCCGGTCCCGTCCGGAAGCCCTCCGTCTGTTCCCCTGCCTGTTTGCCCGGTCCCGTCACTGGTTACGGCCAGTCCCCTGGATCCGTCGGTCCCCCTGCTGCCAGCAAGCTCCTCGGCTCTGCCTCCCTCGCCCATCCCATGCGGCTCCGCTCCAGCACCTCGGGCTTCCCTGTCATCAGCCCAGCTTGAGGCGGAGTCCCCGGCTCCCCTTCAGGCCTCCAGGCCCACGTCACCACCGCGTCCCGTCAGCCCGTCACCAGCGCCTGGTCCCACGCCTCCTTCACCAGCTCCTCAGATGTCCTCGGACATCCGGGACTTCGGCTACGCCTCCACCCGTCACCCCTCGGGCGTCATCTGACTCCTCCCTCCTCAGTACCTCCCAGTCATCCTCGGTCCCACCATCTTCGCCCCGGCCAGCCAGCGCCTCTTCACCGGCTCAGTCCCGTGTGCCTGCGGCTCGGCGTCGAGCTTCCGGTCCGGCCGGCGGTGTCGCCCAGGTCCGTCGGCCGGAAAGTTCCGCCGGGTCCCACGACCAGCGCCATGGTTCCGCTGCCAGCCATCAGCCCCAGGACGTCATCCCGCCCTGCGACCTGGACTCCGCCCTGGCTCCTCCCACCGTCAGCGCCACCATGGGGTCGGGACCCTACCATCCCTGAACACTGCCCGTCTCCAGCTCCACGCCCTCCTCCTAAGCCTCCGCCCTCTTTTTCTTACGGCGCGAGGACGCGCCTTTCCGAGGGGGGCGCTACGTAACATGTGCAGTCTTGTCTTGTTTAGTTCAGTCGTGTCTTGTTTAGTCTAGTCTTGGTACCTGTCATTGTCTGCACCTGTTTTCATGTAATTAGTTATTGTCTTCACCTGCCGACCATCGTCATCAGTGTATTTAAGTTCCTCCCCTTGTCTTAACCTTTGTCGATTATTGTTTGGTGTTACGCTCCCTGTGTCATGCCTGTTACCCCTTCTGGAATAAACCTGCGTGTTATTCGTGAACCCTGTCTTCCTGTCTTCAACCGTACGTGACACATGGTTAGTTTTACTGTACTGTGAATCTCTTGTTTTCTTGATTTACCATGAGTACCATGTTTTTACCATGTCTCATAGCATAATCAAAGAGAGCTTTTTCCATCATACACGATATTTTTAAATTAACTGCATGTCTTTTAGCAACATAAGTCATCCAGTTTTTATTAATGTGACATTCTACTATCGATCTAGATTACTGAAAAGTACAACAAGTCTCTCATAACAACCACCGAGTGAACACACAGTTTCAGCACACTCAGTATTGACACTCTATTTAGTATGATTGTTTTAACCATGTAAATCAGCGTTGTGTTACCCCACATTCGTAACGAAAAGAGCAGAAGCGGCCGACTGCAGTATAAGCATAATAAAAGCTCCACTGAACTCTCCCGCCTCTCGGCCCACCCTGCTTCATACCACAAAACGTTCATAAAACTTTTAATACATTAGCTCATCCATGAATATGATTTCTGCTCGAGTCCGTCGGATAGCTTTCCATCGGCTGTGGACGTGAAGACGACAACTCCCATGAATCCACACTCAGTCACGGCATCAACAAGCTACGCCTTTGTTTTGAATAAACAACCTCTAGTGACGGAAATTACATATTGCGCCTTTAATTCCTACTTAAGTGGGTCAAAAAGCACTTTTAAAGCATATATTTATATTTTACAATATTGTTTCTGTAAAAAGTAGTCTTTTTAAAAGCATGCTGCAGTGTACCTCCTTTTCACAAGGGTTGGTTGATCAGATGGGTTGTTTCACTGTCATAACTCCCTTGAAGGTTGTGTTTGCTCTTTGATTTGAAATGTTGTGTAAGAGCAGTTGTTTCATTAGTCTCACTCTGTGGTTCTTAATGCATGTTTGGGTTTTGTCCTTGGCTATATAGAAATGTCCCTTTGAAAGCTGTCCTTGATGTAGTGAATTGCTGAGATTGTGTTTGGGCAGTGCAGCTCTTGCCTTGAGGAAGAGACAGAGTTTGCTGAAGAGGGAGAATGGAGACCCACATTTATGTCCCGTCTGTCAGGGCTCTAAATAATAGAGAGAAGATCTCTCCTCTGATTGCTAACAGTGTATGCACATAAATTTGTTATACCCTCATTGATGTTTCCAGAGTATTGTGAACGAGAACCTTGTTCCTACAGTTATGTTCAAACAATCTCCATATATAAGGCCTTTGTATGGTCATTCTTCCCTTAAACACTTTTTTTTAATTATTATTATTATTATTATACACACGGTTGAAATGTTTTGGATCTGTAAGATTTTTTTAATGATTTTGAAGGAGGTGTCTTAATGCTCAACAAGGCTGCATTTTTTATCAAAAATACAATAATATATACTAAAAATTATTACAATTAATAGCTTTTTTATTTCATTATGGTTTAAAATAATTAAAGCTATTTTTTCAGCAGCTGTTTATTCAGTCTTCTGTGTCGCATGCTTCACTTTTGCTGCTTAATATTTTGGTTGAAATCTTCAGTAACAATATCACTTTTGATCAGTTTAATGTGTCTTTGTAGAATGAATTTTATCTCAATTTGTTTTTACACTGCTTTTTATTCACAAATATTTCCAGTCCCCCCTCCAGTAACTCTCCAGTCCTGCTGCCTTCATGGCCTATTAAAACATTATTCTGTAAATTTATTATGCATTTTCATCACAATTGACAAATCTCTACATAATTTATCATACAAATAAGGATAGTGTGGTACAACAAAAATCTTTTATACCTATATACCTCTATGATTATTTTTTGTCATAACTATCATGATATAGTTATTGACAAATAATATAGAAAAGTAATTGAAAAGATGGTTTATATATTACTTTATTTATATATTATTAAAAAACATGTGGAAATGCATATTTACACATTATTTTAGTGTCCTTGTTACATGTGTAGTTACTATTGTGTTAGACATGACTTGTTACACATCCAGTTACTGTAGTAATTAGGGCTGCCGCTATCTATCTGTCAGGCGTCTGTTTATCTGTCTGTCATTGTTACATGTGTTCTTGGTTTGACTTTTCCCGCTCCTCCGCAGTTACCTTGGTTACCCTCATTAGTCCATCGTCATCAGCTGTGTCTTGTCAATTACATTGTTTCTCCCTTTGTTTGCCATCTGTATAGATTCCCCGTGTTCTGCCTCAGTCCTCATCCGTTCTCGTTTGTAGCAAGACGTGCTCTGTGTGATACTTACCTGGATCTTCATTAAAGAGACCTTGTTTATGTTGCACCCTCGTCTTTGTGCTTCCCTGGCAACACGTTACGTAACGCTATCGACTAATTTATCAATTAATCAGTTTATCTAACCGATTAATTTTCCACCAAAAATCACAATTTTCAACTTTGGCATTCAGGACACTATCAGTAAGAGCTGCAGCCAATTGTGGTGAGCCGTTTTTCTTTTGCAGGAATTCAGTCACATGGCTTTGCCTGCAACTGAGAGAAAAATAAGTACAACTAAATTATATAGGCCTAAATGTGTACATATTATTATAAATAAATTTGTATTTTTAAATGTTATTCTTTATGTCATTTATGCTGTAATGTTAGTATACGCCGCGACTCAACTTCTCTTACTTCAAAAAGTATTTGGGGCCGTTCACATGTCACATCTGAACACCTGTAGAAAGTGCGGCCGCTCCCCTTTCTCCTCCTTTCCTCCTTGTGCTCCCGTTGTGTCTGTCATTGGTATGGGCCCATGAACTGCGCTCTCCACGATGAAGAGGAAGTATCAGCAAAGGATTAATTGATTTCTAGCCCTTGCGTTAGCTTTACTACTAGATATATTTATGGAGATAAGAAATAAAACCCTGCGCTGTACAGCTATGTTCAGCTGAGCTTTCAATGTTTTTATGGAAATGCCGATGCTGATCAGGCATTCTGAAAAGTTGAGATGTTTTCATCTCGTTACGGCTTAGGCGTGCCTGGAAAAAACGAGCGCACCTGCACCGCATACGTTTCTATTATGAGCGCACTTGCCGTGCATCTACATTTGAAATGCCGAACTTGCATGCGATGTGATTTGCAAATGACGTGTTGTGTGAACGGCAAAAAAAAAAAAACGTGTGTTAAAACGTGCTTTCATTACTGCTGTATCCAGTATCGTTTTGAAGACTTTAAGCTGGATTACTAACTGGTATTGATCCATCCTTGAGTAACAACTTTTGCAAAACCTGTGTTTTGTATTGTCGCTTTGTATTGACATTCACTCACAAAGCAATCTGGTGTAAAATGATTTGCGCAGACATAAACAAATTTAGGTATATGGGGGCGCATTCCCTTTTAAAAATAAAACTAATCCACTGCTTTTACAGCGGCTCTGATGTCAGGAGTACAAAACACCACAAGCGCTTACGAGACATTCTTGTTGCGACAACCGCTCCAGCCTGGAGAAGATGGTGGACTGTGTACATCTCGCTCAGGGCAGAGTCCAGTCCGTAAGCAGTCGTGGGCGGGGTTTGTGAAAAGTGACGTTAAATGTTCCACTGAAAGACTGCTTATGATTAATGGGAATTAAAAAAAGGAGCAGGTGGATTTGCAACATTATAAGGTGGTTGTGTACACACATTGCCAACACACGTTTATGTTCAAACATCATGTAAAAGTGAATTTTGCATAATAGCTGCCCTTTAATAGAAAGCACTTCTTGAGTTGTTTTTAAATACGCTATACAAAAAATGTACAGTTTAAGTACAGTGTTTCATTGTACAGTGTCAATATGTATTGAATTGAATTGTACAGGACAACTGGGAGATCGTCGAGGGCTTGCGTGGTGGTCTTTCCAATGTTCAGGAGCCAGAGAAGCAGTCCGGTTACATGCTGAAGAAAAGAAAATGGCCCATGAAAGGTTGGCACAAGGTATGATTGGGAAATTGTCTTGCCTCTACCAATGTTTTATTCAAAATATTTGGAAAACGTGGAATAATTGGATGAATTAGTGTAAGTGTAGGGATTTCCAAAATGACATCTCAAAGCAGCTGAGCGGATTCATGCTAACCTGTCTGAACACTAGGGTTGGGTATCGTTTGGGGTTTTTTCGATACCGGTGCCAAATCGATACTTTTAAAACGGTACCGGTGCCTGAACCGATACTTTAAAAAAGCCACAAAATGATGGTGGATGACTCGGTCAAGAATAACTTTTTACTGGACAAAAAAAAGTTCTTAAAATTGAACAATATATTAAAAGTTTAAAGTATATATATGAATATATAAGTAAATACAAAACACAACAGCAGTAAAACCTAAGCCAACTCGCTCAACTACAATCATTTAACAGCTTCAAATTTCAGCAATTTTTTTTGCAGAAAATGACCGTATTTGCCTTCTCTGACAAAATACGACACCTCTCCTGACTTATTGCATGTCCTGCACAGGAGAAAACTCTCTCAGATGGTGTCGATGAGGCCTGTTTGAAAGTGCAGACAATATGGGAAGACTGTCCCGCTTACTGGGGCTGGGGTCGTCCACACTGATGTCCGCAAGCGGTCAAACACGCTCATATTCCATGTGCCTTCAAATGTTTCATTAGGTTTGATGTGTTTTCCCCTTTACACGCAAACATTTGCTGCGCGTCGCGGTGTCGGAATCCTTTCTGGTGAAATATAGCCACACTTTGGAGCGTTTAGTTGCTGCACTGCAGTCAGCGCAAGAGTAGTTTCTGCGTTCATGCGCTTCACGGATGGTCTCACTTCCCGACGATTTGTGATTTGTATCATCAGAGCTTTCCGACGTTCACGTGAGTTTTCTCAGTCGGGAAATAATTTTTCCGAGCATTCTGACACCCCATGAACGCAGTATTTAAATTTAATTCATTTGTTGATGAATCTGATGCTTCTTTTGTCCGTGTCGTAGCACCAGAGGACAAATACAGTTGTGTTCAAAAATTATTCAACCCCCACTGAAATTGATTGTTTTTGGCGGTTTTGACATGATTTTTGATCATTTCAGCATTCATGCTTACAATAAAATTAAATTAAATCAAAGTAGGGTAGAAATATAAAATAATAACATAATGAATAAATAATAAAAACAACCACAAATCAATCTCATTCTCTCATTTTCATATTTATTCCAACCCCCATTGACCATTCAATCTTAAATCTTAATACTTAGTCTTTACAGCTTTTAACAGCTTATAAAAACGAAGCATAAACATGAAGATAGCTGAGCAGCAAAGTGCTTTGCCCATTCTTCGCCCCGGGCATCATGGGCAAAAGCCTCCATTTCAGTCACAAGCCTCCAGTCAGTCACATTCATTAGGCTTGGCTTTTAAGTCCCAGCAGTCTTTAAGTCAATTTAAGTTAAGGTCTGGGATTAAGTCTGGCCCACTTCAAAATGCAATGCCTCTTCCAAACTGCCAGGGTATGCTTGGGATGGAGGTGGGGCTTGGATCATTGTCCTAGTGAAAGGCCTTTTGAAAACGAAATTGTCCCGGACTTCCACCACATTGTCCTCCAATATCTGAATATCTCCTGGTACCTCCTCGTGACAAAAGCACACGCTGTACGTACACCTCAGCTGAAGAAAGCAGCAAAAGCAGAACCAGCCCAAAAAATGACCCCCCAAACATGCCATGAAAAGAACAAGGTCATTCTTTTTCTTCTTCCTCCTCGTTCTTCATCTGCCCTCCATGGGCGTGGCCCATGGGACCCAAACAGTTCTAATTTTGTTGAGTCCAAATCCAGACACACAGTCCAAAAACTTCTGTTTTCTTGTCATGATGACTTTTGCATTTTGCACTTGACTCTTCTTATTCTTTTTCAGACGACAAGGGGGTTTGCGGAGGAGTGTTGGCACTGGGCCCTTCATTATTGGGAGGGGTGCGCGTATTGGTTCTGAGCAGAAACTTCAGAGAGAAAACTTCTTTTTTCTCAGTTCTTCCTCAGTCACCAGCATCTTTTCGGGGGACTTTTCCTCCACACTCGCGCTTCAGGTAGCGCACAGCAGTCGCAGCAGAACTTTCAGTCGCCACATTCTCCAGTGCCTTTTCATTGAGTGTGCGAATGATGCCTTTTGCGAATGATGCTTCCTTTGTTCTCTTATTTGTGCAATTTCTTTTGTGTGCATCCATCTCTCCCCAATTCCCTTCTGTGAAGCCCTTCTTCCTGACTCTTCTTGTCCTTTCTTTCATTCCATCATTTGTACCATTTGTTGTTTTTCACCACAGTGTAAACACAGAAGAGGAGCTTTTTTAATAAGTGCTTTTATTGTAATTCTGCTTATTGCTGCTTATTTGGCATCCTGATTGCTTTCAATTACCTTATTGAAACACCAGAATTTGAAAAACACTTTGAAAACACTTAGTAATCATTCTGTTCTTAATAATTGGTAGAAAATTATTGGTTCATGAAAAAAGAATTCAAAAAACTTTTTACTACTGTATTACAAAAACCAATTGATGTAAATTTAACCAATTGAAATAATTTTTTGTAGAAATAGGATTTTTAATCTGAAACAATTACAATTGCATTCTAATTTCTCTTTTACTCTAAATTCATCTAAAACCATTGGGGGGTTTTTGTGGGTTGAAAAAAACTGAGTATTTCAATCACTTCAGGCTTTTAAGTGGCACGGAAATGAGGCACCGACATTCGCATTCTGATTCGGTCCGATGCATACCGGTTCTATAGGTACCGGTGCCGTATTGGCTCCGGGTTTCGGAACCCAACCCTACTGAACACATTGCGCTCACACTGATAGACTCTGGGATGGCTGATAATTCAAGCTCTAGATGAATGTTCTTCCTGTGCATCATTTTCTTCAATTTAAGCGCACAAACACAGCTAAAATACTTTCTCCAATGCCATTTAATATGCAGATACAACCCCAAGTAAGTCATTCCAAAGCTTAATTTGCCTTGAAAATACCCATATTCCTCTTCAACCAAAAAGAGTGTATACAAGAATAGACAGTAAAGAGGCACAGTGATACGCAGCCTCTCATTCATCAAGAGTGTGTTAGCATCCCTTGAGAGGACATTCATCATTTACCGAATAAATCTGACCCAAGTTTCTCCTCTGTCCTCTCCTCTTTGTGATTCTATTTTTTTTTCTTCTACAGAGATTCTTCTACTTGGACAAGGGCATTTTGAAGTACGCAAAATGCGCAGTTGATGTGAGTCAAAAAGGCCTTTCATATATAAATACTGTATACACACACACACACACTCATTCAGTCCATTGAACTAAAACACTTTAGTGGTCAGTTCTCCTTCATGAAAGTCTTTACAGAGCTCCTGCAATCTTCAGAGGTCTTCATCCTCCATCTTTCCATCAATACATGTTTCCTGCTCATAAAAGCCTCTAGCTGCGGGAATGTAAAATCAAGGTTAATTTCTCCCGGGTTTGACAGCTGATAGTTTGCAAATGCGTAAATTTCATAACAGAAACTGTTATACTACTACCATGCCATGCTGTGCTAATGCCATGTTTGCCTTCCCTCATGCCACTCTGCCCTCTTAAGCAGCATTTTGAAGTGGACACTTATGGCCAGGGCATTAAATTCTACTGAAAGTGCATAATAAACCTGCCATATATCTTTCAGATTCATCTGGGGCTTTTTTAGCCTCTAAATCAAGTCCACTAGTCGAGTGTGCCTGTGAGAATGGATCATTGACAAGGTTATGCATTAGCAAAATTAGTCTTTTGTATTTTACAGTAGTGCATTTTAGTGAATTTAATTATCAATGTAATTTTTTTAAAGTTATTATTTTGTTATTTGGCACCTGAATCACTTTGCTGTTTTCAAATACTTACTCCTTAATAAATACTAAAAGATTTGTTAATGGAACTGTTAAGGAACCAAATCCATAAATTCTTCACAGTTATCACCCCTACTTTGATGTCATTCATGCAAATCTATGACGTAGCCACAGTTAGATGCAGTAGATCTGATTCTTTATGGAAAAGCAAAACCAAAAGTTCAGTTTGAATCTATATTCAAACCATGAGCAACATATTTGCTGAGTAGTAATTTGAGTGTGTTGCAAACAGAGTAACATGGTATTGTATTGATATATGAGGTAGCTTTGATATATTTATAGGTCAAACCTTCTGCCTGTGCTTTGTGCAGGTCGAAAAAGGCAAGCTCCACGGCTGCATCGATGTGGGGCTGTCAGTCATGGCCATTAAGAAGAAAGCCAAGTGCATTGATCTGGATGCTGAAGAAAACATTTATCACTTAAAGGTATCACACCAATTATGGTATTTTACTGACCTCAGAATGTTCTGCGGTCACAGAAAGAGCATTAGATTGATGGATACTGTAATTTTACTGCAGTTTTACTGGAACATATTATATTATGAAGGTATAGTAGATTTCCTCCACCCTAAGTAGCACTAGGAGCATTTTGCTTTTAAAGAGAATCATTTAAGGGACAAAATGTTTTTTTTTTCTCCAGTTTGAATTCTTGATCTTAAGAATAGGAAGCAAGTCCTTCAAATACAAAGTCATGAGGTCAACAGCATCAAGAAAAACAGCTTCTGAATCCTAATAGAGTAGGTTTCCTTCATCCTGAACCTTTAACTGTGGTCTCCTTGTGCTTGCAGATCAAGTCCCAGGAGCTGTTTGATGAATGGGTCTCTAAGCTACGTCACCACAGGCTTTACAGGCAGAATGAGATTGCTATGTTCCCTCACGAGAAAACGCTCTTCCACCCTCATTACCCCCTCACCTCCTCCCCCACGATATCCGACAGTCAGTCCATCAGAAAGGTAACGCCATGGGACATGTAGATGGTTTAGATGGAAAGATAAATGTCAGAAGAAATGACAATGACTGTGCTTGTGCTTTAACTTTGAAGAGAACATTAAAGGACTAATGTATAGTAATGTTTACAGTATTTGTCAACTTTTAGAAAAAAAAAAAAACCCTCGAACACTAGTTAATTTATTTTGTCCACTGACATTATTCAACATGTTTATCACTTTTTTCTGAAGGTAATGAAAATTCCCACCATATTTCCACCACATCTCAAATGATGTATTGTGTTCAATATCGTTCTGTGATGATTATGGAAATGGTCTTTTCTTTTTTTTTTTACATTTTATTTTGGCATAAATTGGCTTTTGTCTTGCTTAGGCTAACTTCACAGCTAATATTAGTCATAAATACACATAATAAATCTGCACATTCACACTTTGGTCACTCTATCGACATCTATCGCATGTTATTTGTGGAACAGCTCTTACATCAGTTGCGTGCTCTTCTGCACGAATGAATCTGATGCTTTGAGATATTCCCATGGTTACCAGCGATTACCATATCAGAGTGGATCTGTCATTATACAGTACACCGAGATCCACTGACAGTAATATTTTGTAGGCTTTGAACACAGATTTCATGTACTCAGTCAATAATGGAATTCCAGTCATATTTAATCTAAATATCTTTCATAATACAGTTTTAAATCATATTGTTATCCTTTTTGCATAATATGACAATCACAGATTGATTAGTAATGGTCCACAATTAAAATATTCCATTTACAATTGATATTTCCAATTGTTTGGTGTGGTGGAAATGATGTTTGTGGGACAGTTGTTGTTTTTGCAAAATAGATGTAAATAAATTTCACAAAATAAATATTGAAATGCCATAAACATCATGATGTGATATATGACAAATTTACAGAAATTTGCTTTACTGAACTTATTGAACTTTTCAAAAAAATTTATTTGGATGGTGTTGTATTAATGCTTTTAGCTTTCTCTCTCCTTTCAATCATTTTCTGTCTTCATTTCTGTCTCTTTCATCTCCCTATCATTTTCTTTTCATTCTTAAATCTTATATCTGTCTCTCTCTCTCTCTGTCTCTCTCTCTCTCTCTCTCTCTCTCTCTCTCTCTCTGTAGCGTGCCTCCCTTGCAAAGCAGTCGTCTCTACACTCGCCTGTATCATTTACCAGCCAGGCCAAGGTGACCGCTTGGCTCCAGTCTTCTGATGACATGGACAGGTGCACCAAAGGTACGCACACACCACACGCACTGAAGATGCTGTGTCTGCAGATTTTTACTGCACAATGTTCTTTCTCTTTCTCTCTCAGAACTCTCGGTATGTGAGGCTCAGCTCCTGGAACTGAATCACTTGTTAAGAAGTATGGAGGTGTTACACCGTACCTACTCCGCCCCAGCCATCAACGCTCTGCAGGTTGCATGTCATTCACAAACAAATTTATTATATAATAAATTTATTTATATATATATATATATATATATATATATATATATATATATATATATATATAAAAATATATATTTTTTTTTCTTAACATAATCGCACGCACGCACACACACCCACACACACACATACATATATATATATGTGTGTGTGTGTGTGTGTATATATATATCATATATATTATTATTATTATTATTATTATTATTATGCTTTTTCATATATTATCTTTCATGTAGTTTGTATAGATTTATTATACTCCCAAAAGAAAGAACTGATTCTCAACTGCCTGAAACGAGTCCTCCAGTCTTTTTTCCTGCATAAACCTATATGTAGGTTTGTAACAAATTTGCATAATGCCAGCTGATGGTCTTCATTGGCTGCCTATGAACATCATCTACTTTGCCCTGCCCTCAAAAACTGTTGCTGAGTCCTGGAAGAGTTTAGTTTGTGTTGTTGACATGTCGAGAAGACACTGTTTTCTGCACTGTGAAAGCAAATCCACTTTGCCAGGATGAGGACTCGGGCTGGAATTGATATTGTAAAACCAACGCCATTGTTCCCATTCGTATCACTGTGTATATTCAAGTTCTAAAGATGCCTCTGGAGCTGAAATTCAACTACGGTAATGGGAGTTTCCTTTCCGACACGCACTGCAAGCAGTAGACCAATCACAACAGACTGGGCAATCTGACCAATAAGAACAGAGTAGGCTTTCGGAAAGGGAGGGTTTAAAGAGACTGAATCCTTGATCGAACTGTTTCAGACGATGTAAGAAAAGAGGTGATCCTGTAATGGTTATTATGAAAAAATGAAAGCGTTTTTGACCTTGGTTGCATGTAAACCTATTGTAGGAAATCTTAAAAACAAAATTAACAGCCTTTAAAATTAATTTATAGGGGCACTTAAAGTTGGAAAACTTTTAAAAATATTTATAGGAGAAACTTCAAACAAAAAAGTTCAAAAAAGAACAATCTTAGTCTCTCATGTAGTGGTCCAGCTGTGCCTGTGGATGCTGTTAATGTTCTTGCATACGGTCCAACTGACAAACAGTCATTCGGTTGATAGCACAAGTTCATAAGGATAGCCATGATGAGATTTGCAGTAATAAATCAAATTATTCCACATAACTGCGGTAACAGATGAGATATTATTCAGAGAGCTGTCGTTTTCATCTGCCAAATGGGCCACCTTATTTTATTACAATTTCTGTTTATTTTAGCTGCTGTAAATTTAAATGTTGTATCTGGATATTTCTGTACTTAAAGGACAAGATCACATATTTTCATTTTGTCATCTGGTGGACAAATAAACAGGGAGATCTGGGTGAATGTAATATTGAGAGAGAGAGAGAGAGAGAGTACACTTTGTTCCTTTATTTTGGATGAAAATAATGAACTTGTCCCTTGAGATACTGTGAATTAATCCCCTTATTTTGTAATAGAATTTTATTTACATTATGGCCAATAAAACACTAAGCTAAAATCAGTCATTAAGTAAATGTAAGCATCACAAAATTATAATGTTTAGTATGAAAAATGGAAATTTATTTTGAGATTTGCTAATGATCACAGTCAATTTTAATTCTTAAATTATTAGTGTTTTTAAATATTAACTTTAATTGATGACCGCTAAGCTTATTTAAATGTAAAATTAGGGGAAATGAGCATGAACAATTAAATATCCAATATCGGCCATTAAATATCCAATATTGATTGATACTGGTATATTAAAACATATCGATAACCGATATGTTACCAGTATATTGTGCGTATGTACAAAGAATCCATTTTAGTGAAGAGCTTTCACTATATATTGGCGGAATGAGAGGAAGTTGTTGTTACTTTTAAGGATTTCAGTATCTTTTGTTTTGTGTAGGCTTCAACGTACGACAGCCCAAAAAAAGAGAAGAGACATCCCAGAAAATGGCGTTCCAAGAATTATGGGAAAGACAACAAAACAACCCTGCAGGTGATCTGTGACCTTCTACTTGCATACCCTGATATTACTTTTTTTTTTTTTTTTTTTTTTACAAGAGTTTACAAGAGAGCCATGCATTTTTATGTTAATGCAATGTTTTGAGCTGATTTGCTGAAGTATTATGTGCATGAATATTGTAATGACAATGAAAGTCACTCTCGTTCGCATGCCTTGTCCTGTAGTCCCTTAACTATTACACAAAGGACCATTAAGTATTACTGCATGGAAGACAAATTTCCTATTATGTTTTCGTCTGGCCATTTATCTCGCAGTGTTCCCTTTTGCAAAAATGAATAGCACCATCATTGACCACTGACCTGGTATTTTCTCCTTTGATGTTTTTAGGTTCCAAGCTGTATTTCAGCAGGCTCTATCCGTCTCCACGCGTCCAATCCCAACCTCTCTTCAGTAGACCTGACCAATGAGAAGAGTTACCATGAACCTCTAGACTCGCCTATAGACGTATCCAAATTGCAGGAAGACTTCTGCCGTGTCGCAAACAACCGTGAGTGCTGCAACAGTAGATTAGTGAATCTTTTTTCAACTAGATTTAGTGATATATGACAAGTGATTAGAGGTGTGACGAGACAAGACGAGACATGAGACTGGGTTCACGAGACAAGATTTTTTATAGTATTTTTAAGAAATCTTCAATAATGAAGGTAAGGGAAAAGGGAAAATAGTCTTTTATTCAACTGAAAATCATATAATGCAAAAATGTTGGTGCATTTTGAAATCAACTTGTAATGCATGTCATTTTACTTCTATTTTAATGAATTATTTGCAGTAAAACAACTGCTAAATGTTTTGCCACAAAATCAACCAATTGTTTTCTGCCCTGTATAATTTCACATGAGAAATGTCACTGAACCTCTTTCTACAGATTGAACATTAATTAAACAGTATAAATGAAATGAACATATAAATAAAAAAAATCAAATAACACTTTAACTGCAGTACAAAGTTGACCATTTCCCTGTCACTATTGATTGTGTGGGCTGTAACTGTTATAAAGCTCTGCGTACACCGAGAAGTCCAACCGTTAGCAGTAATAGCGATGCTTTCTGCCACTTATCGCACCTAAAAAAGCTGTAAAGCACTTTCAAAAACTGAAATATCACATGGTCCTAAGTATTCAGACCCTTTGCTGCGACACTCGCATATGTAACTCAGGTACTGTCCATTTCTTCTGATCATCCTTGAGATGGTTCTACACCTTCATTTGAGTCCAGCTGTGTTTGATTATACTGATTGTACTTGATTAGGAAAGCCACACACCTGTCTATATAAGACCTTACAGCTCACAGTGCATGTCAGAGCAAATGTGAATCATGAGGTCAAAGGAACTGCCTGAAGAGCTCAGAGACAGAATTGTGGCAAGGCACAGATCTGGCCATGGTTACAAAAAAAAAATTCTGCTGCACTTAAGGTTCCTAAGAGCACAGTGGCCTCCATAATCCTTAAATGGAAGACGTTTGGGACGACCAGAACCCTTCCTAGAGCGGGCCGTCCGGCCTAACTGAGCTACCGGGGGAGAAGAGCCTTGGTGAGAGAGGTAAAGAAGGACCCAAAGATCACTGTGGCTGAGCTCCAGACATGCAGTCGGGAGATGAGAGAAAGTTGTAGAGAGTCGACCATCACTGCAGCCCTCCACCAGTCGGGCCTTTATGGCAGAGTGGCCCGACGGAAGCCTCTACTCAGTGCAAGACACATGAAAGCCTGCATGGAGTTTGCTAAAAAAAAACACCTGAAGGACTCCAAGATGGTGAGAAATAAGATTCTCTGGTCTGATGAGACCAAGATAGAACTTTTTGGCCTTTATTCTAAGTGGTATGTGTGGGGAAAACCAGGCACTGCTCATCACCTGTCCAATAAAGTCCCAACAGTGAAGCATGGTGGTGGCAGCATCATGCTGTGGGGGTATTTTCAGCTGCAGGGACAGGACGACTGGTTGCAATCGAGGGAAAGACGAATGCAGCCAAGTACAGGGATATCCTGGACGAAAACCTTCTCCAGAGTGCTCAGGACCTCAGACTGGGCCGAAGGTTTACCTTCCAACAAGACAATGACCCTAAGCAGACAACTAAAATAACGAAGGAGTGGCTTCACAACAACTCCATGACTGTTCTTGAATGGCCCAGCCAGAGCCCTGA
Organism: Opsariichthys bidens; assembly: GCA_037194245.1. Taxonomy (NCBI): domain Eukaryota; kingdom Metazoa; phylum Chordata; class Actinopteri; order Cypriniformes; family Xenocyprididae; genus Opsariichthys; species Opsariichthys bidens. The sequence goes on along the minus strand of CM074304.1, from coordinate 6,193,824 downwards.
CTTAAACCCAATTGAACATCTCTGGAGAGACCTAAAAATGGCTGTCCACCAACGTTTACCATCCAACCTGACAGATTTGAATCTGCAAATCCAGGTGTGAAAAACTTGTTGCATCTTTTCCAAAAAGACTCATGGCTGTATTAGATCAAAAGGTTGCTTCTACTAAATACTGAGCAAAGGGTCTGAATACTTAGGACCATGTGATATTTCAGTTTTTCTTTATAAATAAATCTGCAAAAATGTCAAGAATTCTGTGTTTTTCTGTCAATATGGGGTGCTGTGTGTATATTTACTGAGGAAAACAAATGAACAAATGGCTGCAATATAACAAAGACTACTTTCCGTACCCACAGTATATATAAGTTTCATTTCCGCGAAAGGAACTGAATAAACAACATTTAATATAGAAAAATATGAGGTAATGTAACCACTATTAAAATATTTACCTTATAATATATCTACAAGCATAACTCAGTTCTTGAACTAATGTAAATTCTCTAAGAACACATGGAAGAAGTCAAATTTCGTGAAGCCATGTTCAACAAGCTTCTTTTTTTTTCTTTTTTTTCTGCAACATATCAAATCAATATCAACTATCAACTCAAGTACAAGTTTTCACAGCACACTTCCTGTTTCCTTGCTGCTATAGCTACCTTCATAAGATCTGCATCTGTGCCAGGTTTCATGTGGAGGCCAAAGCAGCTGTTACACTCCTGTTATGATGAAACGGAGACAACACTTTTTGATTCCAGTCATATGATTCGTATATATACTCCCTCAAATTACAAGCAGATAATGTTTTTTAAATCATGTATGAAGATGTGAGAATCAAAATCAGATTCTTAAATAATTTGTCCACGTTATATATCTGAAATAGTGCTCAACTCCTTTTTTACATGTTTGTTTCCAGTTCATACAACCATGAAATCAGCCCTGTGCATGCTGACTACAGAGAAAGAGAGACTTAAACAGATGCTGGAGCACGAGTCTTGTCCCTCCCCCTCGGCCCAGCTTCTAGGACTGAAGAGTGCCCTAACTGCTGTAAGCACAAACACACACACACACACACACACACACATTTCGTCTCTGTGTATTTCCTCATGCTCAACACTGTTTACTAACAATCGTTCTGTTTCTTGTCTAAATACTTCTTAAAGCATTGCACGCTACTCAAGCAGAGCTCTTGTTTTGTGCAGATATAAACGTGCTTCTCTTATCTATTCATGAATGGCCAAAAAACATATTTAGACGTGCTTTCTAATAAAGTACAGGGAATGTCGACCTTCTAATGAATCTTGTGAACACTTGACCCTCCAAGTTGCCATTTTTACATGCTAAAAACAGTTTGTGCTAAATCGAGTTGAATTATGACTCATCCTCCTTAGTGAGTCACATTATTGTTAAGTAGACCCCTACTCTAGCACTTCTGAGAAAGAACGCCAAACATCTGCTATCTTTTAGAACTGCAGGGGAATCTTTTTGAATTTCACAGTGCAGCTCCATCCTTACTGGCCACATTTAGTCTCGAGTAACTTCGAACTCTATAACTTTGTGTTCTGTTAGACTTTTTGAAAGGAATACTTCACACAAAAATGAATTTTTCAAAGTCATTTACTCAGCTAATCCTTTTTAACTTGCTTTATGTTATGCAACATAAAGAGAAATATTTTGAAGAATGTTTATGCTGCACTGTCCCACACAGTGAAAATATACCAGGCGATATACAATATGCAAGACAAAAAAGCATTGTAATAGCACCATTAAGGTAGCCCATATAGCTTGTTCAACTTTAAGTTATATTATTAACAGAATATATATTTATTGGTTACATTCTCATTTTGCCCTCAAATTCTCTGTCACAGAATCAATTCACTACACGTTTATCTGGCCAAAATAATTCACAATAATAATATTATTATAAAGCACCCACACTGGAGAGTTAACTTTGTTTGGGTGCAGATAGAGTGTCTCAATTTCACCTGTCATCTCCTCCAACGTGATTTTGTGTGTCACTAGTACAGTCCCTCCAGGATTTCATGCGACTTTTTTCTTAATTTGTGACTTTTCTTAAAATTTTCGTTGGAATTTGCGGCGATATTTGTGGCATTAGACCATTTCTGTAACAAGTTATTTCTGTTAGTGTTACTACGTTAAAATCTGAGTGATTTGTGTTCATGGCGCAATATTTCTCACGGTTTCCACATCGACACTGTTTGATCTGATATCTGTGGTTTAACAAAGAATTATACAGCAAATTTGAATGCTTCTCAAAAGATTTCACAGCCATGTTACTGATTCTACAGCGAATTCAAATGAAAATGCACAGCTCAAACGAGTAGCGTGTATTAGTTCTGCTCTCCTTTCGTTTGTCCATTGTAGCCCTTGTAGATGGGTCTTCACTCATGGCTGTTCTTTCCATTTTTGAAATTGAGAAACAGCCTTTCTTTGAACATGCATTGCATTGACGTGACAGGAGGCGTCTAAGCCAAAATTCTATAGAAAATCTGCAGCGATTAAGAAAAAATGCAAGCTATTCAGAATATTGTGAACAATATTCAATATACAAGCAATATAGTAGCAATAAACTCCCTGTGTTCCATTTTGATGGGCTCATCCCTATCCTCTAATCCCTTCAAACGCTTTTCCTTCCAGGGTTCCGAAAGGAGGAAGGGTGTAGAACATGGGTCTTCAACCGGGGGTCCGCGACCCCTAGGGGGTCCGCGGCGGTATTGCAGGGGGTCCGTCAATTAATGTTTGATCACAAATAATTTAAAAAATAAATAAAACGTGTAAAAACATCACAAAGTCAAGTTTAAATAAAATATATTTTATTTTACAAATAGTATTACATTAACAGCTTTAATAAAACCCTTCCGTCCACGTGCAGTCACGTGATCTCATGATATTGTCAACGCAGACTATAATTTGAAAATGCTACTGGCTAATAATTTATATACAATTTAGCTCGCCAGAATGGATCGTTTGTAACACAGCTTAAAGTTCAGGTAAATGTATAATCGTTCACCTGATAGTAAAATTAAAATGTGAAGTTCTGTTTAAACACACCAACCCGACGTCCAAAAACTAGCGGCGAGAGTCCGAATCGCGAGATATAAAGTCCGAATCGCGAGCTATTAAGTCCGAATCGCGAGCTATAAAGTCCGAGTCGCGAGCTATAAAGTCCGAGTCGCGAGCTATAAAGTCCGAATCGCGAGCTATAAAGTCCGAATCGCGAGCTATAAAGTCCGAGTCGCGAGATATAAAGTCCGAATCGCGAGCTATAAAGTCCGAATCGCGAGCTATAATGTCCGAATCGCGAGCTATAAAGTCTGAATCGCGAGCTATAAAGTCCGAATCGCGAGATATAAAGTCAGAATCGCGAATCGCGAGCTATAAAGTCCGAATCGCGAGCTATAAAGTCCGAATCGCGAGATATAAAGTCAGAATCGCGAGATATAAAGTCAGAATCGCGAATCGCGAGATATAAAGTCCGAATCGCGAGATATAAAGTCCGAATCGCGAGATATAAAGTCCGAATCGCGAGATATAAAGTCCGAATCGCGAGATATAAAGTCCGAATCGCGAGATATAAAGTCCGAATTGCGAGATATAAAGTCCGAATCGCGAGCTATAAAGTCCGAATCGCGAGATATAAAGTCCGAATCGCGAGATATAAAGTCCAAATCGCGAGCTATAAAGTCCGAATCGCGAGCTATAAAGTCCGAATCGCGAGCTATAAAGTCCGAATCGCGAGCTATAAAGTCCGAATCGCGAATCGCGAGATATAAAGTCAGAATCGCGAGATATAAAGTCCGAATCGCGAGCTATAAAGTCCGAATCGCGAGATATAAAGTCCGAATCGCGAGCTATAAAGTCCGAATCGCGAGCTATAAAGTCCGAATCGCGAGCTATAAAGTCCGAATCGCGTGCTATAAAGTCCGAATCGCGAGCTATAAAGTCAGAATCGCGAGATATAAAGTCCGAATCGCGAGCTATAAAGTCCGAATCGCGAGCTATAAAGTCCGAATCGCGAGATATAAAGTCCGAATCGCGAGCTATAAAGTCCGAATCGCGAGCTATAAAGTCCGAATCGCGAGCTATAATGTCCGAATCGCGAGCTATAAATTCCGAATAGCGTGTATATATAGTCCGAATCGCGAGATATAAAGTCAGAATCGCGAATCGCGAGATATAAAGTCAGAATCGCGAATCGCGAGATATAAAGTCAGAATCGCGAGATATAAAGTCCGAATCGCGAGCTATAAAGTCCGAATCGCGAGCTATAAAGTCCGAATCGCGAGCTATAAAGTCCGAATCGCGAGCTATAAAGTCCGAATCGCGAGCTATAAAGTCCGAGTCGCGAGCTATAAAGTCCGAATCGCGATCTATAAAGTCCGAATCGCGAGATATAAAGTCCGAATCGCGAGCTATAAAGTCCGAATCGCGAGCTATAAAGTCCGAATCGCGAGCTATAAAGTCCGAATCGCGAGCTATAAAGTCCGAATCGCGAGCTATAAAGTCCGAATCGCGAGCTATAAAGTCCGAATCGCGAGCTATAAAGTCCGAATCGCGAGATATAAAGTCCGAATCGCGAGCTATAAAGTCCGAATCGCGAGCTATAAAGTCCGAATCGCGAGATATAAAGTCCGAATCGCGAGCTATAAAGTCCGAATCGCGAGCTATAAAGTCCGAATCGCGAGCTATAAAGTCCGAATCGCGAGCTATAATGTCCGAATCGCGAGCTATAAATTCCGAATCGCGTAGATATAAAGTCCGAATCGCGAGATATAAAGTCAGAATCGCGAATCGCGAGATATAAAGTCAGAATCGCGAGATATAAAGTCCGAATCGCGAGCTATAAAGTCCGAATCGCGAGCTATAAAGTCCGAATCGCGAGCTATAAAGTCCGAATCGCGAGCTATAAAGTCCGAATCGCGAGCTATAAAGTCCGAGTCGCGAGCTATAAAGTCCGAATCGCGATCTATAAAGTCCGAATCGCGAGCTATAAAGTCCGAATCGCGAGCTATAAAGTCCGAATCGCGAGCTGTTTGACATATTTTGTGTGGGGGGTCCCTGCTCCGTGTCTCGCTCATCTAAGGGGTCCTTGCCCTGAAAAACGTTGAAGACCCCTGGTGTAGAAGACAAAAAAGCAAAACTTCCTTGTCTATGCAAAGAATCATGGGCGCAAAGTGTCTATCAGTTGTACTCTAGAGTTTTGAGCACTTTGGTTTTGAACAATCCTTCAAAATGGCGACCATGATTGTTCTCCCTCCGAAGTGCCCTTCAGAATTGGAAATATCCCATTTGGAATGCAGCCACTGTGTCTTCTTCTCCCTTTTTTTTTTTTTTAGTTTTATGACTGGTAGCTATCAGCGTAAAGGTGCAGTACTGCCGCCTACTATGTTGGAGTGTCAACCAGGTCTGCGTTTCCCAAAAGCATCGGAAGCCCAAATAGATTGTAGAACCATTTCCACCAATAGTCTCTATGATCACCTTTGCTCACAATGCTTTTGGGAAACGCAGGAGTGGTTGACACTACAACATAGTAGGTGGCAGTATTGCACCTTAATAGTTACTGGTACTGGATAAGTCGTGGCCTCGAGGTGAGGGAGTTGGGCTTGTAACCTGAAGGTTGCTGGTTCGAATCCCACGCTGGCAGGAATCGAAGGTGAGGATTGTGAATAAACAGCACTCTCTCCACCTTCGATACCATGACTAAAGTGCCCTAATCGCTCCCCTTGTAAGTCTTTTTGGATAAAAGCGTCTGCTAAATGATGAAAAATGAAAAATTTAATTAAATTAATGATATTATAATAAGTGTAATATTAACACAATATCAATAGTTACCACAGTTATAGTCATTGGTATAATTGGAATACCCTTAAATCAAACTTGCCAGTTATATTCCAAAAACTTTGATTGTTTATGAAAAACACAAGAGTCAGTGCCATTTGATGCAAACTATTGCAACAAATCTTCACACGCCACATTTAAATTAGTGCAAGATTTAAGGATGTATTTGCGTTTTTTGCTGAATACGGGCCAGATTTACTAAACCGGGCACATTAGTGTGAGAGCACAATTCCAAAAAAAGCACTGATGGGAGTAGAAAGTTCTGCGTGTGATCTACTGACGACGTGAACACAGATGCAGCCGGATTTCCATAATGACCAATGAAATCTGCAAGAGTGGCGCAAATTAGCGTCTGGTTTAAGACGTGCTTTTTGTGGATACATGACCCAAATACCAGTAAATTGACTAGCTTAAAGCTTAGTAAATCACCTTGCATGATTCATATAAATACCAAAAAAAAGGGAAACTCCTACAAATGCATATGCAATAAGGTAAGCCTCAAAAATAACTGTGTCCATTGCCTTTCACCTCAAATTCTTTACAGTATTTTTTTAATGCCAAAAGAGGGTTTGTGCTGGTGCAAACTGTAAGTAAATCTGGCCCAAAGTGTTCTTTTCTTAGCTTGACAGTCCTATTCATTATATCCCTTTTTCCGTAAAGGTTTGAAAATTCACGAAGGTGCAAAAATTATGATTTCTGTTAATTGCTTAAAGTAAGTATAATAGTTAGGAGCTCTATGTGGACTCCATTTGAGTTTTGCTGGTTGCTTTTGCAGGCTGTAACACAGAACACTGAGCTGAGAGAGCGTCTGTGCAAGATTCATGCTGAGTCGCACATCTCTGAGCCCTCTGTCCATATAAACCTCAGTCCTGGCCCCCTGCAGGTGGGTCTGGGAAATGCTCTACAATTACACCCACCCACCCCCACAATGCCATTATCAAGAGGAGACCAATTCTACAGCTGCCACCAACCATACACACTACTTTTTATTAGTAATTACTCATTAATCACAAGTAGAGTTATTGTAGAAAGAATTAGCGTAAGATTTGTCAACCGAATATTTTTTGCTACCTTGGGTTAAAACCTGAGGCTTAAGTTGATTTATGCTAATTGAATCCACAGATACTCTCTGGAGAGGCTGAGTCAGACTTACTAATGCCAGTTAATCATGTCTCTGGGTAGTATACGCCCAAACGCACCCTAACAATGTTATATACAGCACCCACGGTTCACATGCTATCAGTGATATGTTCCTGTGGAATTGCTTTGTCAATAAACGACTTCCCTAATTGACATTCTAATCAACATAATGCTTTTACGCTAATCATCTTGCAAAGCTCTGCCAACTCTTTCCTTTTTGTCTCACTGCTTCATAACAAGTCGTGATTCGAAAGAAATTGTTTGCTAATTATGTTTATGTTTTACTTGGTCTTGTGCTGATAAGATTTTTTCTCTATCATTTAGCATTTTTGTTTTCTTTAATCTTCTGTTGGGAACTTGTATCCTGTTTGCTTCGTATTTCAGCTAATGGGTTGAATCTCTTGAAAATTGCCAAGAAATATCCAGGACAAATCTTTCCTCGAAATGAAAAGAAACAAATAAGAAATGTTGTATTGTATAAAGAAAATTAAGGAACAATATTTATCCATAGTGTTTTTTTTGGCATTTTCTTGACACGTTGGCATGATGTGTAAAGTACATTTGTACAGTACAACTCTTAATATTGGATGTTCCTAATATAATTTATGCTGATTTTAACATTTTAAAAAACAATGTAATTAATGGACTGGATGATTCATTTCTATATTAGAGGAACTGACCCTTCGCAAACAGTTTGATTGACCAAATCCGAATCCCGAATCCGGCATTTTGTGTGACAAAGCAGTCAGGGAAGTTAGTAGAAAAATCGTGTTGAAACAACATTCCTTCTGATGTCCATTCATGTTTATTTGATACTATAAATGAATATTATATATTTAAATGAAATATATTACAGTATTGAGACTTTGGGGGGATAGTGTGCCTAATTGTTGTGAAAATAATGAAAATTAATATTAAATTGAATGGTCCCTAATATAATAGAATATTCAAATTTTAAATCATATATTAATATAATACTATGAATGATTTATTTATGTAATTTATGATTATAAAGTTTGATTTCAGGGTGAATATGATCCACTTTTTTTTTTTTTGTTGAGATTCACCCATTTGGCTCTGTGATGTGAAGCCATGATTTTTCTTCAAACAGAAGCAAGACTCTGCTGATGGTTCCCGCCCCCTTGTCCACCAGGCGTCCAATGAGAGCAGAGCTTCCATTACAGAGTCTCTTTCAGAGTTCTTTGATGCACAGGAAGTGCTGCTGTCAGCTAGCTCTTCAGAAAATGAGGTGAGGATGAAGTCCCCTCTTTTCACCTGTCTAACAAATGTGCTATTATAAGTATCATCACAGTTGGCCACTATGACCGAAATGAGTCATACACTGAAAGTGTCCCTGTACAACACAGCTTGGCTATAGTAGGTTATAGTATATTTTCAGGTTTTTTAAATAGCTTGACTTACTCTGAAAGATTTGACGCTTTGATAGAGCTAAGCAAAATGTATCATTTACTGCACTTCCTCACGAGACCAGCTGCCTCTGCTTTCCCCTTCACCTAAGGCAGACATTGAACTAAACACCCTGTTAGGAGACAGGAAGAGACTAATTATATTAAACATGTAATACGTGCTACAGATGACATTCCACAGCTAGAGGAACTAGCCTGCCTGCCATCCCTAACTTAATTTCTGCCTCTCTGACTCACATTGAAGCCAACCTTCTCAACCATCTCCTGTAGCTGAAGTAATATGAAAATTGAGATAATTGCTGCTGTCTAAAAATACCTTATAAAGAATTTGGCTTCACTGACAATTAGAACCCCAAAAAACGTCCTTCATCTACACCATTGGAGTGATGGACACCCAAACACACAGAGAGATATGTTAATGTTTTTCAGTTTCTAGATGGTTAATAGACTGGCTTTGATACATTTATACTGTCAGAGAGCCAAACACCTGTAATGATGATGTGTGGTTTCCTGCTAGCCTTCGGAAGATGACTCGTATATCAGTGACATCAGTGACAACGTGTCCATGGATAACTTCAGCAATGAGGCAGAGAATGAGAGACTCAACACAGGTGGGTAATGTTCCCTCTAAGCAGCATGCGTACGCTGCTGTGCGCTCGTGATGTTGCACCCACGCAGAAAAAATAAAATGCCATGCAGTAGGCAAATGCAAAATGTGTGATTGTATTCTAGTGAATGGGAAATAATTCCAGCGTTCGGGTCAACCGCTTAAAGCTGCTGAGTTCGAACCAGTGAAGGCAGTTCACTGGTTTCGTAGAAAGAATGAACAGTCGCATGGATAGTGTTCTAAAGAGCTCAATAGGGGAATGCAAAGACATGAGAATGAAAAAAGTGGTTTAAAGAAAAGTGGCTTGATAAAATGCGGAAATAATAGTGGATTTGCACAGCATAATATAAATGAAAGAGAGAGAGCGAGAGCACCTGAGCGAGCAGGTCGATGTCCATAATATTTTATCCATTATAAAAATCCATTTGAATGTCCGCTGAGGAAAGCAATCTTTCTATTTGTCCTTTTTTCAGCTAAAGGAATTTTTTTTTCAATTTAAAAGTCTCTTGCGACTAACTGATTCACTCGTAGTTTGCTGCCATCTAATGGCATATTAATGTAACTTTCACTCAATCCGTACTACGCACTAATGGACCCTTTCTCAGTACCTAATACAGCATATTATTTATAGAAAATAATATTTATTGAACAAGAATATTTCAATTAATTGTACAATTCAGTCAAACCTACAAAAGCAGTGCTCTACAGGATGTAGGCCCAAGTTAAATATAGCCTTAATATTAAATTATTAAATTGAACATTGCCCAATTCGATTTGCTCTGGAACAAGTAATAGATTAATAAGACCAAAGTTTGCCCGTTTTATGTACCCAAAATGAATTTTATCTCATGTTTAACCACTATAAGAGCAAGTGGCAAATCCCCGAAGCACTGGCTGAGATGAAGCTGTTCTCGGCGGGTAAACGAGCACTGAACAGCTGCTGACGGCCTGGAGCTCGCATCTCCAAAAACATCTAAACAATCTGACTGTCTCTTAAAACAGTTTGTGGTAAAACAAGTGTAGTATTTGTAAAAAAAAAAAAAAAAAAAAAAAAAATACAGTGGATTTGCTTGACAGTCGCTTCAAGCAAAGTCATACAAGTGCTGTTATCACAAGAATATCATGCGGCTATCAGCAAATCAGATTCTAGAACCAGAAAGAACTGTTATATAAATTATATTATATTATAGTTTGAACATGCAATAGATTTTATAGACATTTAATTTTAATAGTTTTATGCTACTTGTAGTCTACTGTACTAAAAACACATTGTTATATTATATTATAAAGAATTAAATTGTTCTGCAATTCTGACTTTTTTTTAAATGGAGTGTCTATTTACACTTAGCAAAAACATCCCTTTTTGGCAAATACTATTTACACTAGCTCCACCCACCAATGTCTGGTTGGACCATTCAAGTTTTAAAAAAGACCGCAAAATTCAACATTTTCAGCGGCGCAGCAGTAGCGAGTAAGGCTTGCAGACCTTATGCTATGTAAATAGTATCTATTGCTAAGAAAATATGCAAATTTCATTTAGTGTAAATAGCATCTATTGCTATACTTAGTGCACTTAGTGCAAATAGCCGCTGCCTTTTCAAGAATGGTACAGCACTGTATAAAAAAATTCTCTTTTGCTTTCATATTTAGTAACTTCTAAATTAAGTATTTTCAGAAATGTGATTTAGAATCATGTAAGTAAAATCAATGGTGAAATAAAATAGTTGTGTGTACACTTTTTGTTCAGGTCTGGTACTGTAAATGGGATGTTTTTGTTTAGGTAGCCGAATTGTCCACCCAATAGAACAAGGTTTTGCTTAACAATAAAAAAAAATAAATGAAAAAAATTAGAGAGTACATTGTTGGGTTTGCCAAATTTTCCTCAAAGGCATTGATATTTTGCTATCATTCCAGTGTTACACATGAATTACATACTGCATTTCAGATGTTTTATAGCTGTATGGGGGATTTGGTGCGTTCAGAAAAAGCATTGACAAGCAATTTCACATGCCAAAACAGAAACTTCCAGAGACACAATTGCTGGAGATGAATCTTAGATGCATTTCCTGTACCACAAATGTTTTTTTTTCTTTTTCTTTTTTAGGTTGTGTAGAGAACGGTGGTTCTCAAGAACAGCGGCGGACGTGTCTTCCCTCCCCCAGTCCCAATACCAGCAACATCAGCCTGTGGAACATCCTGAAGAACAACATCGGGAAGGACCTGTCTAAAGTTGCCATGCCGGTTCAACTCAACGAGCCGCTCAACACACTGCAGAGACTGTGTGAGGAACTGGAGTACAGCGAACTGCTGGACAAGGCCGCGCACACACAGGACCCATTTGAGCGCATGGTAGGCAGAGTTCACATGCATAATTTCACAAACATATTTGTAAATCGAAAAAAAAAATGCACGAAAGCCTGCGTTAATATTTTAGCTAATCACAATTATTGTGCACATTAAAATAAAAATGAAATACCACCCTCCAAATCCTTCCTGGAGCAAATGTGAAATTTCGGGAGACATTCTGACTGTCATTTGTGATTGCAGAATGTTTCGGTTTTGCTTTATGTTGCATATCCTTAATAGTTAATGTAACAAAACATCACTGAAGAAGAGGTGTGAGCTCAAAGTTTGTATAATGAAGCATAATACAAGCATAAAAACTACTGTAAAATAGGGCCAAAACATAAACTCAAAATCTAGTACTGGCCCCCCGACTAAGCCTGGTTTCTCCCAAGGGTTTTTTCTCCATTTTGTTGCAGTTTTGGTTCCTTGCCGCTGTTGCCTTTGGCTTGCTTAAGTTGGGGACACTTGCTTGATATTCAGCAGTGTTTTTGATATGCCTGCATTGGCGCCGTTGTATGTGAACTGAGCTGAGCCGGACGATTACGTCACTGTTTTCTCCAGTGCAGTGCTGATATACATAAACTAACTAGACTAATAACTGTTGATCTTTGCAACGGAATGAATCAATACAAATATATGGAATAGACTATAAACTGGACAATGACATGATTTTCTTCGGGAGCTGAGCAAAAATTATTAGCCAATTATTACTGTAAAGCTGCTTTGACACAATTTGCATTGTAAAAAGCGCTATATAAGTAAATGTGACTTGACGATAATATAATATTAAATAAATGTGAAATAATATATATTATATATAAAATATAATTAGGGGTATAACGGTGCCGTACCTCTGTATTGAAATTGAAATCAAGGTTCGGTACAGCAGTAGGGAGAAAACTAAACAGAAAACTTTTTTTTCTTCTTTTTTATTAAACAGTGGTTTATTGAACAAATTGTCTCTCTCTTAAATAAATTCAGTTATAATTAACATTTTGAAACATAAAGCATTTTATTTAGGAAATGAAAAAAAAAAAAATCAATTTCATCCTTTTTTGCACATTACTATAATATTAAAGGTTACAATAGAGCCCAAACTACTATTAAATTCTGTTTTTAATTATCTTTAGATATATTAATCTACGCTAAAAAAAACAAAAAAACATGTTAATTACACATTGTAATGCTGAGTGGAAAGTCCAAGGAAGACAAAGATGAATATAATACGTGATTTATCAGATAAATACAAAGATAATACCCAACATGCGAGACGGTGTGTAAACGTGGCACGAACAATACATCGGACATCGAACTGAACACAAGCAGGAACTTAAATACACAGTGATGGCGACCTAAATGATGATCAGCTGTAAAGATGAGTTAGTGTCCATGGTGACTGATGAGTGGCGGGAAACTAGAACAAAGAAGCATGCGATGAATGAAAACAAACTGAAAGTCAATGATAACTAAGACTAACTGAACATCACTGTGACACACATGAGGCAGGTTTTGCATTAACTTCTAAATCTAATTATAAAATTATTACTCCAATTCATTTTTGAAAAATAATCATTTACACAGTTACACAACTTGTTTTCATGACAAATTTATTTAAGCCTATATAAATATTTAAGACATTACTAAAAGGTAAAGTAAATATAATGAATATACACACACCTAAAGGATTATTAGGAACACCTGTTCAATTTCTCATTAATGCAATTATCTAATCAACCAATCACATGGCAGTTGCTTCAATGCATTTAGGCGTGTGGTCCTGGTCAAGACAATCTCCTGAACTCCAAACTGAATGTCAGAATGGGAAATAAAGGTGATTTAAGCAATTTTGAGCGTGGCATGGTTGTTGGTGCCAGACGGGCCGGTCTGAGTATTTCACAATCTGCTCAGTTACTGGGATTTTCACGCACAACCATTTCTAGGGTTTACAAAGAATGGTGTGAAAAGGGAAAAACATCCAGTATGCAGCAATCCTGTGGGCGAAAATGCCTTGTTGATGCTAGAGGTCAGAGGAGAATGGGCCGACTGATTCAAGCTGATAGAAGAGCAACTTTGACTGAAATAACCACTCGTTACAACCGAACAGAATGAGAACATGGATCCATCATGCCTTGTTACCACTGTGCAGGCTGGTGGTGGAGGTGTAATGGTGTGGGGGTATTTTCTTGGCACACTTTAGGCCCCTTAGTGCCAATTGGGCATCGTTTAAATGCCACGGCCTACCTGAGCATTGTTTCTGACCATGTCCATCCCTTTATGACCACCATGTACCCATCCTCTGATGGCTACTTCCAGCAGGATAATGCACCATGTCACAAAGCTCGAATCATTTCAAATTGGTTTCTTGAACATGACAATGAGTTCACTGTACTAAAATGGCCCCCACAGTCACCAGATCTCAACCCAATAAAGCATCTTTGGGATGTGGTGGAACGGGAGCTTCGTTCCCTGGATGTGCATCCCACAAATCTCCATCAACTGCAAGATGCTATCCTATCAATATGGGCCAACATTTCTAAAGAATGCTTTCAGGACCTTGTTGAATCAATGCCACGTAGAATTAAGGCAGTTCTGAAGGCGAAAGGGGGTCAAACACAGTATTAGTATGGTGTTCCTAATAATCCTTTAGGTGAGTGTATAATCTAATATATGCAGATATTTAGTGAAATGCTTCCCTCTAGAATTCATTTCTCTAGTTAACTAACATATGGACACTAAATGACTTGCCTGAGGTAAATGTAATGCTATTGAGATATTAATCTCAAGCTATTTTATTGTCGTCTTTCTGCAGTTTAAACTTTGGGTGAGAGATTACACACGTATCTAAATCATCTGTTCTTCTTCTGCAGTTTTTCTTGTTGTGGCGTTGAATTACTGCACACGCCCCCTTCTGTATTGTAGTGTGGATCGCCTGTGACTGTCTGTATTTTTCACTTTGTCTTATTGTTTACTATTAATATTATAATATGCACAGCCACTTCCATAGTCTGACTTACGGTGTCGCAATGCATTAGAATTTACTAGCCTGATGTGATTGTTTAGAGTGATTCTTTTGAAAGCCTGTCTGGTCCAGGCTCATCATCACAGGATCCACTATTACTCATCATGAGAGCATGATTATTGTTCAGCAATCATTCTCCCTGCTTGGAAATATGCTTTAGTCAGCTGCACTCTACTATATCCAATGACACTCTGAGTACCCATCATTGTTCAGTCTTAGTCTCTGGAGGAAGATAGCAAATTCTATCAATTTAAATAATAGCTTCAGCTTTTGAGTTTCCAACACACTAATGTCTTGGTTGCTTTGTGTCTTGTAGCTTTTCAGTATGCTTACTAATGTAGTTTAATCACAAGAGACAAAGCATTTTAAATCAATATGAAATCAAAATGGACCTGTTTACTCTCTTAATGCACATTTTTGATCTAGTTGTGCGTGATTCATCATTGCACATTATTTAATTAGAAAAAAATAAATTACTTTGCCTCTAAAATGACTTTCCTTTTTTGGCTGATGTCTCATAGGCCAAATTTTCCCTCAGGTGAAAATAGCTAAAACATGTTTCTTGTACTGAATGGAAATGAGCGTGTACTAAATCTCTGTAATTTTATCCCAGTTAACATTAATATAAAAAAGGTTACAGCAATAATATAAAGATGGGTTTGAAAAGGCAGTGTTACCATTGTGATACTTCTAAATGCTCTGGAGAGGGTGAACTTGACTTTCAGCTTTCACATCCCGGTCAAAAAGCCTCCCAGGTGCTGGCAGTGTTTCAGAAGAGGGCCTCGTCCTCCACAAGGAAATGCAAAGTCACATTCACGTCTTAAAAAAACCACACTTCTCCTGATCCAATTATTTCCCAATGGATAAAAACAACTCCAGCCTTAAATTTTTTTGTTGTTGAATATTTTGTTTCACGCCAGATTATGCAAATACCATTTCACATGCTGGACTTATCAGAAATAATGCCATTTCATTGAAATCTTAATAAAGAGTGTGAAGTAATGGGCAACATATATCAGCGCATAACTCACCAAGTGTTCACTGATCTGTTTGTAGGTGTACATCGCTACATTTGCCGTGTCTGGCTATGCTTCCAGTTACTACAGAGCAGGAGGAAAACCCTTCAATCCAGTGTTGGGTGAAACCTACGAGTGTAATCGTCCAGACAAAGGCTTTCGCTTTGTTGCTGAGCAGGTAGGATGCTCTCTGTAAGCTTTTTGTGAACAGGTGTTTAAGGGTGCGTTCACACTTGTCATGTTTGGTTCGATTAAAACGAACCCTGGTGCGATTGCTCAGTTAGTGCGGTTCGTTTGAACATATGTGAACGCTGCCGTCCGAACCCTGGTGCTGGCCGAAACCGCTAAAAAGATGGGTCTCGGTCCGCTTCCAAGCGAACTCTGGTGCGGTTCGATTGATATATGAACGCAACACGGACCAAAGACGTGTAAACCAACCAAAGAGAGGACGTGATGTCACAAGATGCGACGCTACAAGTCAGCTGATTTGACGACGCGGAAAGATCGGTGTATCCAAAATGAGTCGAGGGCAAACGTGGAGCAACGAGGAGGTAAAGCGCCTCATCAATATTTGTTTCTGCATACAACAGAGGAAATCCTGCTGCTGTTTTGAATGTTTTGAACATTTTATGAGCTCTTCGTGAGTTCTCAGCTGGTAAAAATAAAGCATATGTACACGCATAAAATGATGGTGTTTAATCCAGCACACAGCGTTGTTTTGAATGTTCGGTAATCGAACTCCGTCGCGAAATATACTTCATAAAAGCCGACCAATCAGGTTGTGACCGTATCACTATGCCTTTGGTTCGGTAACTTAAGGTTCGCTGTTAAAAATGCCAGTGTGAACGCTAAGCGGACCAGGACTATATGTTTTTTTTTTTTTGTTTTTTGGTCCGGACCAAACGAACCAAACCATCCGAACTACAAGTGTGAACGCACCCTAAATGTAGCTATGTTTCCATTCCTTTTAAGGGAATTTTGTGTTATTGCATTAAAAAAATGCTGATTGGAACTGCCAAGATGCATAAATATGTAAATGTAAACGCACAAAAAAACTCAAGTGACTTTGACTTAACAGAAGATGTGATTGCAAACTGGACTAAACGAGAGCACAAATTTCATTGCACATCATCTCAAATGTTGCTTTGGTCATTCTGAAATGCCTGCGCCAAAGTCTGTCATCAACATGTTTGGGTATAATAACCTCTCAAAACTGAATCACTCGATTGCGTTCCCAAACACCAGACATCTGCCTCCGAACGCAAGATAACATGACAGCGTTTATTGCGTTTCATCTGCACGCTCTGAGGCGCAAGTAATTTATGAAAAAAGAGCCACAATGGCTTCCCCGATTGCAACAGCTTCTATTTTTATTACAGACATTTTTTGCCAATTTCCGAGGAGAATATGGGATGGAAACGGTGCTTTATTCGCAAATATTTTATGCGATATTACAATTTTGCACACAAGTTAAATTTGCAACTTTGGATGGAAAGATGGCATGTTGTGTGTGTGTGTGTGTGTGGATCTCACAGCTGCTCTGTTTTCATCCTCCAGGTCAGCCATCACCCTCCCATATCAGCATGTCATGCTGACTCTAAGAACTTCATCTTTTGGCAAGGTAACACCACAGTAATAATGCAAGCTTATTGTGTCAGTATAAATAAGCTGATGTCTGCAGTTATGAAGCTGATCGTGTTATATGGGACTGATTTCAGATGTGAGATGGAGGAATAAGTTCTGGGGAAAGTCCATGGAGATTGTACCTGTAGGAAGTACTCATGTGGTTCTCCCTGGGTAAGTGCTTCATTTTACATGCCATCCAGTCTGCTGTTTTTGGGCTTCCTGGATATATGAGGAAACAAAGTTTAAAAAGTATGATTTCCAGACCTGAAGACAAAAAAGTCATGTAAATGAATAAAACCGTAAAACTCTTTTGTGTGAATTAAGATACTGAATGAAAATGAATATATATTTTCCTAGTTATGCCAAGCTCTTCAATATTTTGCCAGGTAGGAATGTTTTCAATGGTTATCCTTAATTCTTATCACTAAATCACAAACAATTGGAAAAGTCACGGGGCCTTTGAATACTGTTGTGGACAACGTAGGACCTTGGTGACAAAATTGTTGAAAACCACAGGTCAATTGCATACTTTTAAGAAGCTAGCATGTTGTATTAATACATTGAAAGTCTGTTTATACATTAAAGTAATACAGTAAAGTAATTAAAATATCCAAAAACCACTTGCACAGTGTTATATATTGATTGAGCTGTGAACTTTGTTAACTGTGAAAGTTTGTTAATTCAGAGAAAATCACAATTTTAAATAGTGCACGGGGCATCCTCTTGTCACTTGCACCTGTCAATGACGTGATATCTGCGTTATCCCTGGTTTCATGCGCTGCACAGTAACCATGGCAACAGACACGGTCAGCTGCGTAACGTAAAGCGGCGCGCAGCTGTTGTTTCGTTGAAACATTATAGACAATGGCAAGCAAACTTTAGGACAAAAGGAGAAATAAATCGAGGATCAATATTGGTGCGGCGTTTCCGAGATGCCGAGAACTTTGCGACAAACTTCGACTTGACAGAGACGCGCTCTTGCACGTTATTAGACAAGATAAGCAAATGTAGACTATAAGACTAATCAATGTTATAAAGCTCAACATGACGAAGTGTTAGAATATCATCAGTATGATAATCTAATGTTGATCTATCTTACTGTTAAGTCTATTACAGCCAACAAACTAATACTAAACATTACTTTCAACACACTCAAATACAGTTTAGTATGATAATGACACGTTAGAGCAAGTGAAAGAGCGCTGCGTTACCTCACAGTTTTAATTCCTCAAATAAACTGACCTGTATAAGTAGTGTTTCAGCACTTATGAGTAGCTCGGTAGAATGAAATGTCCTCGTTTCTTTATATCCCCCGGGACTCACGTGTGATACCTGTCTCTCATTAGTAATCGCATCCGTGATTCTCGGCCACGCCCTGCTTCATACCACATTCATGGTAAAAACATGCATTCACTCATCCATAAACATTATTTCCCCATAAACATTATTAGATCCATCGGCATGACGACAAGTTCCATGATCCCATATTCCATATCACTGCGTCATCAATCTATGCCAGCGCTTCCCAAACTGTGGGCCGTAGCAGTATTGCAGGGGGCCGTAGCTAGTCCAAATCAATATATTAAAATAATTTAAATATTCTTTTTTTTTTTTATTCTTTAGTTTTTTTGAAAGTATGTAAGGTTAGTGTTATGGATTTAAATATATTTGTAAAGAATGTTTACGTCATAGTTCTCATAATTCACATGAAATTCTTACAAACTTGTTAATAAATGTATTTGTAGGTAAATGTCGGTACATATTTTTTAACGGCAGGGTCGTGGAGCTTTTGCAATGTTTTTGGGGGACCTTACCCCTCTTAAGTTTGGGAAGCTCTGATCTACGCCTTTGTTATCGTTTTGAATTGTTTAGCGACCCCTAGCGGACAAAGAAAAACTACATAGTGCACCTTTAAGGACATAAATATATGTTATTGCCATAAGTTACATTTTGAAATGTTTAAGAGCAATTGACAGTTCTGAATACATGTTACGGGACAGAAACAAGTTTAAACGGCCATTCACATGCACCAAGGACGATGACTATAGCGCTAAAGATACGGTTCTAAAACTCATTCTAATTATAAAAGAATAATCATGTTTAATCGCCTCCATGTTTAAACATGTAATAACTCTTTTATAATTATATCTACTATTCGCCATTCAATGTTGATCTGCTGAAGCTCCCTTGGCTCCTGTGCGTTTTCCACGCTCGTTTGACTTGCGTCTGCGGCTGAGGCGAAGTTGGCATGCACGCTTGAAGTGTCACATTTATTGTAGTCATAAATAGACGGTTCTATGTCTCAATAAACGCAATTCTTGTTAAAAAAAAAAAAAGAAACGGCAATTGTGAGCCAGGTGGCCAAGCTTTGGTCAATGGTGGCCACAAGCTTCACCCCTGCAACTATAACGATGATAACACAGAGAAACAGAATGATTTTTTTCCAGCTAATGAGGGATAAAAACAGCCAATCAGAATCCATCCTGCTTTAAAGGGCTAGAGCATGTGAAGCTCAAGACAACATAACTGCAGCGCGCACTTATTATAAACAGAACAATATCGTCTGCTGGCGTGGACAATAATATAGTTATCCTTATAGTTATCATTCTTGGTGTGAACGGGCCTTTAGTGGTGCTTTGGAACTTTTGGCTAAAGTAGACCATAGAGGTAAGAATAGATTATAGGTAATTGATGTATTGAATGATTATAGCAGCAGCTGTGATTGATGTTGTCAGTGTCTTTATTTTCCCTAAGCAATAGAGCAGTTATCTTTCCTGGAAACAGCAGATTGGGGCAGTGAGGTGTTGAAGTTGTCAGTGACAACAGCAGCCAGTTCCTCAGCAGCACACATTGTAATGACATATGATGACAGACTGTTTGTGATGAGTGGGTTGTGTTGCTTTCACTGTTCTACAGGTTTTACAGATGCTCTGATTCTATGAATAAAGCTCAGTTTTTCTCCGCCCAACTCGGCTCATGATGTAGAAGTTTGAAATGGTAGCAAAGAGCAATAGTTTTGGTGATTTATTATTGTATTGTTTTGGAAATTTGTCTCCCGAAAGTACTTAAAGCTGATATATTGCAAGGCTCTCTGGAATGCTTCATTCTGATTGGTCGATCATGGCATTCTGTGTTCTAATATTTTTGAGTAATGACTTCTACACTATAAAATCGACATTTGTTGTCGCAGGGGTGTGCTTTCTTAAATAGATGTGCTAGTTTCATGTTTCTCATATCACTCCAAGGTCTTTTTCTGCTCGCATAATAAAATAAAGTCAGCAGTCATCATGAATGTAGATCATTCCTTACATGTAGAAAGTAGTCTCTTATGCTCACCAAGGCTGCTATTGTTTGATCAAAAATACATATATATATATATATATATATATATATATATATATTACATGTGTATTTCAAAATGTAATTTATTGCTGTGATGGCAAAGCTGATTTTTCAGCATCAGTGTCACATGATCCTTCGGAAATCATTCTAAGATGCTGATTTGTGGCTCGAAACAATAACTCCTATTGTCGATGTTAAAAACGGTTGTGCTGCTTAATAATTTTGTGGAAAATGTGATACTTTTTTCAGAATTCTTTGATGAACCGAAAGTACAAAAGAACAGATTTGAAATAGAAATCTTTGCTGCATTATAAATGTCTTTACTGTCATTTTTGATCAGTTTAATGCATCCTTTCTTTTGTCAAAGAGACATACATAAAGCAAATTGTCAAAAGAGACATACATAAAACTGCAATTAATTGAACAATTATGTTTGCTTAAGATCCACTATTTGACTATTATCCACTATGACATAACAAACACTTAAGTTAATCAGAAAACCATGCAAATTATGAATTTACAGTTGACATACACTCACACGTTACTCTCACCTGCAGCTTCGGGGATCATTATGAATGGAATAAGGTGACATCATGTATCCACAACATTCTGAGTGGGCAGCGCTGGATTGAGCACTACGGCGAAATCTCCATCAAAAACTCCAACAGTGAGAAATGCCAGTGTAAAGTCACCTTCATCAAGGTCAGCTGCCTCTCCATCCCATCCATTCTGAAGAGTTTAAGTTTCTGATATTGTAAGATCTCTTCACACTGTATTGCATGGAATCCTGTTTCCGTCACTGAATAAAAAATAAAAAAGATAACTGACCCTTTGTCGGAAGTTTGTCTGACTAAATGGCGGATTCTGAGTTATGATTGGTCAAATCGCCTGTCAATCAAAGCAGTCAGGGGAGTTAGTAGATTAAAGTTGGTGAACTTGAACTTGAAAAATTGTGTGTACTAGCATCTTTCCGCACTTGAAACAACATTCCTTCTGTTGTCCATTCATGTTTATTTGATGCTAGAAATGAATGTTTAAACTTCTTTAAAATATTACAATGTTTCGTATCAAAAGTAACCTGCTCTGTCTTGTCTGTCCAAGCGTTGTCAGTGTCCTCTTTGCTCCATCATGTATTTTTCACTCCGTGAGAACATGATGTGTGGCGTGAGAGCGCATGGCTTGTCGGACATAGCAACAGTAACTAAAGGGGGCGGGTCTTTACGAAGAGTCAATTGCGACTTTTTAATCTTGCAATTCTGACTATATTTCTCATAATTCTCAGTTTAAATCTAACTTGGAATATATAGAAATATATGATATATAATATCAAAACTCAAGTTTTGATATGATAAAAGTCATAATTGTGAGATTTAAACTTGCAGTTGCAAGAAAAAGGTCAGAATTGCTTTATAACTCGCAATTGCAAGTTTATATCTCCCAATTGTGAGAAAATTGCGATATAAATTGCGATATAAATGCGGAATACTGACTTTTTTTCACTGAAATGTGAGTGTATATATGCCAATTCTGACTTTATTTCTCCCAATTCCATGTTTATAACAAACAATTCTGAGTTTAAATAATCTCACAATTGGAGGTATATATTCAGAACTGCGATTAAAAAAAAAAGATATAAACTTTTATATATAAACTTGCAATTGCAAGAAATATTGCAAGAATTTGTCTCTCACAATTCGGAATTTTTTTCCCTCACAAATTAGATTTATTTAGATATAAACTCGGAATTGCGAGAAATGAAATCCTAATTGTGTGTTTATATTTTGTTTATATCTATATCTCTTTTTGGTAACACTTTATTTTACAGTGTCATTGTTACATACGTTTCATGTATTTACTAGAGTAATAACTAGAAATTATGCATAATTAGATGTAATTAATCCTAAACCAAACCCTCATCCTAACCCTATAGTAAGTACATGCAGTTAATTGTTATTACTCAGTACTTAAATGTGTAATTACACAGTAATACTGACACCTTAAAATAAAGTGTAACCCTCTTTTTTTCTCAGAATTGTGAGATATAAAGTCACAATTACCTTTTTCAATCAAGCTTCCATAGCATTGGGCCAGTTGTTACTCTAATTCAACCCTGCCTTGTTTGCCACACTTGTAGGACTTAAAAAATGTCGGTCATCTCTTCCTGGCTTTTTAGAGAGCGTCACATTCTTTAGCATGTAACGAGGGATCTGTGTGCCACAGATGAGATAACTGAACTCAGTCACTGCAGTCTTCAAAGACTTCCAGCAGACTTCAAGGACAACGGGTCAGGCTTTGCTGAGGGGTGCAGTAAAGACAGAAAAGATCAATTAGGGCAAGATCAAACAAGAAATGGGACAGAATGAGATTCTACCAAAGTCAGATAATTATTCATGGTTCATCCCCCATGAGATTAGTTAGGTTCACTGTCTGACTCGAATATGACATCTGCTGGAGATCTGCTCTATCTGATCTAATTGCTGCAGTTATTGTTAAATGTCACCGTTCTTTATAAGGCCACATTAGTGATACCTTAATGGTGAATTGACTCAGTGTTTACACTCATTTGTTCAGTATCAGTATACATAACCCAGGTGGTCTCATTTAAATATGTATACACTGCTTTGTTCAGAGGTGATCTGATCAAACATGTCTATGTCCCAGGCAAAGTACTGGAACTCCAGCATGAATGAGGTGGAGGGAGCTATCACAGACCATAAAGGAAAAGTCGTCCATAAGCTGTTTGGGAAATGGCACGAGGGAATGTACTGCGGCAGCCCACCCTCTGCTACCTGCATCTGGAGGACGAGTAGGAAACCGCACACACACACACACATATGCACACACTCTGACCTCTTTTTTAGAAGTGCCACAGTTTTCTGGTGTCTACTGGCTAATGTATTTCACAGAAGATACCATTACTAGTGTTTTTTTATTTATTTGCTTAAAATTTCAGAATGCATTTAATTGAAAACTATTTTTCATCAGATTTTATCTATGTATGTTTGTGTACAGATCCCATGCCTCATGATTATGAGCAGTACTATGGTTTCACCAAGTTTGCTATGGAGCTCAATGAGCTCGACCCTTTTACCAAACCACATCTTCCACCCACGGACACCAGACTGCGACTCGACCAGAGGTAAAAACCTGTATACATATTGTTTATGTTCCAATGACTTTCGTTAATTCAAGTTAAAACTAACATAACTGTAACTAAACTAAAATACTATTTAATGATTGGACATGATTAGAAATTAGATTCCTAACTAATTTGAGCTTTTTATACATAATATATTACAAAACTTTAACTTGAAAATGCTGCTATAGCAATAACACAGAGAAATGTAATGCTATTATTTTTTATACATTAACATTGGCAGTCCTAAAATTTTAAGATTAAAAATAGAACCTAAATAAACTGAAAGTAAAATTAACAACAATAAAGTGAATGAAACCTTTAAAAACAAAAAACAAAAAAAACAGTTAATTGAAAATAAAATAGAAATAAAACTATATTAAATAATTAAAACTATTATCACCATGGTTTATTATTACATGAAAATAAAAAACGCAAAAGCGCAGGAGATAAGTGTTATTTTAGTATTTATATGCTATTATATGATTGATTAATGTTTTGAATTATCTTTTGTATATTTTGCATTACTAGTATTTATTTTGCTTTGTGCTTTTGAGTCTTTTTTCAGTTTTTATTTTAATAAATAGCACTTTATAATCGATACTAATTTCAATGTCTCAGGATATTCTACCCATATTATAGAAAACGTTTCACAAAACTACCAGTAATGCTCAGACATAAATGTGTCACATCCAGGACCAGACAGAACCTTTAGGCCCACCAGACGCTGACACGACTGCATCTGTCGGGTTATGCGGGGACAAATGAATTTCACGTGAGACTGTTTGTGTGTGCATGCAGGTTATTGGAGGAAGGGAATGTTGAATCTGCAGAGGTGCAGAAGCAGAGGATCGAACAGCTGCAGCGAGAGAGACGCCGAGTCCTGGAGGAGAACCACATGACACACCAACCTCGATTCTTCGAGTATGAACTTTTAAAAAAATCTTTTTTTTTACATTATTAGCTATCAGTAATGTTGATGTTTGAACATAAAAAAGGGAAATCCAAATCCAAGTTGTTTACTATTTTCTGCTTTTTCACCAACAGGAAGTCCAAAGATGACACCTGGGTGAGCAACAACACATACTGGGACTTAAGGAAAGATCCTGGATTCACTAACCTTGACTGTCCAGTCCTCTGGTAACTTAGAGGAAGCCAACATACATCTGTGCTCACCGTTGCCTGCTCTTATCTGTTCTGGCCAACATTACAGCTTCAAAAGACAACAAACACCGTTTAAAGTGAGGTAGTGACTGAAAAAGCTGTGAGAGACTGATGGCCGCAGAATTACAATCTGATCGTTTCAAATCATTCCTTAATATTCATTATTTAATGTCCCAGCAGTTCAGTTGCCTTAATATGCTTACATTATGTATGGTTTCATTTATGCAAATGAATCCGTTGGAAGTATGTGAAATATGCAATCCTGGCCCAGTTCATATTTTTGTTTCGTTGATGTGCACAATACGTAGCACAAGAAACCCAAGAGAAAAACTGTTGGATTGTGGTCTCTTGTGGCTAAATGTAGTACTGCAGATGACCGCAGTCCAAAACATTTTTTTTTTTTTTTTTTTAAGCTGTGTAGTATATTGTCAGAACAAAACTGTGTCGTCTACCTCTTAAAATGAAATTGTCGAGGAACTTATGATGTTTATTAGACTATGAGAATATATGATACATATAATGCCTTATATAACGTTATATACATATACTTTGCTAGAACTTTTAATCAAAACCAATGTATCGTTACAAAGTATTGTAATTTTTCCACCGCCTTTTATTCTGAGACTCTTGAATGAACTGTTTGAGGTTCTCAGAAGTATTTATATTCATCTTAACTTATTCACAAGACTGACAGGTGGCTCAACAGTACCATCACAAAGTGAGCCTGGCAGTGTTTTAAAGCTTCCTCCACACAGTTTGACCTGTAACCTGTGTTCATTTCACTACGCACTACGATGAAAAATGTTGGGGGACTGGGTTACTTGCGTGTTGATCGCTGCAGTGTTTCCTCTGTCCTTCAATAAAGTCTCATTTAAAAGATTGTTCTTTGTTGCTTTTATTTCAGACTGAGACAATGCAGGCATTTGCTATGGAGGACCAGGAGTGCCACATTAAAATAAAACGATGAATCAATGAATTCATTTAATAATTCACACATAAAAATGTAAATAAATAAATCACTTTTAAATAGGCAAATAAATAGACGTATTTAAAGTTGTTTATTTAATTCCTGTTTTTAAACGTAGATTAATAGAACAATAAAAAAATATATTTGTAAATCATTTTAAATCGCTTTTTAAATCGCTTTTTAAATCACTTTTTAAAAAAAGGATTTGCCAGTTGCTTTTCTCTCTCGGATTGCCAAACGCTTTTCTTTATCCATTTGTCAATCGAGTGCTAAAATGCCATTGGACAGTTCACACGTGGGAGCAACCAATCAGTTTTCGCCTCCATTTGAAGAGATTTAAAATGATTTACAAATGTATTTTTTTATTGTTCTATTAATCTACGTTTAAAAACGGGAATTAAATAAAGAACTTTAAATACGTCTATTTATTTGCCTATTTAAAAGTGATTTATTTATTTACATTTTTATGTGTGAATTATTAAATGAATTCATTGATTCATCGTTTTATTTTTATGTGTCACTCTTGGTCCTCCATAATTTGCAGGACATTATTTGGCTGAGACAATGAATCTGGGTAACGTAAGTTTCAGATTGTGTGATCTGGGGGTTTTTTCCTGTCATTGCTCAAGTATAAATGTACTGCTATGAATCAGTTTCCATGCAAACATCCTCCCTGAGCTGTTGAGTTTGTAGACCATTTTTTAAAAAAAAATGTTTTTTATAGTTGTTGAGGGAAATCCTAGACAACCCGCAAAGTATTTCCTGTCATATGCGACACCGGATATAATGAGTCATTGAGTTAAAGGGGAAATCACATCGCAATCTTGTGGAGTTTTTGAAAAAAAATAGTGGTGCCGATCCTATAACTAGATTAAAGGATTAGTTCACTTCAGTGTTATTCCCTGATAATTTACTCTTTCCCATGTCATCCAAAATGTTGATGTCTTTCTTTCTTCAGGTGAAAAAACATTATGGTTTTGAGGAAAAAATTCAGTTTTTTTCCCATATAGTGGACTTCAACGGCTACCAACAGCTTGAAGGTACAATTTACAGTTTCAAAGCGCTCTACACGATCCCAGGAATAAGGGTCTTAATGGGGTCTCTAAATAAAAGCGCATAATTGAGCTAATTCTCTTAAAATAAATAGGTTAATAAAATTATTA
This sequence comes from Opsariichthys bidens, assembly GCA_037194245.1. NCBI lineage: Eukaryota > Metazoa > Chordata > Actinopteri > Cypriniformes > Xenocyprididae > Opsariichthys > Opsariichthys bidens. The sequence goes on along the minus strand of CM074304.1, from coordinate 6,167,018 downwards.
GCTTAATCGGTTCCTCGATTCAAGCCTCAAAATTGCGCAAATTTCCCTAAAATGAAAATAGAAAAATGTATCTCTTGGTTTTAGTAGTGAAATGTTCTCAATATTTTCAACACAACGCTGAACCACAATTTAATAATATGCACACTATTTTTAATTATCAACTTAATTTTTTTAATGAAAATTACAAGACCAATGATTCATTTTTTACAGCCATAGAACTTCTGGAAGATTGTTTTGTGGGTAAATTGTGTCAAAATATTACTTTCTGGTTTAAATGAGAAGCGTCACGTTTGGAAAAACACTGAATTCAATAATGAGAACTTCACTCAACTGATAAAAAAAAGAACTGCTTTCAAAATTAGGAACCTCACTCAACTGTAATGAATTGTGGTGACGGTATGTTTGAAGCCACTTTACTACTTCTGGACCCGGGCTGAAATTCTCAAATGCATCATAAGTCTGAGTGTATAAACCACTGGCTCCATTGGTCTCTGTATCTGCTTATGTTAACAATGCTTTTGACACAGATGTCTGAAATCTGTTATGCCACAGAATTCTATAAGAAAATGTCATGGTGTCAGAAACTCCACAGAAAGAGAGTCCTGAAGCAAGACAGTCAGTCGAAACACACAAGTAGATTTGACCATAGATTTAATGTTTAAAACAGAAGAAATATAATGTTTTGGAATGGTCATATCAAAGTCAAAGAAAAGTGCGAAGAAAGCAGTTTATGAGGCCAACAAGCAAACATTCCTCCAAGCTGTTGTGCAGTACTGATCCACAGCTGATAGCGATGTTTTGACGGAAAGGGATGGTTCACCCAGAAAAGGAAAATTCTGTTATCATTTGCTCACCCTCAGGTTGTTCTAAACCTGTATGAATTTCGTTCTTCTGCAGAACACAAAAGAAAATATTTTGTGTGATTGTTCTTCCGTGACTCTTACATAACCACTATAATGTGAAATTGACTCTCACTATCTCATCCCTCCAGGCTGTCCCTCCCTCCTGTGAGCCACACCAGATACTTAAAGCTCTCCTCATTGCTTTTGCATAGTAATAGATATTTAGATATCTGACACCGTCATATATAATTAATAATGGATTAACGTTTACTGGTTTTTGATTGGTTTCAGGATATGAACTTTCACTAGTTAAAATGTTCATTCTTGATATCAGGAATTATATTTCCACTAGTAAAAACTGTAATTCTTGATATCAAGAATTGTATTTTTACTAGTGAAATCTCGCCATAGGCTGCCATTCAAATTCAATTGTTGATATCAAGAATTCATTTCTTACTAGTTGAAATTCCAGTTTCACAAATCATATCATATACAATTCTTACTAGTAAAAATGCTAATTTCTGATATCAACAATTGAATTGCTACTAGTAAAAATGTTCATTTCTGATATCATGAATGTGGTTGTTACTAGTAAGAAAGCCGTTTTAGATATCAGAAATTATATTGATATCAGGAATTCATTTTCAGATATCAGAAATGAACATTTTTACTAGTAGCAATTCAATTGTTGATATCAAGAGTAGACATTTGGAATAGTAACAATATAATTGTTGATATCAGAAATTTGCATTGTTACTAGTAAGAATTGTTTTCCTGACATGTGAAACTGGAACTTCAACTAGTAAGAAATTAATACTAGTAATATCAACAATTAAATGTGAATGGCCGCCTATGGTGAGATTTCACTAGTAAAAATACTATTATTGATATCAATAGTTTTTACTAGTGGAAATTGAATTGTTGATATCAAGAATGAACTTTGTTCCTAGCGGAAATCTAATTCCCGATATCAAGAATTAACATTTTAACTAGTGAAAATGTAATTGTTGATATCACAAGTTCATATCCTGAGAATGAATAAAAGTCAAAACGGCTTGCCATACTATGATAAGGATCTGTAGATTAAATTACATACAATTATTATTACTTGAAATCCACTCCAAATTAATTGAAGTATAAAATTTAATTCTCTCGATGGCAAAGATCTTACAGGTTGTTTACAAGATAGACGTCTATGGTTTACAAGAACACACTCATTCAAGAGATAAAAAGCTCGCTCTTTGATTGACAATCTGTGCAGCGAATGAAAAAAAATCTTTGTTTGGGCTGAGCCAATGAAAAACGTGTAGGCGGGGCTAAGCGAACCCATCTCACGAGTAGGCGTGTGTGTATCGGACTCGCCAGGCTTTTGTTTTCTTCAGAGCAGACGACGGTAAGCGGGAGGTCAATATTTACAAGTTTTCTGTTGTCTGCAAAGTTGTTTTGGTAACTTTAAAATTAATTTAGTGCGCTTTTGTCAAAACTGTTATGCTATGAAGAGACGGTAGGATTACAATGATTCTATCGCTACTCTGTTCGTTCTTTAGTGTCAGAGTTTCAATGCAAGATTGAATTATGTAACGCTATGGGTATGAATTAGCTGTTGGTAACTACGGAACTAGACATCATAATTGTTGTCACTATGTAAATACAGTGAGTAACTCAAGTCATAGTCATAGTCAACATGCCTGTTATATTGACTGTTTATTACAACGTCAGCTATATTGTTACAGATGGCATACCATGGTACTGAATGATTTATTATGAATATTCCTTTACACTGTATTTTAAGGTGTCCTTGTTATTGTGTAATTACACAATTAAAAGATTAGTTCACTTTCAAACGAAGCTGTACTCACCCTTAAGCCATATAGGTGTATATGACTTTCTGATGAACACAATCAGAGAAATATTAATAAATATCCTGACGCATCCGAGCTTTATAATGGCAGTGAACAGGCGTCACGAGTAATGAGCTGAAGAAAGTGCTTCCATCCATCATAAACGTACTCCACACGGCTCCGGGGGTTAATAAATATGGAGGACCAGGAGTGCCACATTAAAATAAAACGATGAATCAATGAATTCATTTAATAATTCACACATGAAAATGTAAATAAATAAATCACTTTTAAATAGGCAAATAAATAGACGTATTTAAAGTTGTTTATTTAATTCCCGTTTTTAAACGTAGATTAATAGAACGAAAAAAAAATACATTTGTAGGCTAAATCATTTTAAATCTCATTTTAAATCGCCTTTTAAATGGCTTTTTAAATCGCTTTTTAAAAAAAGGATTTGCCAATTGCTTTTCTCTCTCTGTTTGCCAAACGCTTTTCTTTATCCATTTGTCAATCGAGTGCTAAAATGCCATTGGACAGTACACACGTGGGAGCAACCAATCAGCTTTCGCCTCAATTTGAAGAGTCGACCCTCTCTAGAAGAGTTCGAGCGACGCGATCACGCAAAGTGTCAGGCGAATCTGATCGTGTTTGGAGAGGTTATAATGGTTTTCGTCGGACTGTCCTCAGCGACACAACAATACATCCTGCCGTCTCTTCTGCCTGTACATCAACGACTGGTGTTGTTCGAGAACGCTTGGCAGTTCAACAGTAGCGTGAGGACCGCGGAGTCGCTGAATGACCTCAAACTCAACCCAAATCCTTCCATTTATTATACAACCACAATATATTATTGTCTTCCCTCGACTGAAAAACTCTTTTACATATAAAGTGAAAATCGAGAGGAGAATTTCTTTCGCAAAAATCAGCTAAAGCTAACAAATCCTCTACAATACTTTTAAAAACACATTTAGCATCGCGTCGCTCGAACTCTTCTAGAGAGGGTGGGCTCTTCAAATGGAGGCGAAAGCTGATTGGTTGCTCCCACGTGTGTACTGTCCAATGGCATTTTAGCACTCGAAAGCAATTGGCAAATCCTTTTTTTAAAAAGCGTTTTAAAAAGCTATTTAAAAAGCCATTTAAAAGGCGATTTAAAAAGCCATTTAAAAAGAGATCTAAAATGATTTACAAATGTATTTTTTTATCGTTCTATTAATCTACGTTTAAAAACAGGAATTAAATAAACAACTTTAAATACGTCTATTTATTTGCCTATTTAAAAGTGATTTATTTATTTACATTTTTATGTGTGAATTATTAAATGAATTAATTGATTCATCGTTTTATTTTTATGTGTCACTCCTGGTCCTCCATAAATAAAAGCCTTCTGAAGCGAAGCGTTTGTGTAAAAGAAATCCATATTTAATAAACACAGCAATTCCAAGAGGGTCCTCGCACCTTGGAGCTCGGGCCCTAACAAGTTATGAAGTAAAATATCTAGCTTCCGCCAGACCGCCTTCCTTATTCAAGTTACGAAGAAAGTGTAAACTGGTCTTGCATTTCCGTGAGTTGAATAGGACATAGCATAAGCTTTTTGAACTGCAAGAGTTTTACGCTTTCTTTGTACGTCTGACAGAAGCTGGATATTTTACTTCATAACTTGTTTAATATGGATAATTGTTTTATACAAACAAATCACTTTGCTTTAGAAGGCCTTTATTAACCCCCCGGAGCCGTGTGGAGTAAGTTTATGATGGATGGGTGGATGGATGTGAAGTCAAGAGCTCGTACTTGTGACGCCTGTTCACTGCCATTATAAAGCTCGGATGTGTCAGGATATTGTTTAATATTTCTCTGATTGTGTTCATCAGAAAGAAGAAAGTCATATACACCTTGGATGGTAAGAGGCTGTGTAAAGCTTGGGGTAATTTTCATTTGAAAGTCAGCTAATCCTTGTACTATGGGTTATTTGCTACTAATTTACATATTTACTGTTATAGTAAGTACTTGTAATGTGTAACAAGGACAGTGAAAAGTTAACTGTAACTGAATATTCATGTGCCATAATATTTACATTGGATTTTGAAAGGTACTTCAAAGAATCCCTTGGCATTGCCATGGTAGGCTACATTACTAAAGAACCATGATACTTCGTTTTTTTTGTCAGTAATGCAGACTGATAGAAGTAATACTTTGAAATGACATTCACTTATGTGCTTTTTCCAGCTGAGCCTCAACTCTTCTTGTCAGCATTAAAGATGTTTGCAAAAGCCACTAAGAACGTGCTCTCTGAGATCGACACTGAAGGCTCTCTGATCCCAGTGTCCCGTCTGAATGACTCAGACGGTCTGGTTCCTCTCGCTCTGGTCATCAAGCGTAACCGCTACTGGTTTTGGCAGAAACCCAAGTACCTGCCATCAGACTTCAAACTAAACGATGTTCTCGTTGGAGAGCCGATAAATCCAGGTACTGAGCAACTGTCACTCTTTACTGAAAAGTATATGGTCTATGAAAGCTTGAATTTATCATTAATCCATCGCTTTTGAAGGCCCACCACTTGTGAAACACAATGCAATGCATGAAACGCACTTAACTGCATGTTAATTGCAATTAAATGAGAATGTATTCATGTTTAAATTGATATAAAATCCAATTAGCTAAACTTTTTTGACCCACTTCAGTATAACTTTGTAGCATCATAGTGTCGGCCCAGATCTGGCCCACATAATCCACATGTACCAGAGATGGGTTGGATCTGGGACGGCACGATGTTGCTGTCTGGGATGTAAGGTGAATACAAAATGTTATTTTTATTGATACCTGTATGTCAAGTATTCAAATGTACAGTTGTGTTCAAAATTATTCAACCCCCCAATGCTGTAAATGGTTTTAGAGAATTTAGAGTACATTTGTAATTGAATTCAGAATGAAATCCTACAAGGACTTCTTAAAGAAGCATATGCAACTAAAATGACATCAATTGGTTTTGTAATACAGTAGTAAATGTTTCTTTTGTGAATTCTTCATTGACACAATTATTCAACCCCTTAAAGACTACCACTCTGAAGAACAGAGGTCCATTGAAGTGTTTTCAATCAGGTATTGAAAGCACCTGTGGATGTCAGGGAGCAGCAATAAAGCCTAATAAGCACCAATTAGGCAGCTTTAAAATGACTGTGATACTCAGCTCCTTCTAGACATTTACTGGTGTGGTTACAAACATGGTGAAGTCAAGAGAATGGTCCAGGAAGACAAGAGAAGAGGTGATTAATCTTCACAGGAAGGGCAATGGCTATAAGAAGATTGCAAAGATGTTAAACATACCAAGAGACACCATAGGAAGCATCATTCGCAAATTCAAGGCAAAGGGCACTGTTGAAACGCTACCTGGTCGTGGCAGAAAGAAGATGCTGACTTCGACTGCTGTGCGCTACCTGAAGCGTAAAGTGGAGAAAAGTCCCCGTGTGACTGCTGAGGAACTGAGAAAAGATTTGTCAGATGTAGGTACTGAAGTTTCTGCTCAGACAATACGGCGCACCCTGCGTAATGAAGGCCTCCATGCCAGAACTCCCAGGCGCACCCCCTTGCTGTCTCCAAAGAATAAGAAGAGTCGACTGCAGTATGCCAAAAGTCATGTGGACAAACCACAGAAGTTTTGGGATAGTGTTCTGTGGACTGATGAAACAAAATTAGAACTGTTTGGGCCCATGGATCAACGCTATGTTTGGAGGAGGAAGAACAAGGCCTATGAAGAAAAGAACACCTTGCCTACTGTGAAGCATGGCGGGGGGTCAATCATGCTTTGGGGCTGTTTTGCTTCTGCAGGTACTGGGAAGCTTCAGCGTGTGCAAGGTACCATGAATTCTCTTCAGTACCAGGAGATATTGGAGGACAATGTGATGCAGTCCGTCACAAACCTGAGGCTTGGGAGACGTTGGACCTTTCAACAGGACAATGATCCCAAGCATACCTCCAAGTCCACTAGAGCATGGTTGCAGATTAAAGGCTGGAACATTTTGAAATGGCCATCGCAGTCACCAGACTTAAATCCGACTGAGAACCTCTGGTGGGACTTAAAGAAAGCAGTTGCAGTGCGCAAGCCTAAGAATGTGACTGAACTGGAGGCTTTTGCCCATGATGAATGGGCGAAGATACCCGTAGCTCGCTGCAAGACACTTGTGTCAAGCTATGCTTCACGTTTAAAAGCTGTTATAACTGTAAAAGGATGTTGTACTAAGTATTAAGCTTGAATGTCACTTGGGGGTTGAATAAAACTGATAATGATGTGAGCAGAGAAAAGACATTTGTGGTTATTTCATTATAAATGTTATGTTATATTTGTCTGACCTACACGTGCCTCTTTGATTTAATTGTAAGCAGGATGACTGAATGATCAAAATCAATGTCAAACCGGCCAAAACAATCAATTTCAGTGGGGGTTGAATAATTTTGAACACAACTGTACATGAAATGATGAAGTAGTACATTTAAAATCTCTCATAAAATATTTTATAAAAAAATTTGTTAGTCAACACATCAAAGTAAGTGTACTTTTTTAAAGCAAGACAAAAGTTAATTTTGATAATGATTTAAAATGTTCTTAAAAGTAAAACTTTTAATTTGACATTATTACAAAGTGCACTTTTTAAAGTATACCATGTTTCTTAACACACTTAAAAGATTAGTTCATCCAAAAATGAAAATAATGTCTTGAATAAAAGTCTTTTCATCATATAAATTGATCAAGTCTCTTCAGAAAGTTTGGACTAAAGCGCTCAAATCATACGGATTAGTTTTATGATGTAATCAAATAGTAATGAAAGCGTACTCTCTTTAAGTACACTTAAATGGCTTTTTATTTCATTAATATTATATTATGTATTATACACATAGTTTTTAAAATATTCATTTGTAAAATTTAAAAGTAAATTACAAGTGCATGTTTATTATAATTGACCCTTGAGTTTATAATATTTTGGCATGAGTTTTTCAGTGCAACCGTTATTTAGAATGTATCGCTTTCTTTTTTCCATGGTGAAGCGCCAGTGCTTGTTACGTGACACACCGCAGCCTCAATAGCGCTAGACAGCAAATTTCCTTTGGCATAGATGTGGCCCAAATAGCTGAGATGTGGCCCAGATTAGTCTGTGTTTGCCGGCCCACACCTGCCCGATATGTTTTTAGCCAGAACTAAACCAAAAGAGGGCCGTAACTCAACCAGTAGTGAGCCGAATAATAAAAACAGACATGGCCCATATGTGAACCATGTATGTTATTCTTGTATGGCTGAGTTCTGTAAAGACCTGACACACCAAAAGCCATAATTTAATCACATTTATCACACCTCATTTTTACACTTATCAATCAAACAGTAAATCAAATAGTCTTAAACACAAAAAAATATTGAGTCATTTATTATTTTTATTAAATATATGATAAACACAAAAGTATTGGACTGATGTTGATAGTAATGTATCACCAATCTCTCTCAGTCTATAAGAAAAAGTAATATAAAAAAAGAAATAGATTAGTATAACATAGTATCTTACATCAGATATTTACATTTACATTTACATTTACATTTTAGTCATTTAGCAGACGCTTTTATCCAAAGCGACTTACAAGTGAGGAAAACAAACAAGCGATTCTTCATGAATTGGCAAATAACACAGGAAGTGCTCACAATACAAGTTCCATACATTGCTCAGTACCATAAGCTAGAGTAGGAAGGGAAAAGGGAAGGAAAGGTGTTTTTTTTATTTTTTTTTTTTTTTTTATGAGGGGATCAAGTGTTCACGGAAGAGGTGAGTTTTCAGCTGTCTCTTGAATATTGCCAGGGATTCTGCGTTCCTGATGAAAGTAGGGAGATCATTCCACCAGCAGGGAGCAGTGAAGGAGAATGATCTGGAGCTTTTATTTAAATAGCTCCAGATCATTATTTAAAACATGCACAAAGGCCTATTACAAATGATTGTACATTTTCAGCAAAAATTGTCAGCACTTTAGTATGGGACAAGTTGCCTCAAACTGTAGTATTTTAAGTTTAAGTATCCAGTAGGATTAAGGGATGTAGAATATGGTTGTGCTTTATAATTAGGCCGTCTAATAAATAGCCAATATGCAAGTTAGTTAAGCAACTAGTTGAATGTGAGAATTGTTCCCCATACAAGTGCTAGCCAAACATTTGTATCTAACACACAAGACATACAGTAGCATGAAGAAGACATTAACTAAATTGGTTCCTTGTCATTTGAAGTGAAGACAACTCTAGTAAAAGGCTATTGATAGACCTATAATGCTTGATAATACTTAATATTAATAAAAAAAACTTTTAAAACACCTAAACAGCACTTACGTGAAGCTGATTAGAGCTTATTTGGGAAAAGGAGGTTGTTGTAAAATGAGCCAAGAAAGGCCAACTTAACTAAGAAACACTGATTAGGGGAGACCAGGGACAGTTGTAACACTTTTTAGCAATACATCAAAAACCATTTTTATTGGAATAACCAATTTGTTATATTATCAACTTAAATCTGTCAACTGCTGAAACAATGTATTTAAATGGTTTTATGAAATATGAACATGTTACGAAGTCACTGAGACTCAAAGCGTGTGGATCCATCAGCAAAGTCTTTTATTCTCGAACAAAGGCACACACGTATAATATGGACCAGACAAAGAGCATACCAGGAACAGGCAAGGGTCAACAAACAGAGAAAGTAATCCATATCCAGGCTTGAGTCCAGGCGAGGGGCAAACGGTATCCGAGCAGGGCGAGAAGAGGGGTAGTCCGAGGCAAGTAAGAGTCCAGGGCAGGCAGAGAACAGACCGAACATGAGAAACCAGGCAGGGATCAAGACACAGAAAAAAACGAGAGAGACGAAACAAGACTTGGAATACTTGTAAGATAAAGGCTCCGTAAAGTAAGGAGTGATAAAACACAAACAATCCTCTGCAATGAGTAAGTTTGTAAATCAGTGTTTTATAGTCCTTGTGAATTGACTACAGGTGTGGGAGTAATTAGAGCAGTGAGGCCTGGGAAATGTAGTCCGGAGTAATATACAACTTTGTGCCCTGAAATGGTGAATGGCTGACCTCTGGTGGTGAGTGAATGGAAACAGCAGGCACAGGATACGTAACAGTACAGGTTGCAAAATTCATTTTAATACAGTCCCTCAACTGTTACAACCGTCCCAGTGTACAGGGATGGTTGTAACATGTCTAAAATATAGGCTACTGATTTGTGGATGAGCAAGAGCAAAATGCGGGTGTGTGAATGCGTTTTGCACCATATTCACTGCGTCAACTAAAGCAAAAATGTGAGCATACGAGTTTCTTAATTTGTGTTTTGTAGAATAGGATTTGTGCACCTGCAATGAAGAATTTAAGAAGATGTAACTGTTGTGTTTGTGGGAGAGAAAAAAAATATACAAGTTTGCTGCGCTTAAAACATTTTTCTCTGTGACTTCAAATTTACTGATACACATGTGTGGCTATTCTCTACAGGTGCTCAGTTGTTTTGCACCAAATATAACTTCATACAAGCAATGCGCGCAAGCACGTTTGAATTTGGCAGTTGATCATGTGATGCACTTAACCCTTGTGCATTGTTCAAATTCATGACCCATTCGTTTTCAACCACGATTTTAACTGCTTTAAAAATGTATCAGATAAATATTTTTTTATCAATTTGTTTTTGCTTAAATCTATTAATCAGCCTCAGTCCTGATCAAAACTACTAAAATTAAAACAAAAAATTCAGGATTTTAACTCTTTAAAATGCTGATGCTGCACAAAAACTAACAACGCATCAAAGCCAATGTTGTTTCTAATCTTTGACACGTTTTTTTTTCCCAAATCAGTGACATCATTTATGAATTTGGCGATTAAAGAGTTAAAATCCTGATTTTTTTTTTTTTTTAATTTAGTAGTTTTGATCGGGACTGAGGTTGATTAATAGATTTAAGCAAAAAAATATTTACGAACATAACGAAAGGTTCGTGAATTTGCCCACAGAGTACTGTTGAGTTTTTGAACATTTTCAAAGCATTTTCCCAAAATATGTGTCAAAATAACATTTGTCACCAAAAATCATTCCATTTGCTGAAACACGGAGAAAGTTACGGCCAAATTAAGACTCAAAAATTCCCCATAGTGGATGAAAACATCCCGAACAGCACATAAGGGTTAACATTCTAATCACAGCGGTGTGATCGTGCGCTTCAAAGGGTTAAGAGCGTTTAGTTTTCTCAAGGGACTGGAGTATCACAAACACATCCAGCTTTATGTTCTCTTTGAAAATGGTTCACAAAAATTGTTTGTGTAACTATTTATAAACTAACAATGACAGTTGATGGTGATTTTGTGTTTAACGAAGTATTATGTGTGAAAGGAGAACTGATGGAACATTGATATTTTTGTCCACAGTTGTGGTTGAAACAGACTTTTTGACATATAATGGTAAAGTTGTGGATAACAAAAGTGGAAGTGCTGCAGCGGAAATTGGGCCAGGGACTATTAATGTAGGGGGAACTGGCTTCAGCAAACTTCAGTCATCATTTGGAAATCTAAAGAAACAGGAGATGGATGTCCAGAAGCTCTTACAGGATTCCAAATCTAGGTGAGCGAGTTGTCTTTTCTCAAGCTTTGTGAGATAAGAGAGTGTTGTGATGTGGAATGTGATTTAAACCCAAGTGAATCTCACCCATAGTAATACAGAGAAATGAAATGGTGTGGTGCTCGTGTTTAAAACACACAATTAATATCTTGTCTCATATTCACATACGTTGGACAGTCACAGAAATGCTGTGCATTACATAAACAGTCGTTTCAGCATTTGAGGGAAAAAATATCATTTGCTTTCTTTTTTTCATAAAGCTGTTCTTGTATTACACTTCATGGTTATAGTTTTCCCCCTCTGGCCCTCAACCTAAAATGAGTTTGACACCCCTGGTCTAAACTGTCTCTTAGGTTTTTTTTCATTGTCTTCAAAGTGTTATTCGTCAATGATCATATATCTAAAACTTCAGTAAAATTAGCGTTACCCTTCCATTTAAATGACGCTGTTCCATATGACCTAAAAATATGATTCATGCTGATTACTAAATCACCAACAGGGAAAAAGTCAAATATAGCTATAACTACTATTGATAGATATAATAATATTGATCATGCTGTCTGCATTGCTCAGTTGGAACATCATGCAGGTATTACGTTTAAATCTTATCTTACCAATAGAACCTTTTCAGTTAAGATAGGAGAGCATACTTATAGTAAAGCTGTGTTAACTTGTGGGGTTCCCCAAGGATCTATTTTGCCTCCCATTCTTTTTTCTTTATACATTCTTCCGATCGGTTCCATCTGAAAATATGGGCTGTCATTCCACTGTTATGCTGATGATACACAAGTTTACCTGCCTATAAAGTGGAATTCAGAGGGACTGGATGCTCTCCTTGCCTGTTTTAACAGATGTAAATGTAGGGCAAACTTCCTGAATTTCAATGAGAAAAGTTTTTGGACCCTGATTCTTTGACTTCTCCCAATCCAAACCTTGGCAGGTTGTCCTCATGTGTTGAACAATGTGTGAAAAATTAGGGTGTTGTGTTTGATGAACATCTGAAGTTTGTTAGGTAGATAAATTCTGTGGTCATATCATCCATTTTCAGTTGCAGCTCCTGTCTAAAGTTAAGTCATTTCTTTCTTTTATAAACTTAGAGAAAGTGATTCATGCTTTTAGTACTTCTGAACTTGACTACTGTAACTCACTTAATGCTGGTGTTAGTCAAACAGCTTTGTCCCCGATTACATTTGGTTCAAAATGCGGCAGCTAGACTCCTGACGGGGCTGGTTGTAGTGAATAGTGGTATATAAATAAAATTGCCATTGCCAACAATTAAATTGATGCAGGTGAAAAGTTTGAGGGCCTCATTTATAAAGCGTGCGAACACACAGACTTGACACACAGACACTCCAAACCCTTGGACGAAGACTGCTGATCTTTTATCTTTATTTAATGATCTATTATATGTAAATGGAATTTATTAGGCATCATTTACAAGGCGGAGAACTGAAACCATTCTGCCGCACGCATTGTGATTTATAGATTTCCCATCTGAAAGACACGTATGTTCGTCCTATGAACCACACCTAAGGAACGATCGTAAGATCAAATTTAGAACGGATTCTGCACAACATTTTATAAATAAGGCCCCTAGACTCTTGCCACATGTAGATGAAAACATTTCGGACAATAAAGACACGTGACGGACTTGAATCTGTGTTGTGGTTGTAGAATTCTGGACCTGCAGCACCCTCTGATCCAGCAGATATGGGAGACGCGGAGGGAGTTGCTGGCGGTAGTGAAGGAACGAATCTTCACCACTCAGCCCTGCACAGTCACTGAGGAGGTTCAGGAAGGTGGTACTTGTTCTGGAATGTTGGGCTTCAATAAGACAATAAAGGTTGGGCTTTCTTCTTTGGTGAAAAAAAATCGCATACCCTCTTTTCAATTGACTCTTGCTCATCATCAAGTAACTACATTCCAGTGTGGGCCTGTCCAGTCCCGCATGACGTCTCCTCTCCTCCTTAAACAAAGCATCCTGTCTTGTTCTCTTGTTTCTCCACAGGTGTCAGTCAATGATAAAGGGAGGTCTTTTCTTGAGTATGACACTAATGTGTCTATCAACATCCCCCCAAAACCACTATTGCCTACAGCGTGATTGAACTAGATGTTGCTCACACTGGACAATATGGTACTGAACTAAAACTAAAAGTTTTACATTCTGGAGTAGCTCATTGGACGTTTTATACCAATTATATTCTAGATCAGAGGTTTCCAACTACTTTTGCTTGAGAACCCAACACAGTACCCAAATGGTTAATTGTACAAAAGTAAAAACATTATGGAGAGTCAAAGAGGCTGTAATATGATTGTACCATTATCCATTTTTCCAGGACTGTGTCTGCTGCCAAATATAAAAGGTGGTTTTGAAGTTGACGGTCCAGTGAAGGTGAAGCAAGCTAATTCACTTAGTGCTGCACCAGGAAAAACAACCAGCAAACTGCAGAAAGGTAACGTTTTAATAAGTAATCTTTTTTTTTAATATATATAAATATACCTTTTCTAAGCATAATGATTCAGAGACAACTATTATTAAGCCTTTAAAAAAAGATAAAAAAAGCTGTTATCCCTGATATGTGTGAACATTATGGCTCTGGGGCACAACCACATGACCAGCAACATTACATTTACATTTAGTCATTTAGCAGACGCTTTTATCCAAAGCGACTTACAAGTGAGGAAAACAAACAAGCGATTCTTCATGCATTGGCAAATAGCACAGGAAGTGCTCACAATACAAGTTTCATACATTGCTCAGTACCGTAAGCTAGAGTAGGAAGGGAAAAGGGAAGGAAAGGGTTTTTTTTTTTTTTATGAGGGGATCAAGTGTTCACGGAAGAGATGAGTTTTCAGCTGTCTCTTGAATATTGCCAGGGATTCTGCGTTCCTGATGAAAGTAGGGAGATCATTCCACCAGCAGGGAGCAGTGAAGGAGAATGTTCTGGAGAGTGATTTTGTGCCTCTCTGTGACCAAAGGTGCGAGCTTGGGGCGGGACTGTCAGTTTTTGAGGACAATGACACTGATGAGGTGAACAGAAGTGTATGCAGGGGTGCTGCAGGGATGACTTTTTTTTTTTTTTGTTTGTAGTTTTTGCACTTCTGGCTCCATCGTCCAAAAGTCAATGGGTTTTTTTTTTTTTTATGGGATTTTGGTAAAAAGCCTGAAATAAGGTCTGTGGTGAACACAAGCTGAACAAGTTTTATTCTATGACAAAAAAGACATAGACATTTTTTTAAAGCTTTTAAGAAAAGGCGGTTGCTAACAAGTTGTTAAATGGGCTGCAGAGGTACAGGCAAACTCATCAATGCACTAAAACGTGTAGCTAAGTATCATAAACTGTTGATGATCACAGAGCATATTTTTTTCATCCTATGGAAAACTTCCGTGTTGGCCTACAAAAATACATCATCCATACAGCACTCTATTCAGGCACATCACCTTTTTATTACAAATTAGCTCTATGTTGACCTAATGGAGTTTGAGCAGGGAGAGTTGGTGAAAACTAGAATATACTTCATTTCTGTTTACACAGCCTCCTCTTTCTCTCTCTTTAGATCTTGAAGGACTCCAAGGGCAGTTTACGGTTCTCTCTAAACTCCCATCCAACATACGCTGCTCATTATTCCAGCAGATTTCTCTGCTCCTGCAGGACAGTGTAGCCATCAGCTTGCTGGAGGATGCAGTGAGTGAGGCAGGGGAATCTAGCTACATCAGATTTTGTTTGTTTGTTGTTAAGTGAAAGATTATTCCATTTAATATCAAAATGTTTATATATGTGTGTGTAAAATATTTTTACACTCACCAGCCACTTTTTTGGGTACACCTTGCGAGTACCTGCTTGATTTTGCCTTCTGAACTGTCTTAATTCTTAGTGACATTGATTCAGCAAGTTGCTGGAAATTCTTTCTAAAACAAACAAAGATTTGGAATGGGTCTTATTATTACTATACATTATCAATGTTGGACATCTTTGTAATTGTTTGTCCCTCTCTCAGCTAGAGGACCTGTGTAATGGGACGCAGCCTGATCCCAAAGTGTTAGAGGAGGTTCCTGCTCTGAAGGCCACACTGAAGCTTGTACAGAAGGCCGCTGGTTCAAACTCCTCTGGACAGAAGACAAAACCCAGCGCTCTTACTGCCATTCTTCTTCTCTGCTGCTCCTTAGAGGGTGAGATTATGTGACAGAATTTTGACCGACATAATGGAGTCGGGTATTATTTTCTGGTCATTAAGGCAATTAATAGGTTTACTTTATGTATTATTGTCAGCCACACAAGGCCAGAATGATCGACATTCACCTGAGCATTGTTTGTTGTCACCTGCTGTCAAATTGACCTTTGTTCTCAAACTCTCGTGTCCATGTAGAGATGACTGACTCTGCCCTGTTCGAGCTCAAATCCTGCTGCAGTTATGCAACCCTGCAAGTTTTGCTCCATCTTGTAAGTATGCATACTAACAGTACTCAAATAAATCAAAGAAATTTTTTTTTCATAATGTGATTCAAAAACAGGCATTAATATGCCACATGTAATAAATAGGTCATATTCAAGACAGGTATTCAGTCATGATGTCAGTTTATGGAGCAAGGCTAATTAACCATGGGTTCCCTCTGGAATTTCCTGTGGGAAGTTTGGATTTATGAGTGAAAAGGCTTGTGGTGAACATTTGAAGACACTTTCAACATCATTGTTTGCAACAAATTACACAGATCCTTCAAAATTCACATCTGAAGTTTGACTATGTTGTTGACAAATTGCTAAAAGATTACAACCACTTGGATCTGAGTTTACATTCTTGAGTCATACAATTGTAGTTCATTTGTTACTTGTTAGTAATTTACACAGCTGTCCAAATATTTGGGGTTTTTTTAAATTAATATTTTTAATCAAATGAGTTAAATGAAGTGGCAAATCTTTAGTAACATCATACACTGTAACACTGGAGACTGGAGTAATGCTGCTGAAAATTCAGCGTTGCCATCACAGCAATATGTTATACTGAAATAGAAAAGTTATATAATAACTAAAAATGAAATAAAAAAATTTTTAATGGCAAATTTAGTATTTTTACTTTATGTAATCAGCTCAAAGGGGAAATATTAATAATTATTCAATGATTAATTATGAACATTTGAATCAGTTAGTAGCTTCATTAACATTACAATCAACCAATCATTTCATTCTGTGAATACGCGGTATTGATTAATTCTAAGAGAAGGGTAGTTTAAGGCCACAGAAAAATAAATCTTTAGCATCTACAGCACTTAGAGCTTGTAACAAAATCAAGATCATTTAAGGGAGTTTTTCCACAGACAGGGAGTCGGAATCAAACATGTATTGTGCACAAGTTTTATTAAGCAAAACACATAACTAAACTAACACATACATAGACACGAGTCACGTACATTGGTAAAATGAGAACATTAGATAGAGTGAAACCGGAAGTGAGAACAGGAGATAGAGTGAAACGGGAAGTGAGAACAGGAAATGGAGCTAACAGGGAAAGAATCATCAGCTTTTTATTACAAAGCTCCTTTGTTTACAAATTTGCAGCAATTTAGCATATTGTGCAATATTTGCATTCTGCCTCAGCTGATCGAAGAGCGTCTGAATATATGGTTGCAGTAGAAAGTCCTTAGAGTTCGGTCCGATGGTGCTGAAGCTGCAATCGATGTCTTCTGCATTGAATGGAGGAACGATGACAAACTTGCATGGTTAGTTTGACTCTTAGTGGGGAAAAGTCGTTTTCTCTCGTAGGTAAGAACATGGTGGGGGGCTTTTAACCTCTGGTGCTGGCCTCTCCTCCTCAGGGTCAGTGAGCCAATCATACTCAAGTTTTCAAACGGAAAGTTTATGATCCTTTACGCATGATTTAAGCATAAGACATTGGATTGAATGTTTGAGAGAAGAACCTTCTAGATTCTTATTCTAATGTGTCAGAGTTTGCAACATGTAACAAATTACCAAATGGGAAATGAAGTCCATCAATCCCAAACATGCTACCCTTGTGATTTTAATTAACCGTACAGTAGTATGCAACTCTGAAACATTAATACAAAGGAGTTAAAAAGAGAATTAATACACAGGCCAAACCCTATAAAAGGAAAATCATGAGAGGGGAAAATTGGATGCACGTTTATACATTTCTCACGTGGTTATATATAGAATATATATTATTAAAAGGATTTATTTGTCCTTCTCAACAAGCACTAAGTCAGTCACAAGTCTCTGTAAATTCTTTCTGATCGTAAACCTTATCAGTCTTCATGTGTCCTATAACCAGAGTCTCAGTGAAAACTGCATTTGCTGCGGTTTCAGGGGATGGTTCGCAGACCTTTATTTAGAGAGTTGAGTTTCCTGGATTCTTCATTAAATATAATGAATAATTTGTTTGTCTGACTGATAACAAAAGTAGCATCTGGACCGAGTATAACAGAATTCTTTCAAAAACATCTTACCTGACCCCAAACACTCTTGAATGGTAGAGCGCTGAAAGCACACAATGGCTTAAATTCATGAGTGTGAAGTTAAAAAGATAAATGGTCATGCCTTATTAATCTATAGTTTTTGAACACACATTAGCTTTGACAGTAGATGGCGCTTAAGAAACAACAAAAATGTCGCAAACAAAACATCACTGCGCTTATAAAAACACTACTTTTTGGCATTACAAGGAGCTAATATGAAAAGAAAATGCCAAATGCTCTCTAATCCGAAAGGTATGCATTGCACGCATTTAATTGAATAATTTTCTCTTTTGAAGTTAATTATCTTTATTAAGCCATATTGCTATCCTTGTTTTTGCCTTTTAATCCCCAAATTTAAGACCGGTTGAAATGAGAATTAAAACTTTTGTAAAACTAAATCTAAGGACCCGTGGGCACCCAGAAATCTTTCTGGTAACGGTCTATAGTATTCTGATTGAAGTCTATGGTTACATTGTTGTCTTGTCAAAAACTAGATACATATTAAAGTTGCCTGTACCAATGTGAAAAACAAAACAAAAGGGAAAGCCCCTTCTTGGAAAAGTTCATTGTATCCCCGAGTACATGTTTTGTTAATAATCGCAACGCACTCCATGAACTTGTTTCACAAATGCATGTAAAAAAATCTCAGTTATATCAACTAAAGGCCTTAGATTACTCAAATGCTGAATCATTATTGTGAAAATCCCTAATCCCTTAACATTGGTTTAAACATGCCAATTATCTTCTGGCTGGTAGGAGCACAAACGGAGCAGTTCTATACCACATGTAAGAAAAAGAGCTTCCTTTCTCTGCCTGTGTGACGTGCCCATTTTTGTGCAGGTGCAAAATATGGCTTCAAATAAGAAGTCCTCTTCAAAAGATGATGCTCTGGCTGTGTTAGCGGATGAGACTATCTTCAAGAAGATCACAGCACTCTTTGCTTATTGTAACGTGACCTTGCTTAAGGAGAAGGATTCACTCGTTACAAAAATCAGCAACCCACAGGATCACCTCCCCCTCATGCTATGCATTGCAGTCAAAGGTTTGGCATCTCTAGCGCCCCCCATCTGACTGGAGTACAAAGAAACCCAGGAGCAAGCCATTAACTTACGAGGACCAAAGGGCCTGAAAGGCGGCAGGTGGATTATCTGCTCTCTGGGATGAAAAATTAAGTGGCCTTTCAGCCGTTTTGTTGATGACATAGCGAAAAAAGCAATAATTTTGAAATTGCCTTTAAATATTTGTAATTTAATTTGTTGATATTTGTTTTTATCAAATCTTTTAAAGTGTATAGCAAATACTCTGAAATCATGTACAATAAATCCACATATTTGGGTCTGTTTTGTAATTCCCCGTTTTCCTGCCTTTTAATGAAAACAATCTTATGCACACCAGAACATAAAATGATTTAAGTGATCATCAAAATTAAGATTAATTTATTAGACAGCGGTTTAATTTCAGAAAATACAACTCTCTGTATTGCAAAATATAGAATTTTCAAGTGAATACAAGCTGGATAAAAATCTGAGTCATACAGCCTTGAAAAATACACTGGAGCAAGTTGCCAGAGACAGAGATACATCACTACAGACAAAAACGACTTCTGAATCTGTGAGGCCAGGTAGCTTGTGATCATGACACACTTGGTCTATATTCCATCTTAAAAGATGATTGTACCCATGTTAAAGGCATTTAGCTAAATACAGCTCTGATTCTGTACACTATGACACACAAGTAGCACAACGACCGAACACATAATTCTACAACAATATAATTGAAACGTGATATTGGTTGCACTTTATTTTATAGTACATGCACTTACACTAGGAAGTACCAAGTATACTGCGAGTAATAAGCCCAATTCAGAGGCTGCATTCTTTGAAGGCCGAATGAGTCATCGCGGCGCGTCAAAGGCTTTTTCAAATGCGCCCTTGCAATGGAGGATACGACAGATGGATCCTTTGTGGCCTTACCTACCTGAGAATTCATTGCACATCAGTGACAAAGCGATTTTTTTTTTTTTTTTTGAGAAACTACCACTTACTCAAAAATCTACCGATACAAATGTAAAAAATAATTAAAAAAAAGCTGTGATTATATATAGTTTATAACTCTTTATTAAATAAAGAAATGGACCTTGGTGGGTATTCAAGCCCAAAGTATACTTCAGCTGTCTTAATTTCACATGCAGCCCAATTTTTTAGACCGCACTGACGGCCCTCGTACAATAGCACACGTGTGAGTGACTTGAGCACTTGAAAACAAAATGTACAAAAATGTGGCCAAAGGAGCACACTTTGAAGGGCTCACGCGCTCAACTGTGCGAGATGGAGCGGAACGCGGAAAACGCCCAGGCCTTTAGACAGTTTGTGAACGCTTTAGTTGTTAGGCAACAAAATCAATCCCCCATGGGCTAGACCAGGGGTGGCCAACGTCGGTCCTGGAGAGCCACAATCCTGCAAATTTTTGCTCCAACCCTAATCAAACACACCTGAACAAGCTAATCATACTAGAAAGCTACAGGAAGGTGAGTTTTTAATCATGGTTGGAGCTAAACTCTGCAGGATTGTGGCTCTCCAGGACCGACGTTGGCCACCCCTGGGCTAGACCATCCCATTTAACAACACTCGTTCCAAACACACCTGAACCAGCTAATCAGTGTCTTCAGGATTACAAGAATTTGCGAATTCGACCATCTACTTGCATAACATGTTTCCAGAGTGTTCAAGTGGGTGTAAAGACTGCAAGTATTTAAAGACTTTGGTTCACTCAATGGGACACACAATGCAATTGAAGCTCCTTAAAAAGTATCGTCTTTTGCAAACGTTATACAAATTGCATATAATCTTTGCAGTCTTTGTACCAATAAAATGTCCAACACTTTAAATATTGCCTATAATTTGGTTGTAAAACAATTTAACTTGCACTGGAAAGTTTTCCCCAATACAAATCAGGGCACGCAAGTTCCTTAACGCAATGAACACGCATAGCCTCAAAGACCGCTCCGAAATGGATTTGGTGCGTGTTAAGTGGTATTTTTCAGACCTTACATCTTGCCGCATGCACACACTCTCAAGAGGCCAAGTGTGGGTTTTGGGACAGGCCCAGATTTCTCAAAGTGCGCATATTCTGTATACTCATTTAGCACATGAGCCTTGAACTTCTTTACTCGAAGGTGGAAAAACTGGCCCAGCCTGTCGTTTCATAGTCAAACAAGAAACAGATGAGATGAAACAATGACAAACTACTGGAGATGGCAACAACAAGCACCTACATTTTTCATATTCTCCATGCTTATTTTGTGTGCACGCCTTGAATTTTTTCTGCAGTAATTAGTTTCTCCATAAGGTGGCAACACTGTCTTTTGAATGAAACTACAGAGAAACAACTACTGGAGATGGCAGCAACAAGAAAACGCACGCAATACATGAAACTAGTTTAAACGAGTAGGCCTACAACGGTTTTTCAGTCATAATGTTTGAAGAGAAATAGCACAGACTAGACGCATTCGGCTGTACACGGACTATGCTTTCATGTCAAAACGTAAGGTACTTTGCGCTTTAGCAACGGGTTCAGAATTAGTACCTAGTAATTATAGTAAGTACATAGCGCATACATGTAGAACAGGACTGTAAAATAAAGTGCTCCCATGATATTCATAAAAAGTTAAAATTGGCTTCCTCCTAGCGTTCCTTGAATTTAACTAAAATAAAATCAAGCCTAAATGAAGATCTCACCAAGTCTGAAGCTGGATAAACTATATTATTTGACATACTGTAGTGACATCACGTTTCAGAAAGAGATGAAGAGATGCGAGATGAATCCTGCACTGTAAACCAATGTTAGAAACACTAAAATTTCAGCAAGAAAACAGAATCCTGCTTTCAATACTGTAATGTAGCTTATACCAGTCCTTAAATTGGTAATTTAATTTTCCATTAAAAAAAAAAAAAAAAATCCTATTTGTTTCTGTTCCTCCAAATAACATTATTTAAAGTATGTTTAGACAGTAGAACAAAAAAAAAAATGTTAATAAATAAGTACACTTCCCTTATGTCTGTCCTGACTGGATAGCTAGTGTACATTTGCATAGTGACTTGTGGGTCCACTCAATGTGAACTTGTGTTCTGTGCCGCTGACCTATCAGTGGTGCTGCCGCTGATGATGATGATGATGATGATGATGATGATGATGATGGGCTGTATGTCTCAGTAAACCCAGTTCAAAGGGACCCATTGTGGTTGTGTGGCCAGCTGCTCCACAGCTTCCTGCAGTTTCTCAAAGGCCTTGTCCAGATTGTCATTAACTATAGTCAGATCAAAGTAGTGATTGTACGCCCGCTTGATCCTGGCGCTTTCGTCCACTGTTTTCTTTAGGTCCGTTTCCTAAGAAACAGGAAGGGATGAGCTGACTATTCAACTTCTTTGGTTCCTAAAATATTTTTATCCATTCATTTGCTCTATAAGGATTGAATGAAATTCTTCAGTAAGGAGTTGTAAGCCATGAACAAAAACTGCCAAATCAAACCAAAATGTTTTAGTGGTGCATCATAATGCTGTAGAAATATTACAGAGGTACCATGAGTTCCAACGTTATTTGATATTGTTAAATATATATATATATTAGGGCTGTGTATCACCAACAATGTCACGATACGATACGTATCACGATATGGTTCAATTTGGAATTTCAATTTCTTTTGAGTAGAGTTTAGTAACAATAATGTGTTAACTGAAAAACAATTTTAACACTGGTTATTCAATAATCACAACTGTTATGTTTTAAATGAAATATTAAAAAAATTCACAAAAAAGCTTAGATTAACTCTTCCTTTTGCTTTTAAAGTCACTGCCTCAGTAACTGAAATGACAATTATAGTCATTTCTTATTACTTCCAATGATAAGCAAGCATACCAAAATCACAGAATATTTAAGTTCTCATTCTGTTTTGTTTCAGACCTTAATTAACACATGGCTCAAACTTACAAAACATTGAGTAACCGTCCTCAAATGTTTGGTGGTGGCAAAGTGGTTTTCCAGCGTCAACTTCCGTCTGCGGTCCGACACGCAGTTGCACAGAGTGCAAAATAATTTGCCCCCACTGCTTCGCTCGGACTTTTGCACTTATTTTTGTTGGTAAATGAGAATTATTTGCGTGCTTCGTCCCTGGTTTCACCGAGGGGTTTGCAGATGATGTTCACGTCGCGTAATTACGTCACTTCATAAGGTTCCCATGGCAATAGGGGAAAATAATGGCGCTTTACTTGTGTGAAGTAAACGCAACATTTTTCAACTTTCTGCTAAGATATGAGACTTTTTTGCAACGAAAATACAAGCATTATGAAATCATGCAAGCCCCGCATATTTTGCTTGCTGAAATCGGCAAGTGCAGGGTATTTGGAAAAAATGCGACCCCCGCGTAAATTTGCAGACTTTGGCTGATTATGCATTAAATCAGGCGATCGCATAATCGCGTTTTACTTCACTTTTGCTTTGCAGTTCTTGTATATCGCATGACTCATGTCTAATGTCTGACTGTCTGGTTTAGCGTCTCCCATATTTTTTATTTGACTTTTGTCGGCGGTGGAAAAATCCTCTTATCCATTTTGAATGTCTTGCTCTGCTGCTTGCGTTGTAAGCGGCAATTGACGTCACGTGTTTGGCTACATTTAAAAGCACGAGACTCGATACAGCAGCTACTGTATCGATACGCGTATCGTCTTAAGTTCATGACGATGTATCGCTATTCTGAGCACAGCCCTAATATATATATATATATACACATACATACATACATACATATATATATACACACATATATACAGTACTGTGCAAAAGTTTTAGGCAGGTGTGAAAAAATGCTGTAAAGTAAGAATGCTTTCAAAAATAGACATGTTAATAGTTTATATTTATCAATTAACAAAATGCAAAGTGAGTGAACAGAAGAAAAATCTACATCAAATCAATATTTGGTGTGACCACCCTTTGCCTTCAAAACAGCATCAATTCTTCTAGGTACACTTGCACACAGTTTTTGAAGGAACTCGGCAGGTAGGTTGGCCCAAACATCTTGGAGAACTAACCACAGTTCCTCTGTGGATTTAGGCAGCCTCAGTTGCTTCTCTCTCTTCATGTAATCCCAGACAGACTCGAAGATGTTGAGATCAGGGCTCTGTGGGGGCCATACCATCACTTCCAGGACTCCTTGTTCTTCTTTACACTGAAGATAGTTCTTAATGACTTTCGCTGTATGTTTGGGGTCGTTGTCATGCTGCAGAATAAATTTGGGGCCAATCAGATGCCTCCCTGATGGTATTGCATGATGGATAAGTATCTGCCTGTACTTCTCAGCATTGAGGATACCATTAATTCTGACCAAATCCCCAACTCCATTTGCAGAAATGCAGCCCCAAACTTGCAAGGAACCTCCACCATGCTTCACTGTTGCCTGCAGACACTCATTCGTGTACCGCTCTCCAGCCCTTCGGCGAACAAACTGCCTTCTGCTACAGCCAAATATTTCAAATTTTGACTCATCAGTCCAGAGCACCTGCTGCCATTTTTCTGCACCCCAGTTCCTGTGTTTTCGTGCATAGTTGAGTCGCTTGGCCTTGTTTCCACGTCGGAGGTATGGCTTTTTGGCCGCAAGTCTTCCATGAAGGCCACTTCTGACCAGACTTCTCCGGACAGTAGATGGGTGTACCAGGGTCCCACTGTTTTCTGCCAATTGTGAGCTAATGGCACTGCTCGACATCTTCCGATTGCGAAGGGAAGTAAGCATGATGTGTCTTTCATCTGCTGCAGTAAGTTTCCTTGGCCGACCACTGCGTCTACGGTCCTCAACGTTGCCTGTTTCTTTGTGCTTCTTCAAAAGAGCTTGGACAGCACATCTGGAAACCCCTGTCTGCCTTGAAATTTCTGCCTGGGAGAGACCTTGCTGATGCAGTATAACTACCTTGTGTCTTGTTGCTGTGCTCAGTCTTGCCATGGTGTATGACTTTTGACAGTAAACTGTCTTCAGCAACCTCACCTTGTTAGCTGAGTTTGGCTGTTCCTCACCCAGTTTTATTCCTCCTACACAGCTGTTTCTGTTTCAGTTAATGATTGTGTTTCAACCTACATATTGAATTGATGATCATTAGCACCTGTTTGGTATAATTGTTTAATCATACACCTAACTATATGCCTACAAAATCCCTGACTTTGTGCAAGTGTACCTTGAAGAATTGATGCTGTTTTGAAGGTAAAGGGTGGTCACACCAAATATGGATTTGATTTAGATTTTTCTTCTGTTCACTCACTTTGCATTTTGTTAATTGATAAATATAATCTATTACCAAGTTTCTTTTTGAAAGCATTCTTACTTTACAGCATTTTTTCACACCTGCCTAAAACTTTTGCACAGTACTGTATATATATACACACATATATATATATATATATATACACACATATATATATATATATATATATACACACACATACATACATACATACATACATACACACACACAAACACATTTATCTACACAGTAAATTAGTTTGATTCTTTATTTTCCGAACTCCACTATTGTGCTCTAGAGTGCAGAGTAGAGACAGAAGTGAAGGTTACCGTCAGTAGCTTGGTTGTGATCCCAGCATCCACCACAGCTTTGTGCATGGCCCGTAGTGTATCGAGCTCTGGGGCGGCGATGAAAACCACGAAAGGCATAAACTCTGATGTCTTCAGTACTTTAAGCGCCTGTAGAGCATTTATTCAATAAAGGAAAAAAAAAAAACATTATTATTTTTCTAGTGATGACACAAACAAAGCTTTTCAAAGCTCTGAATCAATTGCTTTGTAAAATGACACACTGGATGCCCTGTTTTAACATTCTAAGCGGATGGCACAGGTGCACAGGGCATGTCCGAATACACTTTTGCTAGTTTAGTGAGGGAAAAAATGCTTGGAGCGCTAGGCGCATGGTCTAAAAGGGTTGTACCAATTCTTTTATAGTCATGGATGTTTTGTGCATAATGTGCAATAAACCAATCAGAGTGTCCTTTCCCATTCCCTTTAAAAGCCAGGTGCGCTTGCACCACGGCAGATGCTATTCCAGAATATAGACACCTGACGTGTCAGTTTAAATGGGATGTAGGACCAACATGTATACCACACATACTTACTGTATATCAGTGCTTCCCAAACTGTGGGCCGTAGCGGTATTGCAGGGGGCCGTAGCTGGTCCAAATCAATTTATTAAAACAATTAAAATATTCCAATTGTTCTAAAATGATTTTTTTTTTTTTGAAAGTATGTAAGGTTAGTGTTATGGATTTAAATATATCTGTAAAGAATGTTTACATCATAGTTCTCATAATTCACATGAAATTCTTACAAACTTGTTAATAAATGTATTTGTAGGTAAATGTCGGTATATATTTTTTAACGTGGAGCTTTTGCAATGTTTTTGGGGGGCCTTACCCCTCTTAAGTTTGGGAAGCTCTGCTGTATATAAAGTAATAGAAAAGGTGCGTTATATAGTGAACCGAGTTTGCTCTGCAGATACAGATTCTCATATGCACAGCTTACTGATCAGAGATCTGTGATCTGGATCTGCATTAAATGTGTTTATTGTAAACGCTTGGCTCAGTTGCGTCTTAATGGTTAGAGAGTCGGACTTGTAAGCCGAAGTTCACGGGTTCGATCTCAGCACCGGCAGGGAAATGTAGATGAACACACTATGTAGATGTAGCACACACTGTAGCACTCTC
This sequence comes from Opsariichthys bidens, assembly GCA_037194245.1. Classification (NCBI taxonomy): domain Eukaryota; kingdom Metazoa; phylum Chordata; class Actinopteri; order Cypriniformes; family Xenocyprididae; genus Opsariichthys; species Opsariichthys bidens. Next base: position 6,140,495 of record CM074304.1, on the reverse strand, counting down.
TTCCAACCTAATTACCCACAACTTAGCTACACGCATTCACCATTACTTTATTTCACTCCATTTAAGAGCAATAAGCCATAAAAAAGAAATTCATTTGGTATTTACGAGCCATTTTAGAAGCAGCTTTATGTGAGTGCCAAGTAGATCAGCAGTGTGTGCGCTTTTGATATGGGCGCGAAACCTGTGGGAATGAGTAAAATGATGCACAATATGAGCATATTTCAACCGGAGAGAATAAGACAAGTGAGTGAATAAGCAGATGCGTGTCAATTCGCCATCGGAGAGAAGAGAGCAAGGATGCGCAGCCGGTCTCTGGAGTTTTGGAACCGGTTCAGATATTTCAGTATCGATACATATTGAAATACAGATATTTGACAACACTAGTTGTCACAAGACTACTACAATATTAGGCAAGCTTGTTTCTGCCACAGAAAAATGTAATTGCAATGGGGGGGGGGGGGGGGGGGAACGTCAGAATTGAGATGAGAAATTCACAATTTCAAGCTTAGACTGAGAAAAGATGTCTGATTTGTAAGAAAAAAAACAAACAAACAAAAAACAATTATGGGGTGCAAACACGTGTCAATACAGTAAAGTTAGAGGACAAATGTTTAAGCAAGGCTGTTATTCACGAACCCACTCACCTGCGGGTTGACGTCCAGTATGCAAGTGCGTCCTGTACGAACGACTTCATGGATGGAGTCAATTTTAGTTCCGTACAGATTGCCGTCATATTCTCCGTGCTCAAGGTAGCGACTTGCCTTGATGTCCATCTCCATCTCCTCTCGGGAAACAAAGCAGTACGACTGGACGTCCTTTTCATCATCCCGTGGACGCCGGGAAGTGACTGAGAAACAATGAGTGAGAATTTTTTGTGACAGCTACAGTAAGTGTTAATGTTCATGTCGTTTATAAACTCACAAGGTACTGTAGTTCCATATCGCAGTGGGTTCAACACAATCAGACGGTTCTTGAGGCTTCGGCGGCCCACACCTTGTGCACCAATCAGCACAAGAGTTTTTCTCTGAAATGGAGGCATCTTTGCTACTTCCTCATAGATCTGTAATTCATGCCGATCAAATTCTATTAGAAAGAGAGAAGTTTTGAAAGTTAATATTTATGTTTTAAAAGTTGCCATTGCCATTCAAAGGTTTAGGGTCTTTTTTTTTTTTTTTTTTAATGTTTTTGAAGTCTCTTATGCTCATCAAGGCTGCATTTAATGATCAAAATTACAAAAAAATAATAATAATATGAAACAATATTAACACTTTTAATATATTGTAAAATTCAATTTATTCCTGTGATGCAAAGCTGAATTTTTAGCATCATTATTCCAGTCTTCACCGTCACATGAGCCTTCAGAAATCATTCTAATATGCTGATTCGGTGCTAAAGAAAAAAATATATATTTTCAGTGCTGAAAACTATTCAAAATAACTGCTTAATAGTGCCCTCCACAATTATTGGCACCCCTGTTTAAGATGTGAATGTGATCTTCTTAAAAAAAATGTTTTTTTTTTTTGTTTTTTTTAAACATTGAACCCAAATGCAAAAAAAGAGAAAAATCCAACCTTTCATTTAAGTACATTACTTTGGTGGTTAAAAAAAAATAAAATAAATAAAAATAAAAATAATAATAATAAAACACATTTAGAAGAAAAGAGAGAAAAAAAAATGTGTCCCACAATTATTGGCACCCCTGATGTTAATACTTTGTAAAAACCCCTTTTGCCAACAAGACAGCACTTAATCTCCTCCTATAACATTTCACAAGATTGGAGAACACGAGCGAGAAGGATCTTTGACCATTCTCTTTGCACAATCTTTCTAGATCATTCAGTGTCCTGGATCCTCTCTTGTGCACTCTCCTCTTTAGCTCGCCCCACAGGTTTTCGATCGGGTTGAGGTCTGGGGACTGAGATGGCCATGGGAGGAACCTTGAGTTTGTGACTGCTCAACCATTCTTGTGTAGATTTTGCCACAAGTTTTGGATCATTATCCTGCCATCAGGTTATTATTTAAAATGCCCTAGTAGTTCAAAGCGTTCATAATGCCATGCACCCTAACAAGGTTCCAAGGGCTTTTGGAAGAGAAACAGGCCCACAGCATCACAGATCCTCCACCATACTTTACGGTGAGCATGAGCTGCTTTTCAGCATACTCATCTTTTGTTTTACACCAGACCCACTTAGAGTGTTTGTTGCCAAAAAACTCAATCTTAAGTCTCATCTGACCAAAGCACACGATCCCAGCTGAAGTCCCAGTACCGCTTAGAAAACTCCAGAAGTTTACGTTTGTGACTGTTAGTGAGGAAGGGGTTTTTTCCTTGCATGCCTCCCAAACAGCTTGTTGGCATGTAGAGAGCGTCTGATGGTTGTTTTGGAGACTTTGTGACCCCAAGATGCCACTCTTTGATGCAATTCTGTGACAGTGAGATAATTTTTTTTACTTCTCTTACCATCCTCCTCACTGTGCGTTGTGGCAAAATAAACTTGGGACCTCTTCCAGCCTTGTTTGTCACTGTTCCAGTTGTTTTAAACTTCGTAATGATTCCTCTGACTGTAGATACGGGCGAGTGAAGGCGAGTGGCTATTTTCTTGTAGCCATTGCCTGACTTATGAGGGTCGACACACATCTGCCTTACTCGAATGGTGTGCTCTCTTGTCTTTGCCATGTTGACAAATGGGTAAGAGAATTAGGCCTCTGTGTCAGATCATCTTTATAAGGGAAACAGGAAGTCATGAATTACTAATTAAAAGTTCCTAGATACCCTGACCAACTTTAGCAACTATAGAAAAATATATTTAAAAAAAAAAAATCAATTAAATTTTTCAGAGGAATTGTTAGGGGTGCCAATAATTGTGGGACATGATTTCAAGGTTTTTTTTTTAACCACCAATGTACTTAAATGAAAGGTTGGATTTTTGTCTTTTTTTTGTATTTGGGTTCTATGTTGTTTAAAAAAAAAAAAAGGACAATTTTTATCTTAAACAGGGGTGCCAATAATTGTGGAGGGCACTGTATATGGAAACCACATTTTTTTTCAGGATTCTTTGATGAATTGAAAGCTCAAAAGAACAGCATTTCACGAGTTCACACTTACAAATAATCAGATCGAGTAAATAGTATGCATATTTGGCGTGCTGGGCGAGGAGAGGGCTCCGAGCTCGGTATTTGGCCCGAGCCCAGAGAGCGTATTCTGGTTTAAGAAGTAACCAGGCAATGTGAGGAGACGGGGTGGTGGAGGGATGCTGAAACTGTTCAAAAGCATAGGTGAGTCGACTGCGTCAATATATATATATAGGCTCATGCTGATTGGGCAGACATGTTGATTGCTGATTAATGACAGCTGGTTGGAGTGATGTGATGATTAGTTAGATCATTTGAACGGGTTCCTCCCGAACTTTGTAAATAAAACAACATATATTTGAAATGCACATCTTTTGGAACATTTTAAATGTTTACTGTCACGTTTGATTAATTTATGTTGTCCTTGTTTGAATAAAATTATTGATTTCTTTCATAAAAGACCCAAAACTTTTAAATGGAAGTATAAAAAAACAATACATGCACTCTCACACACACACACACAGAGAGATGAACAAAAACATTATGACCACCCGTCGACCCGCAGAGTCATGGACTCTACGAGACCCTGAAGATGTGCTGTGGTACCGGGCAGCGAAACATTAGCAGCAGATCCTTCAAGTCCTGTAGGTGGCGAGGTGGAGCCGCCATGGATCAAATTTGATGCTCAATTGGATAGAGATCTGAGGGATTTGGAGGCCAGGGCAATACCCTGAAATCTTCATGTTCTTCAAACCATTCCTGAACAGTGTTGTGCAGTGTGACATGGTGCATTATCCTCTTGAAAGAGGCCACTTCCATCAGGGAACATTTATGTCCACATGAATGGCCAGACCAAGGATTTCCCAGAAGAACATTCCCCAGAGCATCACTCCCCCTTCCCTGGCTTGTCTTCCCAGAGTGGATCCTGGTGCCATCAGTTCCCCGCGTAAATGGTGAAAAGAAAACTGGACTCATCGGAACAGGCGACCATCCTTCCGCTGCTCCAACATCCACTTCTAACACTTTCGTGCCCATTGAAGGCACTTTAGATGCTGGACAGTGGTCATTATAGGCTCTCTGGTCTGCAGCCATGTCAATCCAATTGAGCATCTGTGGGATGTGCTGGACAAACAAGTTCCACTTTGGGGATCTGCTGCTACTGTCTTAGAGCCAGATACCACAGGACACCTTCAGGGCTCTTGTAGAGTCCATACCTCGGTGGGTGGACATGGAGGACCAGCAGAATATTAGGTCGGTGGTCACATATAACAAAGTGAACCCAGCAATTCTAACCTGCATTTTTTGCTGTTAAGTACATCATTTTCTTTTTCTTCTTTTTCCCCGTTAATGTCCCGCAGAGAATTCCTAAAACAAAGAGGTAATACAGTTGTGTAATATGCAATAGGAAAGAACTTTGCAATAACTTTAAAGGGAAAACCACGATTTATTCCACAACTACACTACAAGATTTACATGACAACAAAGTACTAAAAACAGAAGAGGGTTTCCTTTGAACTGGGGTAGTTTTGACGTTCTCATCGTCACACGGATCTGCGAAAATGACTATTATGCATGCCAGGCCAGAAGGTGGCGAGGTCAGTTTGGAAAGAAAGAAACACTATAACGTCTGTAGACAGAAAACTTAATACACATGTGCATGATGTCACCGTTTTCACATATTGTGACATTTTTGCATTTTACACCGAGACCATAAAGGTATTGTTTTCAAAAACTTGCATTTAGCAACCCACTTTCAAAAGTTTGCAATTTCACGGCCCCAAAATGGTGGTGTGGTGTGAACGAACTGCTAAAATGCACAAGTTTTAGATTAGATTTTTAGAGGGCGCTGTGTAAACGCCCCCCCCCCCCCCAATTCTTGGAAAAACCCATTACCAAAATCCTCTGAAATTCACAGAAAAATGCCTAAAATCCACTGTACCTGAACCATCCAGGTCTCTCCTAACAAACGCCTTCCTCTTTTCCTCAAGAAACTGACTGGGGATCAGGCCAGTGCGGCCTCCATTTATGTTACATGCCTAAAAGAAAAAGAAACACTACATAGCTTCAATATGTCAGACATCTCATCATTTAAAATAAAATCAGACCAAAACAAAGGAGGGAGGGAGGGGTGAGGCAAGTATTTTCTTCTCACTTGCCACCAGTTGGGGTCCTCCTTGTTCACTATATGTAGAATGTCTCCTTTAGAGAAAGCCAAACCCGCCTCTTTGCAAGGGATCAGGTTATCCGTGTCAGGATTGTAGTTGAAATGTGGCTTCAAATACACCTAAAGGGCAAAGAATGTGTAACTTCTGCTTATTGACATATGAAACATTTTAAGCTGCTAATAATAGCCTAAAATGTAATTGTGTCACTCTCAGACAAAAGGAATTCTTTATAATCAACCACTGTTACTTCCTGACATAAAATTTTTCCCAACTGTATTATATCATAAAACTAAAAATAACCACTTCACACTTAAGATTAGCTAAAACATTTGCATGTTACACTGATTCCTCTTTCACAATGTCAACATTTCCCTACAGAATACTGCAGCCTAAAAATAAAAGGGGAACTATGAGTAACAAAAACAACCCACGTTGTTGTGTTTTGTAAATGGACTTCTCTATGGAGGAAAACAGAATGTTTTCACCTGAAATATTTATGGATCGTGATGATCTTTATCAGTGACGAGGACCCGACAGTAAACATACAGCGGTCATTCACTGCACATAAACAGGCAACAGAGTAAAGTTCAGGTCGAAAGACGACAGAAATTTAGGTTTGGCCCAAGCAATGGAACCCTGTAAACCCTCACCTCCGGTGTTTGCTCTTTGTGCGAGGTTTGTAAACATTATTCAAGGAACGTTGGTAAAGGACTATTCCTGTTTAGATGCATACACTCAGGAAGTGGTTGATGTGCAGAAACAGCACTGTTTATGTATCTAAAAGTATTTGGATCAGAATTTGAACAAATTTTGCATATTATATATGGGCTTGAGAAACCTGCTTAACTTGTGCAAATTCTTTGCACCATAAATGTGGTACATTATAGTCCTATATCTGTAGTTGTACTCTTTTAAATGTAAAGGTAAATATCACTCATCCAGAATCAAATTAGTAGCAAAAAGTTAAATAAATAAATAAAAATAAATAAATTATATATATATATATATATATATATATATATATATATATATATATATATATATATATATATATATATATATATATAAATTATATATATATAAAAATAAATATATATAAAAAAAAAATATATATATATAAAAATAAATAAATTATATATATATATATATATATATATATATATATATATATATATATATATATATATATATAATTTCCGACCGTTTGTGGCATATCTCATACATTTTTAATATGATGCAGGCTTTCCAAATAACCTGTTATAGAAAGACCAGTTAAAAACTTTATCAGAACCACCAGCAAACCGCATCTAAGTCCACATAAACACTGACTGTTTCAACGGTTTCACTTTTTTTTTCTTTAAATTTACACTTTAGTACGTGCAGAACAGGAATAAGCACGGAGTTCAGTAATTTAAGTGAGTGCAAACCACATTAACTGAATTAACTCCTGAAAAACTTAATGTAGTGACAATCACATTTACAAAAATTCTGTGCAGTGTTTCCGGAGCTGAATTGAATTAGTTTTTAAAGACATATTTAATCATGTATCAGAGACTTGGAACTTAACAGTGTGTACATGGCCTTAGTAGAGGAGTAAGCTGGTGTATTAGTGAGAGCACAACAGCATAAAACGGACCACTTAATTCTAATGGTTAGAGAGAGAAGGTAGAATGAGAGGTTGTGACAAAATCAAGTATAACCCTAACCCTAACCCATTAGAACTCCCCAAAAAAATAATAATAATTAAAAAAAAAGTGAGGATCAGGACTGCTTTTCAGGATTCATTTCTTTCTAGGCCCAGATCTCAGAGTAGAAAGTAAGGGTGTGCGCACATGTGTTTGACTCCTCCCATCTGTCCTACTTAGCGCAGGTTGTGTTATTAATAGGGATAACCATGCTCACAATGCCACTAGGCTGAAACGGAGTCACCCAGAGGCCAGGTCTCTCCTTCCTCCTTCTCAAGGACTGTTTTAACCCATATCCCATCGGGAGGTTATACAGCACTAAAATGAGGACTATGGGAAAAAGACTGCTTTGAGAGAGTTCGGAAAGATACTAGTAGTTCAGATGAGGATGATCGTGGACATCAATCCACGTCTTGTTGCAGAAAAAAAAGAAGAAGTGTATTTTACTTTTTTTTTTCCCCCCACAACTTTGTTACTAAAATTTCAGACTTGAAATAAAATTGAAGGGAAATCATAATTTGTGTTCTTTAATAAAGCAAACTAAAATAAATAAAGGTAGATTAAACTAAGCTAAACAAATGCTTGATTGTAAATATTGGAAAACTTAAATTTACAGTGAAAATAACAGTTTACAATGTTATACATGTAAACATAAGAATGGCACTTTTGAAAAATATGTTTAAGTCCACTATCCAGTCATATCAGTATATCTCGGTTTCCTCTAATTATAGCTTGGCTTACTGCTTACTGATGCTAGATCATTTCTACAATGGCATTAGTAAATGAACACTTTTGCACGATTCGGAGTTTCAGTATAAATCCAAGAAGACTGCATAAAATTGGCCAGAGTAACAAACAAAAAGTGACTGAGTACATGTTTAAATGGCATGGACAAACACAAAATCTGAATTTGGATGAAAAATATGCACACCAATAAAACTTTTTGGATTTTAAATATAATAATTGTTTACACCGTAAAGAACAAATTCCGTTATATTTACGTTTTTATTCAAATAATTAAATTAAATGTTACACAACGATTCTGCCATCAACTTGATGGGAATAGTTTTGGTTGGTGTCGTCATTTGCCAAGTCAGTACCTGAAAATTTCCCCCTAGCATTTTGAGCGGATTCTGACAAACTTCTCACACGCTCAACAGATATGTCTGTGATTGGCTACAATAATCAACGCTTCAAAAACATGCTGCAAATGCACATCTTTGATGCTCTTCACTGAGCGTTTACACGCAGGAGCGCTTGAAAGCAGTCTATCAGCACACAGTTTGACAACCCTAGTTTTGGTAAGCAAATTGTTTTGTTACTTCATAATTTTGTGTCACTTAATTTGGATTTGGTGTGAATCAGCAGTGCACTGACCTGTGCGGGTGGAGGTGTGTCCCTGTAGCTGGGCAGGATTTTCAGCGTGATGGTTCCATTGCAGTCCTTCAGCATGTGCTGTAACGCCATGGGGTCTTTGCCCACGTCTCGGCCGTTCACCTCTCGGATGACATCACCTGCGTGCAGCATCCCCTGCTTGTCAATCATGCTTCCATGCATAACGCGTGCAATGACAAGGTCGGCCTCCTCCACCCGGAATGTTACACCCTAAAAGAGATGACACCATGAATCTCTGAAATGCCAGCACAGAGAGCCAGACACACTTTTTATTATTAAGACATGATATTTGCACTTTGAAACTGGTTCAAAAATTTTTTTCTCTACTTCATAAGGGCATATTTTCCTACAATTTAATAATATCTCAGAATAAACAAATGAAATAAAGGTTATTTACAGTAGACTTTAACATAATATACAATATCCCTCAATACATAAAATATTTTGCACATTTTCAGAGGCTTTTAATATAAAATATAATACAATATCCCTAATATATAAAATATTTTCGGTGTATTTTTATAAACAAAGAAATAAATGTAAATAATAAGTGTATGTGTATATATATATATATATATATATATATATATATATATATATATACACACACACACACACACACACATTTCAGTTTTTAGTATAATATAAGATCGTATAAAATCCCTAAATAAAAAAGTTAAATATTTTCTGTGGATTTTTATATAATAAAATACAATACAATACCCCTATTTAAAGTATATTATATATAAACAACAATACATAAAAACTCTAATTTAACAATTAAGCCTAGCTCTTGTTAATGCAAACTTTCCAAAGCAGACCAACCAAAAATGACTTTTCCCACTGCCTGAAACAAGCAGTTAGAAGTTATTAGAGTTACTCTGAAGATGAAGAACATCTGACTGACTCTCAGACCTAATTCTGTGAAACTGAGAATGTCTGTCACTCACCAGAGGCTCTCCGGCCTTCTTCTGGATGCTGATCATGCGAACCGTGTCAGCCGGCATGAAGGATGAGCTGGTCATGCTTGTGGAATTGGTGCTGGTGGGAGGAGCTTCATATGACTTAGAGGCCACCTTGTCGTGAGCTTCTAACAGGGACTGAAATTACCAAGAGAATTACATTTGTGTTTGGAGAATTAAATGACCAAATGAATCATATTCCTAAAAAAACAAAATGTGCAACTCATTTGTTCATTGTCTCAAGTGCTTAAAGGTGATTTTGCTTTATTTATTCAGCCTGTTGCCTTCTCTGCAATATAGATAATGCCAAAATAATAATGTTATGAAAAGAGGCAGTCCGACACAGACACACACACACACACACACACACACACACACACACACACACACACACACACACACACACACACACACACACACATACAGACAGACAGACACAGAGGTTTGGTACCTGGAAGTGTGGTTCCTTCAGGATCTTACAGAGTTCTGCTGCGCTTTCATCATGACTGATCAGACGGTTCATATCAGACAGGATCTCGCTCACTAGGTCCACGTTATTACTTTGCACCGCCTCCAGCTTAACCTCCTCCAATCGCTCGTGTGCCTGAGAGAGAGTGGGCGGAGACAAAATAGCTTGAGTATCTTGCCAAGAAATGGATTACTGGATTATGCAAGATTAACTCAGAGCATTAACAAACGCACTGCCAGGTACACTTTAGATAGAAGACCGTTAACCATACACAAAGTCATTAAGAGAAATAATTTAATCAAGTGTCTCAGGGGTTGATTTTTATTAAAAATAATTGTAAAATATATATATATTTTTTTTTTTTTACAATTTTTCAAAAGACCTAAATAAGAGTGAACAAAAGATCTTTCAAAAGACTTTAAATCTTAAACTATTAAAATGCATCATGAAAACATGACGGACAAGTTACATTTAAACTATATCTAAAAGAGTGAAAAACAAAACTGTATGTAAATGATTTATCAACTCTTTAAAAATGTAAACTACCCTTCAGTCATTTCAATCACACTGAACAACTTTGCCCCAATGTTTTTTTTTGTTTGTTTGTTTTTCAAATTACTGTATTTGTTTAGCAATATCAGTTAAGTGAATTAAACATAGCAATAAAAAATAAATATTACTTGAACATATTCACAAATATCGTTTACAATCATGTCATGTTCAAACTAAGCCAAAATAACATACATTTTTATTTAAGATTGCAACTACATAATTTGACACGGTAGAAATTACACTGTGGAGGAATTTTCAAAAAATTAATTGAATGACAATTGAGAAATGTTAGTGAACAAATTCAGTTACAATCAAACATTTGAAAAATGGGTTTAAGAAAGATCATTATGGCCTGAAAACAGGTGTTATCCAGGGGGAGGTTGACGGTGTCAAACCAGACATCTAAAGTAGATGAAACTGTCAGTCATGTTTATTGTGGACTAACTCTTGATATTAAATCAACAGATGGCACAGTAACACAAACTATGTGTTCCTCACAATAGAGTGTTAGTTCCTAATCAAACAAAGTGAAGCTCAACCAGCATCTCTCACAATCTGAACAATTTCACACAGCTATATTAAGAATAAGAGGCCCCTGAACATCATGTTCTTATGACCTGTAACACAGCAAGCAAACCCTGCCCTCCAGCTTATAAATGTGTGCAAACGATGAGAGACATGTGAACAGGGTTTATATTGATTTTAGGCGGTGGATATAAGCTCTCTTATTAACCAATCATTTAAATGATAATCTCCTAATAGCTATAGAACTAAGTGAGAGGACAAACATGAAGAATTAGTTTATACCTTAGCGAGGGAACGAACTATGGGACTCTCCATAATGCCACGGAGGAAGATGAGGTCGATGTCTTTGGCTCCTGTAGAAGGCGGCAGCTCCTTGAGGTTATCCAGCACCTGCTGCATGGCTGAGGGTCACACAGAAATCACATACAATAGTACAATAAATGTCCATAATGTACTTGATGTGATTAAGATAATAAAGCACACTGGCAACAGAAGCACATCTGACTTAACCGGTGTCCTATTTAATGAGGTTTATTCTATACGCCAAACAACAGATAGGTCTTTTTTTTTAACCTTGGTTTCCTTATATGGATAAATCTTGGACCATTTCCCTTCAGGTGTGCATGTCATGGTAGATAGAACTTCGCACACATTTTATGGTCTGTAGATTCTATGTATTTTATGGTTTCAAATTCAAAATATCAATACTAGTTGTACTAGAGTTTAATAATTAAATGGTGTCAAATAGACAACTAAATACATCCTTACCATTACAACCATCACCCTATATTAGTACTCACTAAGCACCTCAAAAAACAATTAAATCGATTAATTAATGTCTTTGCTTAGTAAATTTGTCAAGTTACTGGCCAGTTAGCCAGTAACTGAACTACAAGTAAATAACCACTGCTAAACAAACAGAAAAAAAAAATCTGAAATATTTCAATCCCTAAATGTGATTTCTTATTCCCTTTGGTGAATAAAAAGTTATTTAAAGAAGGTTATTGGGAACTACAATATTATCTTGTTTAAAAGGTGCAGTCATTTTTTGACTGCACTTAAGGAAAAACACATAACAGGTTTCCTAATTAACGGAAAACATCAAGTTCATATTCCTGTTTCTCCGAAAAACAATTCTACAGCCAGGTGCATTAGGTATCGGAGTGTCTGTTGTTGTTTAGGTCCATGTGATCCCGCCCACTGCCAATTTATCCAAATAGTATTTCGACAGCATAACCCCTCCTTTTCGACCTCTCCAAGCAGGACTCGAAATCGAACCTAGATCCCCCGCCATGGGAGTCAGGCGCTCTAACAAGGAGGCTAAAGACCACAGTCTCCAGCGCCTCGAGGTCAGCGGGGTGAGGTTTTGCACGCACACCTCTTACTAGGCTACGTCTATTACACCAGTTGGCGGAAAAAACAGCGTATTGCAAGCCATGGAAGCCAGCAAACAAACTGGGTCAGACATTGCAGATTCTACCTGACCTAAAAAGCCTCGGAATCCATCTAAAAAGCTCTATGACCAGAGGCATTTTAAAACGCAGATAAACCAGCTCATCAACTTACACTGTCAAGCTTGTCACCTTCCATTGTCAATTGCACCACTTCCTGTTGCGTACCCTCAATCTGGAAGTCTGAGTAGGAGGGGCCAGGGCAAACAACAGTCTCCAGAATTTTGAATTTGGACTGCAGTACCTATTTCTAGCTGTCAATATAAGATACTCCACCTTTAAATCTGCATCAACAACACGGGCGTGTGTATGTGTATTATATATATATATATATATATAATACAATTCCCGCAGCTTGGCTGCATGGTGTGGCAGGAAGCGGATTTTGGATCCCGTTTACAGTCAATCCTACGCAAACCTACTGCTCTCCAGTAACAGAGAATGACAAAAACAATCCATGTGTACTACTGCATTAGAAAGCAAAATTTTAAACTTGAGAGGCTAGATAAGGGCATATTCATCACGAAGTGGAGAAATTTGCATAGCACAAACAGGAACCATTTCCATGGTGAACCTCTTCCACTAAGGCAACAAACACAGCAGAGAAAATGGTGTGTCAGTCAAAGCAGCTGAAAGAAAACACTGCGCTGTGGGTCATACATGCAGGTCATCTGAGACATGCCGTTTCATCAGCACTTTTCTATTACCTCTCTAGCTCTATAGAGGCAGGATACGTTAGACACTGCTAAAGTTATGATGACATGGCTGGAAGGACTGAAGAGGTCTTTCTGACCCATTCTGAGGAGCAGCTGTTCGCAAAAGGCCCATCAACTGCAGTCATAGGGTGAGCTAGGTCAGCGCTCCTGAAGATTTTAACGCACTAAAAATGGTGGTATTTGTTTGTGTAACAATTGCTCCCACAATGGCAAAGTGTTGCTATGCATTTGCCAAGGTTTTCAGAGTGGGTTTTGTTTTCCGTGTTAAGAAGGTCAGGACAGTTGCTTACTGACCCAAGTCAATCTCAAATCTGTGTTTTTTTTTTTAACCCTCATGCTGTTTAATTGTTCATGCCCTTGATTCCATTTTTTCTCATTTTAATTATTTTTGGACTCATTTAAATGGTTAAATTACATTTTGAAATCAAAAAGCAAGTCTAATTAATCGAAATTATGAAACTCATAAAAACGATTTATTAAAAGTTAAGCAAAAACTACATTTTTTTAGGACCCTATGAAATACGCAAAACTGTGATGATTCCTTAGATTTAATAATATTTTGTTATTTTTGGTGTTCGTATTATAATATTGAGACGTGGCTAAATTCTACTGTACAACAGTAATCTGTCTTTCTGTCAATTTCTTTAAGTTAAAGAAATTATTATTATATTTATTAATTATTACCTACTTTTTATTTAATTATCATCAAATTTGACAAATTCCATGACATTCCACGTCATACAGTGAATTTCATTTTAATGACTGGATTCATAGGGCCATAAAAGTGCAACTATACACATTGCCCACAAAATATAATCTCAGATATTATTAAATGCAATTATTATGCATTCATACCATTGGTATTTTCTTTTATTTTTAATTCATGTTTTTATTGAAAATTCAAAGCAACCTCTATTGTTTTTAAATGTGCAATATAAATTAGGGCTGCTTGATAATGGCAAAAATCCTAATAAACATTTTGGTCAAAATTGAGACCACAATTGCTTGACATCATTACTTATTTACTTTATAAACATTAAATTAGTACTACTTCAAATTAGTATATATTTTAGGATATTATCAGTGAACTGTAAATATAACTCAACGGAAAAAGAAATATTTTTTTTAAAGAATATATAAATACTTATTAAAATAAAGAAATAAAATCAGTCTCAATGGATCCCACGAGTATCCTACTGATGTATAAAGCAACCCATAAACCTGTAGGAGCCTCTAAGGTGCTTACCTGTGCCAGACTTCGCATTGGCAACGGTCATTATTCCTATATGGCAGGGCAAGCTCACGGCTAAAACAAAATTTGTCTTCAATAGCAATGAGAACCATGCACCTGGGAGACAGGAAGAAGCAGGTCCACATCAGAATGTTAATTCACTCCATTATTCTGTGCTACTTCTCCCATATTCATTTAAAACAGAATGAGAAAGTCACACGCTTGTAATAAAAACCCAAGCCGGAAACATTTCAGTCATGCAGTGTCTAAGTGCATCAGAGTCATCCATTTGAGCTTTTCTTGGAAATCTCGGCATTACTGCCACTCTTTTCCAGCGCCTTTGTACTAGGAATGAGGCAAGAAAAAGGAACTTTACCCACAAACAGGCCATCTTTACACACAATAGGATCAGAGACACACTTTCAAAGACATTCTACAAACAATACCTGGATCTGTTTTTGCCGACTGCAGATATTCCAGACATAAACAGCAGTCCTACAACGTGTGTGTATGGATACACAGTGTACTACAGAATCACACCGGCTTCATGTTGAGACAAGCAAAACTCTCGGTTGTACTTTAGCACACGGCAAAAACATTTAATGAAGCATCTCTGCACGTTATACTCCTGTTACCATTTGAGGAAATCTGATCACGTCACTGCAGAGCAGAAAAAAAATGTGACAACAGAATATAACAATACATGCTATATGTAAGAAACTCACCTGCAAATTGAATCTCAGTGCAGTTCACAGAAGCTCTGCTCACCCTTCTCTCACCGGGAGCTCATGGAGACAGCAAAACCTGTGAGAGACGTCAGATTTCCAACATTACTAAAAACTGCAAAAGCTCACCTGCAAGCAGGCCTATTTACATCAGTAACACCACACTGACTGAGACTGGCATCTGAATGAAAGAACTCAGAGATTCTATGTAACATTTAATTAGCACTGCTTTATTGTGGATCAATGAGCTAATAACTCAATGCAAGCAATAAACAAAATGAGCAGCTCACTTACCAGGGTTCCAGACTGCGACCAAAATGGTCGCATATGCGACCTTTTTTTAACGATGTACGAGTAAAAATTTTATGTAGTCGAGTGCGAGTGCATGATCATGTTATTCACGCATGTGTAACAGAACGAGGTATCGGCTGCTGCTGCCGTCCATAACTGTTTTGTTTTCAAAATGAACAAAATTTATATAATGAATGGGTACATCATGAATACATTTTCCAAACCGTGTTTTTGTCTTATCCTGAATCACTATAATAAGTGTTTTTATTCGGACTATTTCAGACCAGGTTCGGCTCGACTGCGGAGTATCACAGTACCTGCGTGACTCGTCATAGACAAACAGAGAGAAGTAGTTCCGGCTACAATGTTCTTCCGCAAGACACATGCAGTTCTATATATTAACCGCTAGAGAGCGAACGTACACGCTCATTGCACAATGATGATGAAACGCGCCAAATTTCGGAATTAAGCCAAATAAAAACGAAAAGGTTAATAGCTGAATAATAATCATAAAAAAAAAAAAAACAACGTTAGGAGTTCAAGGATGCTGGTGGAAAGGACGAGCCATGCATACAGACACAACTAATGATGAGCGCACAGGTAGAAATGCATTAAGTTACTTCAACAGCAATGTTTTAGACCAGAGTTCCTCAATAGGCCGCGAGAGAATGTTTGGCCCGCGCTAATGTCAAAAAGTGTTGTCAAGATAATGTATATAAGCACGTCTCGGTCTCGAAAATTCAAAAGCAGCATCATTGCTTAAGTTGCTGGAGCCCTGCTTACAGATAACTCTGTATGGTTTCTCTGAAAGTAATAATATATACTTCCACGTGTTCAAAACAAAAGCGGTGTCCCAAATGACCCACGTGCTCATGATGCTACAGATCCACAATCTGATTTCTGACTTTTGATGGTGCCTGACTCGATCTTACAGCGTTCGTTCGTTGGCCAGAGCAGAACCGGCCCCCCCGACTGAGCCTGGTTTCTCCCTAGTTTTTTTCTTCATTCTGTCACCTGATGGAGTTTGGGTTCCTTGCCACTGTCGCTTCTGGCTTGCCACTTATTATTCAACAATATGACCGATTTGACTGCACTGACACTACTGGGGGGTATTCCAGAAAGCAAGATTAACTTAAGTCACATTTACCCTAAACTCTCGGTTGATTAACCAAAACCTTGCTTACTCGAGCTACGCTGGTTCCAAAAACAGTAAACTCTCATCAGAGCGATGAATCAATGATTTACCAAGGAAACAGACGCTAAGAAAAAGCACACCATTCTGCTGCCTTCTTTTCTTTAATAGCCATTTACATAGCCTACTTAGTGCACATCGCCACCATTTGTTGTGCAATCTTTTTTACAATCTTGTAGTTTACCAAGTAGCATTTATTCACTGAGAATAATAATCATATTGTTTGTTTAATGCTAATTATTTAATAAGATATCACCTATGTATTCTATTATAGAAATACATTAAAGCATAGAAAACGTACCATTACAAAAAGGGGGGGGGGAAACCCAAATTGAATTATTAAATTATTAATTAATTTTTATTAAATCAATTTTTAATAAATTATTAAATTATTATTAAATTGAAAATTACACTGTGCGAGATGACAATAAGATAAATTAAATAATAAATATATTAGAATTGAATCAACGTTTAAAAATTACATATATATATATATTTTTTTTTTTTTATTATTATTTATATATTTATTTATTAATTATACACACTGAAACACATATATAACATTGTATATTATATAACTGTAGCAAATTTATAACTATATTACTTATATAACACCATCTGAATGCATCTTAAGCAAGATAACCCTGGAACATAACCTGCTCTGGTGATTAAGAACACATACCCTGAAAGTTCCCTCTGTTTTTGGAACCGAAAGTTGAGGTTATCAGCTTACTTACTCTTAAACATACCTGCAACTGCTTTCTGAAATACCCCCAGGATGAAAATTGAACTGAGCTCACTGTTTTTCTGCAGAACTGCTTTATATATTAAATGAACTAATTTAATAATTGATGATCTTTACAATAGAACTGAATCAACACTGACCTGACTTCAGCTGAATAATGACACTATTTTCTTTGAAGCTGCTGTACAGCTGAAATGAACTCTTTCCATCCCTGTATCATTTTCCTGTTAGCACTGTAAAGTCCATTTACTATCTGTATTGTATAAAGCACTATATAAATAAAGGTGACTTGAACACTCAGTCATGTCCCATGTACTCAACCATATAGTGTAGGAACTTTATAATATTTTGTCATTCAACATCGCCCTCTGGTAGCCCCTCCCCCTCCACCATGAAATTAAAGCTGTGACAGTTGAGTGTATAAAGTGTCCAACACTCCACACTTCATTTTTTTCCATTAATTAAGAGCATCAACATTAAGCTGAACACAGATCTTTAAGAAAATTAAAGAAATCAAGTTCCGATACACTTTCAATGAATGTTTTTATTATTGTTACATAAGATGTATGAAAAAAAAATGCAGATCTTTCAAACTTTCTATTTATTAATGAACCACTGTATCCACGAAATTAAGCAGCAACCGTTTTCAACATTGATAATAAATGTTCCTTGAGCACCAAATCAGCATAATACAATGATTTCTCAACAATCATGTGACACTGAAGACGTGAGTAATGATGCTGAAAATACAGCTTTGCCATCAGAGGAATAAATTACATTTATAATATATTTAAACAGAAGACAGTCATCTTTAATTAATATTTTACACATTTATACGTTTATAGCTCTTACCGACCCCAAATTTTTGAACAACAGTGTACTCTACTAAATCATGTCTTCACAAGTCCAGGAACCTGCCATAAAATGCATATCCATTCCAAGACTCCGATTGGTTGAGGAAGCTGAACACAAGCACAACTGTAGCAGCAGGTGAATATAACAGATTAAGAACAAGCGTGGAAGTTTAATCTGGTTGTGAGTCATTATGGGATCAAGTCTGTGTCTGAAAGCCAAGACAGCGGCATTCCCATCTCACTTCACAGGGGGCATTTTTGTATGACGGCACCTCCTAAAGAAACTAAAATGTCCCATTTAATGATTTCAATTGCTCCATTTGGACAGAGGCTATAGGTTTTAGGAGTCTCATTTTGTAGCCCAGTAAACTGGTAATGTAAAGGGATCACATGCTGACTCTATCGGTCTTGTGCGATTTGATTTGAATCATATTGTACACCATGTCCGGTTGTAGTCTGGTGTAAAATACTATATACACACTAATAGCTTGAGGCCAAAAGGCTGGGGAGAATGAAACTAGGCCAAGGTGTTTCAAAGTGCAGGAGCGTGTGAGAGAAACTTACATTCTGAAACAAGTCAGCACAAACATAATCACATGAGATGTTTGCTCAACTCTTACGGTTTTAAACTTACTACAAACACTGCCAAGGCATTAACTAATGCAAGTGGTGATGAATGACCCCTCTGGCCCATTTGATCGTTCAAGCACCTCAAACCAAAGCGTCAGTTTTCAGTATGTTTTCATTAAGACAATGACAAATTCATTCTTCTCTAAAAATAAATAAGTAAATAAACGAGTATCATGGAGTAATTTTAGGTTATATTTATTTATTTATTTTTTGCTTAAATATTTAAAAATGTTAGTTTGTAAAAAAAAAAATGACTGGATTCATTATTTATATATTATATATATATATATATATATATATATATATATATATATATATACAGTACTGTGCAAAAGTTTTAGGCAGGTGTGAAAAAATGCTGTAAAGTAAGAATGCTTTCAAAAATAGACATGTTAATAGTTTATATTTATCAATTAACAAAATGCAAAGTGAGTGAACAGAAGAAAAATCTACATCAAATCAATATTTGGTGTGACCACCCTTTGCCTTCAAAACAGCATCAATTCTTCTAGGTACACTTGCACACAGTTTTTGAAGGAACTCGGCAGGTAGGTTGGCCCAAACATCTTGGAGAACTAACCACAGTTCCTCTGTGGATTTAGGCAGCCTCAGTTGCTTCTCTCTCTTCATGTAATCCCAGACAGACTCGATGATGTTGAGATCAGGGCTCTGTGGGGGCCATACCATCACTTCCAGGACTCCTTGTTCTTCTTTACACTGAAGATAGTTCTTAATGACTTTCGCTGTATGTTTGGGGTCGTTGTCATGCTGCAGAATAAATTTGGGGCCAATCAGATGCCTCCCTGATGGTATTGCATGATGGATAAGTATCTGCCTGTACTTCTCAGCATTGAGGATACCATTAATTCTGACCAAATCCCCAACTCCATTTGCAGAAATGCAGCCCCAAACTTGCAAGGAACCTCCACCATGCTTCACTGTTGCCTGCAGACACTCATTCGTGTACCGCTCTCCAGCCCTTCGGCGAACAAACTGCCTTCTGCTACAGCCAAATATTTCAAATTTTGACTCATCAGTCCAGAGCACCTGCTGCCATTTTTCTGCACCCAGTTCCTGTGTTTTCGTGCATAGTTGAGTCGCTTGGCCTTGTTTCCACGTCGGAGGTATGGCTTTTTGGCCGCAAGTCTTCCATGAAGGCCACTTCTGACCAGACTTCTCCGGACAGTAGATGGGTGTACCAGGGTCCCACTGTTTTCTGCCAATTGTGAGCTAATGGCACTGCTCGACATCTTCCGATTGCGAAGGGAAGTAAGCATGATGTGTCTTTCATCTGCTGCAGTAAGTTTCCTTGGCCGACCACTGCGTCTACGGTCCTCAACGTTGCCTGTTTCTTTGTGCTTCTTCAAAAGAGCTTGGACAGCACATCTGGAAACCCCTGTCTGCCTTGAAATTTCTGCCTGGGAGAGACCTTGCTGATGCAGTATAACTACCTTGTGTCTTGTTGCTGTGCTCAGTCTTGCCATGGTGTATGACTTTTGACAGTAAACTGTCTTCAGCAACCTCACCTTGTTAGCTGAGTTTGGCTGTTCCTCACCCAGTTTTATTCCTCCTACACAGCTGTTTCTGTTTCAGTTAATGATTGTGTTTCAACCTACATATTGAATTGATGATCATTAGCACCTGTTTGGTATACTTGTTTAATCATACACCTAACTATATGCCTACAAAATCCCTGACTTTGTGCAAGTGTACCTTGAAGAATTGATGCTGTTTTGAAGGTAAAGGGTGGTCACACCAAATATGGATTTGATTTAGATTTTTCTTCTGTTCACTCACTTTGCATTTTGTTAATTGATAAATATAATCTATTACCAAGTTTCTTTTTGAAAGCATTCTTACTTTACAGCATTTTTTCACACCTGCCTAAAACTTTTGCACAGTACTGTGTATATATATATATATATATATATATATATACACACACACACAATATATACATACACCTGGGGCCGTTTCAGAAAGGAGGTTAACAGAAAACTCTGAGCTGTTATGTTCACCCTGAAATGCTGGAAACTCTGAGTATAAGTTACCTCTCGTTCAGAAACTCAGAGTCAGTTACTATGGTAACTTACTCTGTGAACTTAACCTGGTCAGGAGCAGGTTTTCTTCGGTAAAACCAGGAGTTTCTGTCAGTCTCCTCCCATTTTTTAAAGTGTAAGTGATGTTTAAATACTACATTCATGACGCAAAAATGCTTTTCTTACTGAATATTTTTGTCTTATTTCAAGTACAAATATCTAAAAAATCTTAAATCAAGATGCATTTTCTATTGAAGTAAATCATATATTTAGTCTAGTTTCCTGGGAGCATTTTACTCAAGTAAAATTATCTGCCAGTGTGGTAATAAAAATAGTCATAATGTAAACAGAAAACAAGATTATTCAGAATGTCTATTACAAAGAGTACATTTATACCATCTCCGCCTGCCATTGTTAAACAAGGTTAAAAACGTAACGCCGTTCAATGGCTTCAGTGGTGTAGGCAGTAGTGCATAAGGTGTGTAAAACTGGCTTGTGACACAAGTGACCTGGGTTCGTGTCCGCCTTTTGCAGAGTGCACTCTTTTTCCCATCACTTATCACATCAGAAAGGCATTTATTTTCAGTAAAAATTAAGAAAATGTCCTAAAAGTGGAAGTAAAGTTCCTAATGAGTTGAGTTTAATAATTACTTATAATAACTACTTTAATTTTAATAATAATCATTTACACTATGTTATTGCATCCTGTTAATGTACAACAATATGGAGATGAAAATAGTATGTGTAAAGTACAAATAGCATCTATTTACTAATTTACATTTATTGCAAAGAACTTTTACATGGTAAATAGAATATATCAACATTTTCTTTTCTTTTCTTTTTGCATCTACAGCTATTTGCAGTCACTGAAATCTATTGCGAAGTAAATATGGTATTTCCACTTAGTGTAAATAGCTGCTTCCCCACCAGCAGATAACTTTCAAAATAAAAAAATGGACTTAAATTATTACTTTTTTTTATTTTTGCATGTGGGATACCATGAAAAATGCGCATTAGTTCACTAACTTACCGCTCTGCCAGTTTTCACATCTGATATTTTAACAGTGACAAGAATTAAACTTGTATTGACTCTGAAGTACGTGGACGCCTTTCTGTTGGGTGTTGTTTCCACAGTGAATCGTAATATCTGAGCTCCATTGATCAAGGCTTTTCAAAACTAAACGCTCCAAAGTGTGGCTATATTTCACCAGAAAGGATTCCGACACCGCGACGCGCAGCAAATGTTTGCGTGTAAAGGGGGAAACACGTCAAACCTAATGAAACATTTGAGGGCACATGGAATATGAGCGTGTTTGACCGTTTGCGGACATCAGTGTGGACGACCCCAGCCCCAGTAAGCGGGACAGTCTTCCCATATTGTCTGCACTTTCAAACAGGCCTCATCGACACCATCTGAGAGAGTTTTCTCCTGTGCAGGACATGCAATAAGTCAGGAGAGGTGTCGTATTTTGCCAGAGAAGGCAAATATGGTCATATTTCTGAAAAAAAAATTGCTGAAATTTGAAGCTGTTAAATGATTGTAGTTGAGCGAGTTGGCTTAGGTTTTACTGTTGTTGTGTTTTGTATCTACTTATATATTCATGTATACTTTAAACTTTTAATATATTTGTGGCGAGGGGGGCGTGGTTCAGCGAGGTCTGCAGCAGCGGGAGAACGAATCGGGAGAAGTGCGGTGAGTAAGTGGGTTAAGCGCAAATAACGATCACCTGCGTCTAATTACAGTGATTGGCGTGGAGAGACCGGATAAAAGGGAAGCAGAGGCGGCAGACGAGCGAGAGAGAGACGGACTGCTGCTGCCGACGACGCTGACTGCCCGGACCGAGAGTCAACCCGTTATTGAGAGATTAATATTGAGTTTACAGTCTTATGTGTAGTGAATGCGCTCCAGCGCAACGAAAGAGAATTGTGTTGTTTTTGCGTGTGAATAAAGTGAATTTGCAGCAGCAGTCCTACCCGACCCTGTCCTCTTCCTTGTCGAATTATTGAACTACGTTACACTGGTGCCGAAACCCGGGACGAGGAAGAGGAAGCCGCCGCCATGCAGAATCCGCCGCCGTCACCGCCATTTACGGAGCTCATCACATCCCTCGCGGCCCTCCATCAAGAACACCACCAGGCGTTACTGGAGATGCGCCAAGACCAGGAGCGCCGCTTCCAGCTGGTTCTCCAGGCGCAGCAAGAGGACCGCGAGAGGTTCCGGAGCTGGATGGACCGGGAGGTTCCGGCCGCGCCAGCACCTCCCCCTTCCCCGGCCCTGCACCTGCCGCTGAATAAAATGGGGGCCCAGGACGATCCCGAAGCGTTCCTGGAGCTATTTGAGAAAACTGCAGTGGCCGGGGGGTGGCCCAAGGACCAATGGCCCCTCAGACTGATCCCGTTATTGTCGGGGGAGGCACAGCTGGCAGCTCAACAACTGCCGGTTCAGAACCTCCTGGTCTTCGATGACTTGAAGAAGGCCATCCTGCAGCGGGTCGGCCGCAGCCCCGAGCAGCATCGCCAGCGCTTCCGCTCGTTGGACCTGGGCACGTGCGGTCGACCCTTCGTGATGGCCCAGCAGCTCCGGGACTCCTGCCGTAAATGGCTGCAGGCCGAGACCAGCAGCGTCGACGACGTCATCGACCGTGTGGTGCTGGAACAATTCATCTCCCGCCTGCCGAAGAAGACGGCCGAGTGGGTCCAGTGCCACCGCCCGACGTCGCTGGACTCGGCCGTGCAACTGGCGGAGGACCAGATGGTGGCGTGCTCCGGGGTCGGGGATTCCCTCCCTGCGGTCTCTCTCTCCTCTCCTCCCCCTTCTCTCTCTCGCTCTCCTCCTGCCTCTCGCCCTGTCCCTCTCCCCAGGTCCCGATTACCAGGCCCACCGCGAGTCCCGCCCCGAGGGCGGGGTGGGAGCGGACAGGACTACCCCACTGTTCCCAGAGTCCCGCCCCGGAGGGCGGGGCCGTTCCCGACCGACCCCGAACCAACGTCCAGCTTCTCCCTCTCTCCACGCCAAACCCTTAGCCCACTTCCTGCCACTGGAGCGGCGGGGAAGTCCGGGCCGGCCTGTTGGCGTTGCGGGGACCCGGATCATTTTATCGACCGGTGTCCTGTCATGGAGGTGGGGACTGTGATCCGGGTCCCGGACGCCCCGCAGGCTGCCCTCGATCAGGCTGGCCTGTACCAAATACCTGTGAGTGTTGGGGGGGGTACTTATCAAGCATTGGTGGATTCAGGTTGTAACCAGACCTCGATTCACCAAAGTTTGATTCAATCCGAGGCATTGAATACAAGCCGCATGGTTCAGGTGCGGTGTGTGCACGGGGACGTGGTGAGATATCCCTTATGGCCTGCTATGGTTAAATTTAGGGGAAAAACCCATAGGATAGAGATGGCAGTTAACCCGCATCTCCGACATCCGTTAATTCTGGGGACGAATTGGCCTGGGTTTAATAAATTATTGGGATATTTGTGCACGGATGTCTCTTGGGGGGGAAAGAAGAGAAGGGGGGGGGGCGCGCGTCCAGGTGGGGGAGGCGGAACCGGGACCACGGGGGGTTGAGCCAGAGGGAAGGAGCGCAACGGAGAGGCTAATTCCCTCGGAACGCGATGACTTTCCTCTGGAACAATCCCAGGATGAATCACTTAAAAATGCGTTCAACCAGGTCCAGTGTATAGACGGTCAGCCTCTCCAGCCGGGACGCCCGCTTTCCTACCCATATTTTGCCATAATTAAAGAACGGTTGTATCGAGTGACCCAAGACGCTCAGACAAAAGAGGATACGACGCAATTGTTAGTACCCAAAAGCCGTCGGGAAATGCTTTTTCAGGCGGCTCATTGTAACCCCATGGCAGGTCATCTAGGTCAAGCTTCAACACTAAATCGTCTCTTGGCCCGATTTTTTTGGCCAGGCATTCACGAAAATGTTCGCAGATGGTGCGCGGCATGTCGTGAATGTCAGCTGGTGAATCCAGCGGCCTCGCCAAAAGCGCCATTGCGCCCTCTACCATTGATGCAGGTCCCCTTTGAAAGGATTGCAATGGACCTCGTCGGGCCATTAGAACGATCCGCCAGGGGGCATCGGTTTGCATTAGTCATTGTGGATTATGCAACCCGATACCCCGAAGCAGTGGCTCTCCGCAACATTTCCGCTAAAAGTGTGGCGGACGCACTGTTTCGCTTAATCTCCCGGGTGGGGATACCAAAGGAAATCCTCACGGATCAAGGCACGGCGTTTATGTCACGTACGTTACGCGAACTATACGAATTATTGGGCGTTAAGTCGATCCGCACCAGCATCTATCACCCACAAACAGATGGTCTGGTGGAGCGATTTAATCGCACGTTGAAAACCATGATTCGGAAGTTCGTTCACGAAGACGCCAAAAATTGGGATAGATGGTTGGATCCCCTCTTGTTCGCGGTGCGCGAGGTCCCCCAAGCCTCTACGGGGTTTTCCCCCTTCGAGCTGCTCTATGGCCGCCAGCCCCGAGGGGTGCTGGATGTGCTAAGAGAAGCTTGGGAGGACGGACCTTCGCAGAGCAAAAATGAAATTCAATATGTCATGGACCTGAGAGCAAAACTCCACACGTTGGGGCGGCTGTCTATGGAGAATTTGCTCCAGGCTCAGGACAAACAAAGCCGGCTGTACAACCGGGGATCCCGCCTACGTAAATTCACACCGGGAGAGAAAGTGCTTGTATTGCTGCCATCATCGAGCTCTAAATTACTCGCCAAGTGGCAAGGGCCCTTTGAGGTTACACGGCGAGTCGGAGATCTCGATTATGAGGTGATTCGGACGGATAGGGGTGGAGCACGCCAGATATACCACCTCAACCTCCTTAAAAAATGGAATGAGGCAGAATCAGTGATGCTGGTGTCGGCGGTGAGTGAGGAAGATGATCTCGGGCCAGAGGCAAGCACCAAACCG
This sequence comes from Opsariichthys bidens, assembly GCA_037194245.1. Lineage (NCBI taxonomy): Eukaryota > Metazoa > Chordata > Actinopteri > Cypriniformes > Xenocyprididae > Opsariichthys > Opsariichthys bidens. The sequence goes on along the minus strand of CM074304.1, from coordinate 6,114,868 downwards.
CATTCTCTCGCCCTGGCCCAGGGGGGGATCATCTTTCCCCCGCCCAGCTCACTGACGTAGCTAAGTTGCAGGCAGAGTTTGCCGATGTGTTCTCACCCTTACCGGGCCGGACGACGCTCATTCAGCACCATATCGAGACTGAGCCAGGCGTGGTAGTGCGCAGTCTCGGCCGTATCGCTTGCCTGAACACAAGAAAAAGGTGGTTCAGACAGAATTGGAGGCAATGCTCGATATGGGAGTAATAGAAGAATCCAACAGTAATTGGGCAAGCCCGATAGTTTTAGTTCCGAAAACCGACGGCTCTGTTCGATTCTGCGTGGATTATCGCAAGCTAAACGCGGTGTCCAAATTTGATGCGTATCCAATGCCGCGAATTGACGAACTGCTTGATCGACTGGGCACAGCTCGTTTTTACTCGACGCTGGATTTAACGAAAGGGTATTGGCAGATCCCCTTAACGCCAGTATCTAAAGAAAAAAACAGCCTTCACGACGCCGTTCGGGTTACACCAATTTGTTACACTTCCGTTCGGATTGTTCGGGGCACCGGCCACTTTTCAGCGGCTGATGGACCGTATATTGCGGCCCATGCTGCATATGCCGCCGCTTATTTAGACGACATCATCATTTATAGTAATGATTGGCGGCGGCATGTGGAGCATTTGAGGGCCGTGCTGAGGGCGCTGAGGGTGGCTGGACTCACGGCGAATCCGAGGAAGTGTGCGATTGGGCGCGTGGAGGTCAGGTATCTGGGCTTTCACTTAGGTCACGGGCAAGTGCGTCCCCAAATTGATAAGACGGCAGCAGTTGCGACATGCCCGAGGCCAAAGACCAAAAAGGAGGTTAGACAGTTCCTGGGGCTGGCGGGATATTACAGAAGGTTTGTACCTAACTATTCGGACCTCACCAGCCCTCTGACTGATCTAACTAAAAAGGAAGCACCAGATCCGGTCCAGTGGTCAGAGCAGTGTCAGCGGGCTTTTACCCAGGTTAAGGCTGCTCTCTGTGGCGGACCCATTTTACATTCTCCCGATTTTTCTCTCCCCTTTGTGTTGCAGACTGACGCGTCGGACAGGGGGCTGGGTGCGGTCCTGTCCCAGGAGGTGGGGGGGGCGGAGCGCCCGGTGCTGTACATTAGCCGTAAGCTCTCGAAGAGAGAGACTAAGTACAGCACCATTGAGAAGGAGTGTTTGGCCATCAGGTGGGCGGTCCTCACCCTTAGATACTATCTCCTGGGGCGGGAATTCACCCTCTGTTCGGACCATGCCCCCTTGCAGTGGCTCCACCGCATGAAGGATACCAACGCGCGGATCACTCGGTGGTATCTGGCATTACAGCCTTTTAAGTTCCAGGTGATCCACAGACCGGGTGCACAGATGGCTGTGGCAGACTTTCTCTCCAGAAATGGGGGGGGGGGCCGCAGGCCGGACGGCTCCCCGGCCTGAGTCGGGCGGTGGGGGTATGTGGCGAGGGGGGCGTGGTTCAGCGAGGTCTGCAGCGGGAGAACGAATCGGGAGAAGTGCGGTGAGTAAGTGGGTTAAGCGCAAATAACGATCACCTGCGTCTAATTACAGTGATTGGCGTGGAGAGACCGGATAAAAGGGAAGCAGAGGCGGCAGACGAGCGAGAGAGAGACGGACTGCTGCTGCCGACGACGCTGACTGCCCGGACCGAGAGTCAACCCGTTATTGAGAGATTAATATTGAGTTTACAGTCTTATGTGTAGTGAATGCGCTCCAGCGCAACGAAAGAGAATTGTGTTGTTTTTGCGTGTGAATAAAGTGAATTTGCAGCAGCAGTCCTACCCGACCCTGTCCTCTTCCTTGTCGAATTATTGAACTACGTTACAATATTGTTCAATTTAAAGAACTTTTTTTGTCCAATAAAAAGGTATTCTTGACCGAGTCATCCACCATCATTTTGTGGCTTTTTTTAAAGTATCGGTTCAGGCACCGATACTGTTTTGGCACCGGTATCGAAAATAACCCAAACGATACCCAACCCTAGTGTGAAAGCAGCATAATCTTGTTGTTTTGATTCAAGAGGAACTGTAAAAGGTGTCTGCTGTTTGCATTCGCTGCTTGGAAGGCTGCATCCTAGTAATGGTGTGTTCAAGTCATATCTATGAGTTGAAAGCACATGAACGACACCACAAAGCTCGGGATTTTCTTTAAGCCCCGGGGCCTCATTTATAAAGCTTTGCGTATAAACCTTATTAAAAGTGAACGTACGACATAACTCTAAAAATGGTGTATGCCAGAAAAAAAAAAGAGATTTATAAAACCATGCGTACACCAGAACTTGCACAAAAATCCTTTTATAAATCCCAGTCAGCGGAAGATTGTCCGTACGTACATCTCCACCCGGTCTCTTCCCCAAAATCACCAAACATGGAGCTTACAACGCCTAGTTTTATTATGCATAACCTCATCTGAATATCATTTCCATGCACGTGCCCACCCACGTGACATCATTGTTAACACCGTCAAAAGTACAAGACATTGGGAAATATTACATACGGACTATAAATGCCATTTGTGCCACACACATTACTAAAAATCATCTAATATCCTTATTGTATCCATTAATCTATTAAAAACAAAATTATAGCTATAAAATAGCTTTCTTCTCAGATAAAGTTTTTACAATAAAAAAGAAAAAAAAATGATCAAAAGTAGCACATCCACTATCTAAAACTATATAATTTTTGTTTTTCTTCTGCGTGATGACTTTATGTAATTTTAGGGCTTATCACCAATAATAAAAGTGGAATATTAGTGTAAATGTGTATATCAAAATGAAAACAGAGTTTAAAATCCTTCCGTTTACTTCTTTACTTTTCTCACCCTAGTAAAAGTGTTCGTACAGATGGGTCAGAGTTTGCGTGAAAGTGCATACATTTTCCCCCCCCATCAAGTTTGTTTTTATAAATCCCATCGTTTGTGTATGAAGTAGCGTACGCCTCTTTCAGGGCATGTTTTGTGCGTACGCAACGGTTATAAATGAGGCCCCTGATCTTTACGAGTTTGGGGGCATGTCAGTGAGAAACAGGGCAGAATAAAAGTATTTAGCAGTGACATTGTCAGGCTTTTCTATTTACAATGAAGTATCCCATTGTCTGCACAAAATATGATTGCATTGTAGGCATGATCAAGCTCTGTCAAAGGACGTCTCAATTTGAACGATCCTTCGTTTCATGTCCTTCATTTGGCTTATTTTGAAGAACGTGGTCAAGTGCATACTTCGTGGCCTACAACAGGGGTGTCCAATCCTGCTCCTGGAGAGCCACTGTCCTGCAGAGTTTAGCTCCAACTTACCACAAAACACCTGCCTGGAACATTTACATTTAGTCATTTAGCAGACGCTTTTATCCAAAGCGACTTACAAGTGAGGAAAACAAACAAGCGAGTCTTCTGGAAGTTTCATGCATGCTTAAAAACCTTGATTAGTTGGTTCAGGTGTGTTTAACTGGGGTTGGAGCTAAACTCAGCAGGACAGTGGCTCTCCAGGAGCAGGATTGGACACCCCTGGCCTACAATCACCCACAATTCTTTGCACGCAATCCAATTTACGAAAGAGAACCGAAAGAAAACGAGTTGACACTGAGCTTGTCGGAGTTCGTCACGAAATCTAAGACAAAAATAATGTTTGCGGAGATGAAAGCTTACGTGCTACCTTTTGTTTTTGGGTAAATTAATTTCTTAACACTAAACAGCCAATTGACCCTTCCCAGGCAGTTTGATTGACAGGCGATCTGACCAATCATAACCCCGAATCTGCCATTTTGTCCGACAAAGCAGTCAGGATTAATGTTGTTGAACTTGAAAAATTGTGTGTACTCGCGTCTTTCCGCACTTCCGAAACAACATTCCTTCTGATGTCCATTCATGTTTATTTGATGCTAGAAATGAACTAGTATGAATTGATGCTTGGATCACGAGTCTGTCTTGTCCGTAGACATGTTGTTAGTGTCCTCTTTAAGTTAATGGTACCTTTCGTGCTGTGACCGTTGGGGCGGGAACATATGTGACATAGCATATGTGCACTTACTAGACCGTCTCAATCTCGTGTTTAATGCCGAAGAGGACTTGAACCTACAAAGGAAGGACACAGCCTCAGTAGGATCCAGCCTTCCATTTGAGAAGCACCCTCTAACTCTAGCCTTTACTGCCACTGACCAATTCAATGCATCCTTGAGAAAAAAATATTAATAATGACTATTATTCATTTACAGGATTTTTTGCAAATGTAAGTCTTTACTGCCACTTTGACCAATTCAATACATCTTTGAGGAAGAATTATTAATTTTAAAAAAGAATGGAGAGCCAAAACTGCAGGTGTCCGTTTTGATATGTACATACGCAAATTGCTCACTAACGAAGTCATAAACCTTTGTAGATGAAATTCAGAAAAGCGCGTTATAATGTGCGTTCCAAATGAGTCATTACGTCACAAAGGCCAGCGAACGTCCTGAACGGAGCGGCTCTTATTGCTACAGGCAACTCGCTCGCGCATTGTAGCTACAGTTGACAGTCCTGGCAGTGACATGACTTATTCAGACAGTATTCCAGTGAATACAGCCTATCATTACTTAACGTTTCCAGTCACTCTGGACCGTACGTAACATTACGCTGTAGATTTTTATGATGGCAACACAAGCGCACGTGCGGCCCATTCAACTTAAAGGAAACGCGCACTACTAGCGCGTGGGACACACTGAGCACATTGCTCGCGCTGTGCTAGTACAGGTTTTTACAACCCCGACTCGTTTTCCCTACAACACAAAGTTAACATTGTGGGTTTGGTCGACTCGTTTTTGCAGTTCTTTCATTCATGGTTTGAATTGGCTGTAACAGCTTTAACAGTGTAGCCGCGAGACGCTAGCAGCAATCAGCTGTTTATTATTAGACGGCTAACTGGATTTAGCTGGTTAGCGCTCCAATCAAAAGTGTCCTCAGGGTGAGACAGCTGTATAGACAGCCACGTGTAGAGCCCTGCTCTCACAAAAAACACCCACAGGTAAAATCACAAGACCCAAAGTCCCCAAGACTTACCTCACTAACCTCCCTGGGTGGATCTGTGTCCCGGTGAGAAATTTAAAGCCCCATGAATATCCCAAGCAGACAGAACAAGACACTTATCCTCTCTAGTGCTCTGTATGTCAGTCAAGACGCTCGGACCTGCCCCTTTCGTTGACGCCAGAGTAGAATAGCCAATTAGAGGCAAGGGGTGCAAAAAGACACGCCCACTGACCGCTGTGTTCGCATGTGCGACTCATTTGTGAAATATGTGAGAGGATTATGTATTTTCTCCGCCCTTGCTCAGTTTGAAGTGTGTGACTGTGTAGGGCAAAAATGTTGAATATGAATGTTATGGTTTCCCTGACCAAAAAAAAGTAAAAACCGTCATCATCATCATCATCATCCAATATTCTGCTCACAATAAGAGGATCATAATCATGATCAGTTTTGAAAATCATTTCAGGTCACTTACATCTTCAGTTCATGTTAATGTTGCATTTGATATCCGGTAGAGGGCAGTAAATGAATATTATATTTTAATTTTATTATGTTTTAACATAAAAGCGAAATGAATGAAGCGATGCGACTAACGCTGGTAGGTCACGTGATAATGACAGCATGCCAAATGTAGTATGTCAGGGGTAGTCGTGGCCTAATGGTGAGGGAGTTGGGCTTGTAACCTGAAGGTTTCTGGTTCGATTCCCACACCGGCAGGAATTGAAGGTGGGGATTGTGAATGAACAACACTCTCTCCACCTTCGATACCATGACTAAAGTGCTCTTGAGCAAGACACCAACCCCTAATTGCTCCCCGGGCGCTGTAGCAATAGCTGCCCACTGCTCCAGGTGTGTGTTCACTGTGTGTGTGTGTGTGTGTGTGTGTGTTCACTACTCACTGCTGTGTGTGTGTGCACTTGGATGGGATAAATGCAGAGCACAAATTTCAAGTATGGGTCACCATACCTGACAATACGTCACGACTTTCACTGACTTTCACTACACACATTTATACTATATAGAACATACTTCAGCAGCGATGAAGTAATTACTTAATTATTACCCAATCAAGAGAGTATGCGATTTCGGAATCTCAGAATCTCTGGTACAACCATTGTAAAATACCCATAATGCACTGTAATAGTCAAGTGGCAAATGAATTTCTGCATCTGACCAGAAGATGGCACATCAAAAAGGCCAATCAAAAATCGATTTGAATACTTAAGGTCAGGAATTGGATTTTTGTTATAAAATTAAAATTTCAATTCCTTAACTATTCCTTTGTGTGCATTTTAATATGACTTTCAACCATTCAAACGCAAGAAGACCCACACACTGTTGTCTGTGCTGCACACACATCCAAAATGCACACACAGAAAAAGTGATTCTAATGTGATTTTATTGTGATTTTTAAGCATTCCAGTGGAAGAAAACACGGTTGTCATAAACAGTTGATGAAGGAAACGCAGGTGTAACAGTATATTGGATCCGTGCAACTCTTAAAGCACCAGCAGCCTAATACTGCTGCATCCGTCTCTATTAATAAAATAAAAAAAGACAAAGAGAAAATTCACATATGTCTAAAACTAATTCTGTTCTTAAATGAATAACTTTTGTAACTATATTTATAATGTTTATAAAGTGAAGTTATTTTGCATTTGAGCATAGTTTCGGTTCATGAATACCTGAAAATCTTAAAACGCTGTTTATTTCAATCGTGTCTTTGTTCAGTTGTATTTATTTGTGATTGCTAATTTGTTTAGTTGTTATTTTTTAATTACTGAATGTTTACTTGTCTTTAAAGGTATAATATGTAAAAAAAAAAATTATATTAAAGTATCCAAAAACCACTTGCACACATAGGCGGAGTTTCACTTTTGTGCTTGGGGGGGCACCTACCAGGCCAGCAGACCACGAGCTCAGATTTTTTTTTATATCATATTTATATATCATACATTCTACATATAAAATACATTTACAATGAACAATGACTTTATACAAAGAATAGCGAATAGAACAGACTCTTTATAGTTGCTGTTTTGTTTTGCATCTGCAGTGATAGGGTTAACGCGGGGAGTTCAGAAGTGCGGCGAAAAAAAGCGAGTTGTGTTAGACGGGTGCGCTTGTTACACAGTCCCTCCAGAAAAACGCGGGATTTCTTTGTGATTGTTGCGGGCAAAAATCCTTGATTATGCGGCACGTTTTCTTAAAAAACGCGATGGAATATGCGGGATATTTTTGCAATTTTATGCGACGAAATTGCGGGAACTTGCAAAAACTGCGGTTTTTGATGCAAAAGAGGGGAAAAAAAAGGTGATTCCCCCCAATACCCTGTTCTCACTGGATACTGAGACTTTGATACTGATATATGAGACTTTTTTTTGCAGCGAAAATGAAATCGTAGCATATTTTTCTTGCTGAAATCGGCAATTTATGCGGCGAAAGTGCGGCATATTTGAAAAAATGTGACCCCCGCATAAATATGCGGACTTTGGCTGATTATGCATGAAATCAAACGATCGCATAATCGCGTTTTTCTGGAGGGACTGATTACAGTGTGTTCTTCTTAGTTCCGATTAAAGTTCATAAACAGAGCCTCCCTTGACCTGTCATAGAACTACTTCAGACATTACAATATCTTACCTAATGCAGAACCGGCGTTGTTCTCTGATGCGGCCTCGATTGCTGTGGTAGTATTAGCAGCAATGGAATTGATAGTTGAAGTAGAATTAGAAAACTCCACACTTTTAGTAGTGTTTTTTTTATTAAAAAAAAACGACGAATGTCCATTTTGTTTATTCAGCGCGTAAAAAAGAACGAGAAGAGCGTCCACTCACGTACCGCGATACTTTGAGATTCACAAATCGCGGGAGAATGTAATAAAGCTACAGTAATTAAAAATTAATTAGCCATATCTTACTCATTCTATACACATAACTAATAAGATAAGACTAATAAAACGAGAAAATTTGAATTCTGTAATAAAAAAAAAATATTCAAAGCACAAGACAGGCATTAATTGGCTCTGGACTGGGGGGGCACTGCCCCCCCCAGACCCCCCCAAACTCCGCCTATGCTTGCACAGTGTTATATTTTGTTCAGCTGTGAACTTATATTATCCTAAATGTTTCCAAGAATTTGTAAATTCAGAGAAAATCACAATTTGGCAATTAACCATGGCAACAGACACGGACAGCTGCGTAACGGCTTGATGGCGAGAGCTTTGTATTTTGTATTTTTGTTATCATTATGATTATTTTATTTTGTTTATTTTCTTTCACCCTGAATGTATCATAAAAAACCATAAATAAATCATAAAAAAAAAATACATTGCGGAGCAAAGAGGACACTGACAACATGTCTTCAGACAAGACAGGCTCGTGATCCAACCATCTCTTCATACTTGTTCATTTATAGCATCAAATAAACATGAATGGACATCAGAAGGAATGTTGTTTCAAAAGTGGGAAGACGTGAGTACACACAATTTCTGTTCAGTTCAAGTTCACCAACGTTAATCTACTAACTCCCCTGACTGCTTTGTCGGACAAAATAGCAGATTCTGGGTTATGATTGGTCGGGTCGCCTGTCAATCAAACTGTTTAAGGGTAAATTTTTTAATTAAGGTTAATACATGGTTTCAATGGCATGTTCAAGATAAATCTTTTTATCTTAGTACTGGAACTGCAATTTTGCTAAGTTTCTAATGATTTTAAAACCACAAGCACAAACTATACAAAAACTGCACTCAGCGTCTGAATTCATTCGTTTTCATTCATTCTTTCAAGTGAACTACATTAGTGGATTTATGTTGGGAATAATGAATGAATGAGGGTATATATATATATATATATATATATATATATATATATATATATATATATATATATATATATCTATATCTGGTCTTTTGGGTCCCAGTTTCACTTGCTTTCAACAAACTGAAAGAAGAAACGCATCGTTACTGTGGAAATGGCAAGTAGTCTATAATATAGCTATGAGTTTAATGTTATCATGCTGATATGAAAGACTTATCGGATAATTTTGACTTTAAATAAGCATATTAATTAAAAGAATTCAATAAAAAAATGTCAGGATTACACCAATATTAAAATTCTGGTTAAAATACAGGGGCCATGTGCATAAATTTAGTCTCTATGTTAAGACTGTGTCTTGAGAACTAGTCTGACCAACTAGCAGTTAATCGGGGTCAATCAGTCTTATTAATGACTTAAATTTATGACCATTAAAGAAATAAATTAGATGACTAAATGCCTGGAATACACTCAGCAACTTTTGCCCCGATTTGCATTCGTTTTACAAGTTGACACCAGTTGCTGAAAATCAGAGTCAGTCTACAGATTTGAGTTTCACTGAAAGTCATGTAGCGTATGATGGTCACAGACTTCTTCTTTCTTTTTTTTATTAAAGCTTCAAAGTTTGAT